>VXBC01007351.1:200566-358115 GCA_013399945.1 Ploceus nigricollis
GGGTCCCCCCCGCCCCGAGCAATGAATGACCTCGCGGCTCCTTCCCATCCTCCGCGCACCTCTGTCACTGCCATTCCTGCCCGGGTACCGCGTTCCCCTTCGGGGCCACCTCCCGGAGGCACGGCAGCATATGGGAATCTCCAGTTATGTTTAATATAATAATAATAACAGCTATGATTTTTTTTAAAGCACACTCTGACTTTCGGGAGCGTTCCTGAGCGTGACAGGAGGGCAGACTACAAATTCATAATAACGGAATTAATAACTACAGCCCCCAAATTGGCAGGGTTTCTGAGCCAGACTTTTGGAGGCCTGGATTTTGAAACGCTGTCTTCTGGATAGCTGCAGCACAATTTCATCTTCCCTGAACTCAAACCCAAGCTGTTCGGCTTCACGGGAACTGACCACTGGCAAGGCAGGGACAGCTGGCAAAGGTAGAGGCAGGAACACTGTTGACATGCCCTCCTCCCTAGATAGCCTAAATCTGGACAATCAGGGACCAGGCAATGTGTAAGTAGCACCACCTTGTCCTGTTTAACTCCAAAAAAGGTGTCATGTTGGCAAGGTTGCCAGATCTGGCCAGATCTCTCAAGGAAGAGCCCCACAAATTAGGCATCAGCGCTTTAAAGATGCAAAGGCTTCTTGGTCCTGCCCACAGTAACAGCGCAGCAGTGGCAGGACAGGAGCTCCTGGCAATCTGGATTGCAGCACATGGGTTTAAAAGCCTTCCACCTTGGGAAGGGGGAAGGACTTTGATAGGGAGAGGTTGCTTCTCTGAAACGCTCCCTGCCCTCCTTCTTAGGACGAGTTTTCTTCTACTGATGGATGGAATTGCCTCTACCCTTTGTTTCTGCTGCATAAAGGAAACATTTTGGAGTAACACAGATCCAGACTCAGACTCCCAGGTACCCCAGGAGCACTGAGACTGCCATCTAAACTCAGGTGGTCACATCCAGGCACACCATGAGTTTCAGAGAAGAGCACTGATGGAACATTAAGGATTTGATGCACTGACTCCAGCTCAAGTTGCTTCACAGAAACAATTCTTTTTTCAAAGAGGTAGAAAAACACTATCATTTTCCCAACTCATATTGGAACTCAGCAGTAAAACCCACTCCTGAACCAGAAAATAGGACTTGCAAAAACGTCAGACCCTGACCTGATATGTTCAACATAGAAATTAATATGCCCAGTAATTTAATACTTCAATAAATTATTAAGAAATACTTCAGTATTCCCTCTCTAGCTTCTGTACCACGTGCAGACTAGAACTCTGCTTTGCACACTCTTCAGGACATACTCTGGTTTTGCATCCTGTATTTCAACTGCACCTGCCACACAGTTTAATCGAGGTTTGCATGGGCTGCTACAGTCAAAATCACAGTTACTGACCTGTCATCCAGAAGTTTCCAATTTACAACCTCCAAGTGTGTTTCAGCAGTGGTAAGTGGATAATCTCTAGTGTATACATGGGAAACAGAGCGACAATAGGATAAACAGCTTGTCCTTTGCTGGCAGAGTCAGCAGCAGATAGTAAACACTCTGCATTGTGTAGAATTTGGCTTTCCAAACTCTTGAAAGACAAATTCTGTTCTCTGTTACATCCCTACTTTCTTTCCCAGAGGACCTGGGTTAGCATCTGTCTAACAGATACAATTTAACTCAAGATATGAGCCTGCAGGGTCCAGATTTTTGGTTCCCATTCCAACAGGATAGCCAGGGTCTATGAGGCAACATTGCCATTGCCAGATAGCCTTTATAATATGGGATTTTTCTGCATTATGCAATCTGATCCTCTGTCCTGTAAGAAAAGCTCAGGGAGACAACTGTGTATTGCCACGGCTATCAAGTGCTTTTCCAAATGCCTGGCATCCAGCAGCTGGCTGCTCTACAATTGCAAATGCATGGCATGTATGCAGCAGCCCCAGTGCTGGATGCTCCAGCCTGTTGTGCTGGAGCTGTGTGAGTGAACAGAGCAACTCCCCATCGCAGGCACAGCAACCCGACACATTGGGAACAGCAGGAATGATTTGTTTCCTTGAGATGTGGCTCTCCAAAATGCTTACAGTTGTTTTGGTTTGATACCAATAACAATCCTTACAATTGTTTTGTTTGATACCAATAACCTTCAGAGCAGTATTTGATCTTGTGGTCTTATAATACGAGCAGATCTCTATATGTCAAGCAATTACTTTCAGATGTGGCTGTTTGGGTTTGTTAACAGTAAAAACTTACCTGCTATGTCCTTGTTTGTAAAGAACAGTCCTGTACTGCTGAGATGGACATTTTGGTTTAGTTCTATGAAGTTGTTTTGCTTTGCTATTTCAAATGTTTTTGACTGTGTAGTACTTATTGCTGCAGTATCTGCAGTCCATACATGGCTAGGTTGGCTAGTAGCAAGATGGTTGGAAATAGTCTTAAATGTAAAGAGGCATAATCATGGAATAAGTCAAGCTACATGGCACAAAAAAGTGTTGATTCTCTCCTGTGTGCTGCTAGATTAACCCTGTCACCTCCCAGCCAAACCCCTTTTCCTGGGGCACATATGTATACAGATTTATCAGCAGCTTCCTTTTACTGCTCAACCTAAAAATGCTGCAAGTTTAATTTCCAAGCTCCGCGTAAGGAAGAGTCACATCCAGAACTGGTATAAAAAATGAATTATAAAGACCTTACATGGCAAAATTTTTCAAAATCAATGCTGTCCCAAAAGGGAGAGAAGCAAATCAGTGGAATCATCTTCCAGCTGGTATTCTGTTGAGAATGACAGGAAAGACAGCATTGCTACGTACATTATCCTTCATATTTTCTGCAGCAGGTGCTGCTACACTGTGGCCTGTTTGAAACACTGTCTAACCTGCAGTACCAAGCAGCACCAAGCCACAAATGTGGGCTTGAACATGGAGTTCAAGCCATCTCCAGCAGAGCAGCTTGTGATATGTCAGTGTAGGTTCTCAGAATCAGCCTAACATTGCACTGAAAGCACCATAATCTGCACAGGACCCGGTGAAATTCCACACAATACCTGAAATACCGACAGGGTTGCAGCAAAACAGGCAGCGCCACTGCCGTTCTCCCACGTCTTTTAGTGGAGAAGCCATGTAGGAGGAGGCTGTCTAAGTTGTTCTTATGGCTGATTTATTTGCAAATGCAGGTAGATGCCAGAAGAGGTCTCAGTTTAACTCTTCCCTGACTGGTCATTTCTCAGGAAAAATGCAAACCTTTGCAGTCAGCAACTGCTTCACAGACACGTTTCTTTCCTTACTCCTTCAGGTACACCAAGTTTGGCCTTCCCAGCCTCTGCTTTCATGCAGTGCTTTGATGAAAAGGGACAGTCATCCACACTGTCCTAGCAAAGGACAAAGGCCTCTGTGCAACCCAAGTGACCGGAGGAATTAGCAAGGATACTCTTCTCCCCCTTTTGGCAATTTACAGTGATGTACCTCTGCTTCTGCATTCCTGAGGGGGAGCTGAGATTCCAGCATGCCTAAGGCAGCACAGCTCTGCACAGGATTCCCCATGAAGGGCAGTCAGCATCCCCAGACACAAGCTTCAACTTTAGGCAGATTGGCATAAGTACCTGGCTTGGTACATGAATGGCAGTCAGCAGAACAAATCTGTCAATTTAAACCTGAAGCCCTTTCATGGAATTAGTCCAGATCCACAGTTTTGTAATTACTAATGCAGTTTTACACCCCATGGCTAAACATGTACATGCTTAGGAATAAATGATACCTTTTGTCTTGACAAATCAGTTGCTGAGTGAGAGGTTAGAAGATGTTGGCATACTATTAAAGAGAGACAAATAAGGGGAAAAGGTAATTAAGAGTGAACAAATGATAACAGCTAATGCACATCCTGACTTCAGAGGTTTGCTCTTATTCCAGGTTCTTAAACACTGAGCTCCTCAGCTAATGATGTGTAGAGTTGCTTGATGCCAGATGTCATTGTTTCAGAAACAGGAGAAAAGGATACACTTAACACTGATAAGAGCACAAGAAGTAGTTGTTGCACTTACTACAAGTCATGGAAAGCCACACTGTTTTCAAAAGCCCAAGAAATAAGGAAACAGCATCATGGATATTTTCAGAGTTTTTGATCTAGAGCAAATAAAACCCTGCAAAGTAAGAGCAAAGAGTTGTTCTGTGGATACTAATATGGACAGGAAAGGGAAACAGCACAGGGACAAGGTTAAAACTATTCCAAACTCCTTTCCCAGCTGTCTCTATGGGGCTCTTACCTGCATGTTTCAGGGCCTTTGCTGGCCTGACATTACAGAGTCCACAAGGTGTACATTTAGAGAAACACACAGGTTCTTTGCCCAAACTTTGCCAAGTCAAAGGCTTGATCTGAGTCCACAGCTGGAATCAATTCCTTCAGCACTATCATTTTGTACTATACACCTTTTCTAGACAGTTCTATGAAGTACATGCACTCCATATCAAACTGGCAAGTCTCACAATTACTCTAGATAATATTCAGATTACAGAAGCCTTAGGCATGACTGGAAGCCTACTCTGGAACTGTAATTGGGATGTGCCTGTTGACTTAACAATTTTTTTTTCCTTTTTTGCTATTAGTACAGAGATGCAAAGTCCAATCCAGGACTGCAAAATTTTCCAGCTCTGTAAAGACCTAGCCTCAGTGCCAAAGGGCTGATGAATGGCTTGTAAAATGGAGTACAGTCCCACAATCACTTTGGTGGCTGCTGGGACAGCTTGAGACAGAGTTTTCTTCCGGCTTTTACCTGTACCTGTGCTGAAGGTAGACCTTGTGTGGCAAAAAATAAAAATGTGAGCATGCATTCAGTCAGTCAATTTAACTCAAGCCCAAGTCACCTGCCACTGAATCATTTATCTTGGGGATCCAAATGATACTTCTGCACGATGTGAGGGTGAAATAGCTGAGGTCAGCATCGTAACAAGTCACACAGCATTGCACTCAGTTACCTAATGTAGTCACAACTCACTATTGCTTTAATTTGAAACATGGTTGCTGCACAACAGGAATACAACACTTGTTTCAGAGTTCAGTACAGGAGATACTCAACCTTGACCCATATTGAACATGAGATGGGTTTTTTTTGTGTTTAGTTGGACAATGATTTAGGATTGCCATCATATTAAGTGCTTCTCCTGTGCTCAGCACAGAGATTAATAGTTTCCCCAGCATTTTACAGGGAAGGAATATGTATTTGTCGTATATATACATTCATGGTAGTTCCATCTTGGAGGTGAGCACCTATGAAACAAAGGAGCTGAGTAACATGCCCAAGGACATGCCAGAAATCTGTGACATAGGAGGAGTTAACCCCAATTTCCCAAAAACAGCCCTAAAAACTGTCAATTCCCCACGGTCTTGCTCTGTGATTGGGGCCTGTAAATGCTTCTTCAAAGTAAATACATTTTTCTTATTATTAAATTCAGAAGAAGACCTAAAGGTGATTTCATTAGATATATAAGTACCTTTATCCCAAGAACACAGGGGTTTTTAAAGGGTTTCTTAATCTAGTGGAAAAAGACATATTACAAGAGCCAGTGGCTGGAATTTAAAGCTAGAAAATTCAAATTAGAAACAAGGTACAGAACTGAGGGATTTCTAACTGTAAGGATGATTAAATACTGGAAAGACTATCCAGGAATTATTTGCCTTTTGAATTCCTCACATCAAGAGTAGATGTCTCTCTTGAAGATCCAATTTTGTCAAGCACAAGTTACTGGGCTCAACACAAGGGTAACTGGATGAAATGTCTGGTTTTTGCTAAGCAGGAGGTCGGATTAGATCATCTTATCATCCTTTACAATCTTAAATTCTATGAATCTATGAATAGTAATGACCATCATTGTGCGTTACAGCTTGTAAAACAGCAAAGAGCATGCTGCAACATAGCTGGGAGACAGAATAAAGAAGCACGTTATAAAAAAAGCACTTTGCTCTGGAACTAAACTTGTGACTGGTAATTATTTAAACTCCATCCATGTGTTTCCAAATTTTTTCCCCCAAACAATATCTTAATTAGATTTCAATTATAGGGAAAAAATAATAATCTGATAATCAAATTGGTCCTATTTCACTCAGAATAGCATCACCAACATTCCTGCATAACGTTTAAAAGCCCAATTGATACAGAAATAGCTGCCAATTTGCAGGAATTATACATAGGAAATCTGTAAAGGAGGGCTTTTCTATAAAAGGTTTTATAGGCCTGAGCCTGGGATTCCTCTATTATATTTGAGTAGCTATAAAAGATCATAACATTCTGTAGTTGTGAATGCAACAGATTTTACAGAAAATCTGTTTTAGCAATGTCTCAGGGAGTTTTTCAAATAAAGACATTGGCACTGCTCTGTGCTTCTTTGCCCATAAAGCCAAATTCTTTTACTGTCACACTACAGCCTTCATCCTAAACTTCTACTTCGGTTTAAAGACCCACTCAGAAATCAGGACTTGTGTCTCCTCCCTTGGGGTTCTGGATGTGATGCTTGTTTGCCAGATATGGGTCTGAAAAAAACTCCATGAAGAGGGATCTGGAGGCCTCCAGTTTGCATATTTGCCTAACGTTCATCTCCACACCATAACGTCTGAGCTCTCACATCTCTAACAGATTTATCTTCCCACCACTTCCGAGACAACATGAAGTGCAATTCCCACGTTACAGTTAGGAAACTGAGATGTGGGGCACCTAACGCAATTTTCCTAACATCAAACATTGGTAGCAAAGGAGGGGCTGTACAAAGGTCTTGCAGTTCTGAGGAGGTGTGCCTCATATTCTGGATTGTCTTCCCCCTTCTGCATTTGGCTGGAATGAAAATGATTGAAAGAAAAGCAACAGAAAAAATCTAGTTAGACAAGCAAATTTTCCCTACAAAGTGCTGCTTTTTTTGATGGGGGGGAAGGTAAGAGATGGTATGCTTCACAAAATTCTAAAAATTTATACTAATATCTTAAGAATTTCAGTCATCGATTGTGTGTGTGAATTTTGGAAGGCAACACACACACAGACATACACACACAGAAGTCCTTCTTTTGGAACAAGAGCTAAAACTATAAAAGCAACAAAATGTGGAAAGCAGGCCTGCAGCAGTGTGGGTTGATATTCTGTCTTTAAATCATTCTGGCACTTGTTTTTTTCCCCTCAAGGTAGAAGTGGTAAGCATCAAGGCAGAACTGCAGTAGCCCTAAATCAGAACATGCCTCTGTTCCTGGGTTTACAAAGCAGACTCTTTGCATTCCCAAACAGAGGTCTTGGTGGATCTCTATAGTGCTACAAAGACAGTTTCTGCACAGCTGTTCCCTATGTACAAGCCAGCTTGCTTTCTTTCTCACCATGCATATTTTAGTACCAGTGACACATTCTAACGTGGCCATGGCTGTCTTTTCTGGCCACATGCAGGTGGCCCCTAAACATCCAGTGTTTGAATGATCCAAATCTATTGTGCTGCTTATTCTGTAGAAGTCAAAGCAGTATAATCCTCCTGATATTGTGATATAAACTAAACTTTGTGAATTCGTTTGTGGTTTAAGATACTTTTTTCTTATTCTTTTTTTTTTTCTCTGCAGGTGTATCCTCACCCTCTGCATCCTCCATCCAATTACTCATTTTTCTTTCTCTTTTCTCACCTCCATCCAATTAATTGTCTTTCTCTTTTCTCACCTGCCCTATTGAGCTCTTTAGTCCAAGGATGATGTGACAGTGATGTCTTTCTTCAAATCCCCATGATCTTTCCTGCAGTCTCCCTGATTCTACCAAGCCAAATTCTCTCTCCTTTTTTCTCTCTCCTCCCCAATGTTCCATTTCTACCCTCCTTTCCATTCCTGCATCTGAAGTACTTCCTTAAAGCAAGAGTCTCTGTCTCTTGTGTCATTTTGATCTTCTCAGTGCTACCAATCAGGCTATTCCAAAATGACAGGAAAATATCTCTGGCCTGTTAATCCCAGTTAGCGTTAGAGCAAAAGCAGGCAGCTGCAGCAAACACTGAAAAATCAAAAAGAGATCGAGGAGCACCCT
This sequence comes from Ploceus nigricollis, assembly GCA_013399945.1. Taxonomy (NCBI): domain Eukaryota; kingdom Metazoa; phylum Chordata; class Aves; order Passeriformes; family Ploceidae; genus Ploceus; species Ploceus nigricollis. Next base: position 208,575 of record VXBC01007351.1, read on the forward strand.
ACTTCCAAGCTAAAGGATGGTGAATCATAGTGTGTGCAGCTACAACATATTGCCGTGATGTTCCATGTTAATATTCCAAGGAGAATACTGAAAACCAGTCAGATCACCTCTGAAGCACACCTTGAAATGTGGGCTAAGCAGGGAGCCCACAAAGAGGTGCTTCCCACAAGATGTGTTCTCTGAAGAAGATGCTGGACATTATTACAGCTGGAGGAGATGCACTGCACATGTCTCTAAGGCAATTCTATGCATCTCCCAAGGTTAATTCTTCCATGGGCTGTGGGTGGATGTGACATTTTTCCAGAAGACAGGCATCTGCCACAGCTCCTGGAATTATGGCCAAGGTAGCTCATGATTCATGCATGCCCATAGGCTTAATGTAGCAAGTACTTGGCAGGACAGAAGTGTCAAGTGTAGCAAAAAGGGCAGTGGTGGATCAGGCCCTCCCCCTGTGTCCTGGGCAAGGGGGCATAAAAGAGAAAAGAAAAGATAAATCCAAACACAGATTATCAACACACAGTGGTGAATGTATTCTGCATTTAACCACCCCTGCTACTTTTCTTGCCCCCTAAACACATTCCACCTTTTGCTGGGTGTCACCCCGTCACTGAAAGCAAAGCACCCAAGAGATATTCACTGAAAAACAAGCACAGCCCAATCACAATCACAATCTTCCCTCTCCAGTGCTCCTGCCACCCACAACCAGCCATAACATGGTCTATGCATCAAACTGACGGGAGAGCCTGCGTGCTGGACACAGGCAAAATTAAGTAATGATGCTGGCAATATAAGGAAAGGTCATGGACGTGGAAAAATTTGAAACAAAAAATAAGCATTCAGGTGAGAATATATTTACTACTTTCCTTTAGACAGCTAATTATTTTCTTGCTTTGCCAAAAAGTCTCTAGCCAGATTCATAGTTTAGTGAAAGCTGTAGGGTTTTCTGTACTGGTAGCAATCTTTTTTGCAGTATCCAGACCGTTTTCCCATGCCATGTGCCAGATCATTCCTGCCTGGGGTTCAGGGAAGCAGAGTGGAGTTTTCAGTGTGATTGACATATTTTTTTGCCTTCAAACTCGCCTGAGCTCCCTTTGGCTTGTACTGCAATGGAGTACTCCATGGAGGGGAGAAAGACAGGATTTGAAAAAGAGAAAGGATCTCAATTTCCATTCCATCCTTGATCCTTTAGAGAAGGAGCTGGAAGAGACACTCCAGATAGGTGAAGAATAAGATCAGGCTCTGGAAGTACTCTTTTAGGAAGAATGGGTGTAGCAGTTCTGCTGTGATTATTTTCTCTACACTAGGCTATGAGAGATAATAGGTCTAATGGTTAAGCTAGGAGTATCAGGAGACTTTATTTCTAGCCCTAATTATATCAGAAATTATCTGTCTTTCCTTAGGCAAATCCCTTGGTTACACAGTGCCACAATTTTCCAGTCAGTAAAATGTTTAGACACCTCCAAAGATTAAAAACATTACTGTCATCACATGCGTGATTCACAAATGGAAGTTCACGTATGTGAAACTTCTGGCCAAAGTTGATGGCTGAAGTTTGCAAAGCTTTATTATATCCTGAATTGCCTCTTTATTAGTTCAACCACAATATCTGGAAACACTCTATTTTATAAGCCCTGTGATACTTTCTGTTGGTATTGGCTTACAGTTTCTCAAGTCTATCAAAGTTTGTAACTATGTTTATCACAAAATGAAAATCAATAAGGAGGGCTTTTTTCAAAAAATGGCAGTATTATATGCTTAGATAGAAGGGCAGGAATCCTGTGCATCTGAACTGCTTTTAGAACTACCTGACAATGAGGTCTCATCTTTGGCACAGAAATTGAGCTGTTCCACAGGTACCTTGTTTGGGCTACATGCAGCGTGAATCTGTTCCCCCAATCAACCCTCACCCCAGGTCTGTTTGCTGACTGTGGCTACCACCATAGTGTTGCAAAGAAAAGAGGTATCCAGATATCAACATGATTCAAGGGCCTGGGAGACTGCAAGAGAGAAAAAGGGTATTTTCCGAATCAGTTCCCCATGAAATCACTGGAACTAGCGTTGTCCTGGGGGATAATAGAATGGATCATTAGGTGCCTTAAAAAGTTCACATTGGATTTTGAAGCCACCCTGCAAGATGAAAAATCAGTAGTTTAGGCAAATAAATAAAAGTCAGTGAATCCTCTTTAAGCTATTGAACACAGGGGCAAAAGGGTTGTAAGAAGAAAGAGATTCCATTCTTCACAAATTATATGCTTTAAAACTCCCCCCTTCCATCTCAAATCCTTTTTTCTCTTCCCTGGTGATTCAATCACATGAGGTACTGTAAATCAAATTGCTTCCTTTTCTCCTCAAGTATGAGTTAGCTCTTAATTAGGCTATTGGACAAAAATGAAATGCATCCTATTAATAGCTTGGGATATCCTTTGTGCTAATGTAAAGGTTAAAACCTATCTTTGCAATGTTTCTGGAGTGGGATTTTGCTCTTGCAGACAGATGATTTACCTATTGCTGAATTCACTGGAATTCATTCTGATTTACATACTCATAAAAGAGTAATTTGGCCCATGGTATTTAATTTTTCTGTTTCAAGCTTCTGTTCGGATAGGAGAAGAAGATATATGGGATTGAATGCCAAGGTGAGCAATCATTTGGGCTCAATTATTTTAATTCTGTGCTTCCCATGTGTATGTCAGAGTGTATAATCTAACATCTATATCCAGGTGAGTCTCAAACCTGACAGAAGGATGCAGTCTACATATGGAGATAACTAGACATTGTCCTGAGATACTGCTCCCTCCGATAAACAGGCATTGCTCAGCCATGTCATGAATTAATGTCATCATGCCAGCACCAGGTGATGTGATGACACTCACGGTGCTGTGATGGCATCTCCTGACAAGAAGAACCTTCCCTGCTCCTTCACTCAGGTCACCAGTCAGAGGAGCAGAGCTTGCTGCAGCTTCCAGCTGACATCAGACTGTGTTGGCTGCCTGGCTGTGCAGGGTCTTGGATGAGACCCCTGGCATATGTCTAAAGCAGATGTGGAACTGATGGGAGCTGACTGGATCTGTAAAGCCAGTATCTGAGTGGAACTTGTCCCAGGCTGGCCTGGGATAATGGGAATTTATGTCTTCATTTAACAGCTGATGAAATAAATGCACAGAGTTACGGTCAGTATCTGGAAATACAAGCTAAGAATATTGGTGCCTCTAGACAATGCTGACTAATATTTACTACCAGACTTACTCTTTACTAGGAGATATTTACCAAGATTCATACAAGTCTCAGTTATGAAAACTTCTTCCCAGTCAGAATTTTTCATGGAATGACTGAAGATGTCTAAGGGAAAGGTGTAAACCTTGCAGATTTCTTTCACAACACAGATTTTGATTGCTTAGTCTTCTGTATCCTGTTTCAAATCGATCACTGCAGTTTAGGTTAACTCTTTGCAATGAAAAGTAAAGCCCTGTCTGAGATAATCTACTACTACAAACTCCCAACAGAGCAAAGTACACCTATCATTTATGCTCAGAAACAGGTCCTTTTCCATTGCTAGCTGTTTTTCATGTGAGCAGTATAAAGCAAAATGGAAATGATTCCTGCACTAGCTAGTGTGACTCGGCTTATAACATCAAACAGGATCTCAGAGAACAAAACATTAGTTTCATGCTAGCTACAGTAAACAACATTAGGCTGCCTGAGAGCTGTAGTCAGGTCCCAGGCAAAACAGGGTCTTTGCTAAACAACATCAACACAGTAACTAAAATGTGAATAACTAAATCATACACTGTGCAAGCTGAACTACCAAATGAAAGTAAAGCGCTGAATTATTTGAATGCTCTTCAAACCTAATTTAAATTTCACCCACTACTGAGACCTCCATTTACTGGCATCATAACTAATAATGGGAATGCTGCTGAAACGTCAGTTTCAGCAAGAAGCCCATTAAGAGAATGAGAAAAAAAAAGAGACATCATACAAGAAAACCAGCCATTTACAACATGGCATATAAGCTCCTTGCATAGAAATACAAAATAGTTGGAAATAAAACCCAGGCAGTAAACTGTCCTCTTCCCAACACATTCAGCAATCACATCCATCCAGAGCTTCACACAGGAAGTTCTGAATATAAATATTATACAGCAGATGCTGCACTGGCATTAAAGTTCCCTTTTGGGGGGACTGGATGATTCAAAGGCTAGTAGAAAACCTGTACACCTTTAAGATATACTGGTCTGAAACCAGACCAGGTTAATTTTGCTGTGAAAGTCAATTCCATCTGAGAGGATATTTTAGCCAGCTGGAAATGAACTGGAGGTCTGCTACATCCCAGTCTCATCTGGCAGCTCTACAGAGACACTGATATATCAGAGACACTGATCTGTTCCTAAATCTTACCCAGGTTTGTGGCTTGTGTAAGTATGGAGTGGGTTAGAAGGCAGACATTCTTATTCAATGCTGTGCATGCATGCTCTTACTCCAAATTAAAGGTTATGGAGACTAAACAAACCCCTGCATGTCTGAGTTGTGTGCACATTCCTATTCTCTGCCCCCAGCTGCAAGATCAAAATGCCAGCAGAAGCCACCAACAAGAGAAAAGCTGGTGCCACAGACTCAAGTGGCACATGGGTGTTTGCACATGACCTTTTAGCCAGGGCAAATATTTCCTTTTGCTCTCAATGTCCAAGTTTTCTCAATCATTGAACCAAAGTGAGTAGGAAAGGTTGCACACAAGGTGAAGATTAGGCTTCACAACATCACGGCTGAACATTTATATAAATATGTTTTCTTCTTTTCTTGCGCTGTTCTAGTTCCTGCCAACAAGAATCCCAAGCCCCAGAGGGAGCTGGACCACTTTAAACACTGCCAGCTGTGTGACCTCAGGGTTTTCAAGGATTCCATCTCACCTTTTCCCATTTTGACCCCCATCAATCATTTTCTAGCCATTCCCCTCACATGTGTCATGCTTTTTGAAGGAATTGTCTAGCAGGTTCTTTGAAAGTAGCAGTATTTTTGGTGTAAGGATCAGAAAACCCACTGTTCCTTTGCATGCAGCCTTGCTCTTAGTCACTGGGGAGCTGGGAAACTGTGCTGAGGGTCTTGGCAGGTGACCTACCCCTGTAAGAACCTGGTGGCCGCAAGAACAACCTCCTCATTGCTCATCTCTGTTCAACACACAAGGACCTTCTCGTGCAGCTTGAGCAGCCAAAGAGTCCAACCTTTTGAAAGGGGATTTTTATCAGCAGCTTTCAAATGTCTAAACAGATAGAAATGTCATCCACATTCATTTTATCAGCTCTCTTACTGACCTCACCATAGGGAGCAATTAGGTTCGTTTGGTCTGGGCTGTTTTATGTACAGTTGTCTTGATTCTGTTTTATTTATAAATCTTGCTATTTCAGCCTATTCCATCAAACTGTCTTTTATAATAGGCTCCACAGGGCTCAGCTCTCATCTCACAGGAGTGGAAGTCAGGAATGTTTGTATTCAGTGAATGCTGCCACCCTGGTTTGAAACCATGGTCCTATTGATTAGTCAGTCCTCATAATTTTGTCAAATATTGAAACTAAACTAAATGTGTGATTCTTACATGGTTGGTAAATTTTGGTTTTGATTTTTTTTAAGCAGGTTTCACACAAGATATCTTCTAACATGAAAAAGTTGCAAGCAACAAAACTTCATACTCACACTGGCTGGTCTGGTGCTCCTCATCTACTGTGCCCCTAAAAATATGCCACATTTCACACAATGTGCTTATTAGCACAGTTAGGAGCCCTGAGAAAGAACTAACAAAAGTCATGTTAAAAGGCCTGATGATATAAAAAATTCTGGTGTCACTCAAGAAATGGAAATATTCTGTTGTAGATGGCACAGAGAGACTGGGCTTACACCCATTACTGATACTGCAGGAAGGAAGAATTTTGAATCAGCATCCAGCAAATTGGGAGCTCCTTTACCCCACTGGAATGCAAATTATTTGAACCTGGTAATTTATTAGGTCCACATTTTTTAAACATAGTCAGCATGAACCTGATTTCTCAGCTTGTAAACTCATCAGGGCAAGGACAGCCTGCAGAGCTGAGTTCAGGGCATCCTGATCCCAACTGGTGTTACTGAACAACAACAATGAAAAGCCAATGACACCTTCATCCACTGTGCATGCTTGTAGCTTATTTGTTTAGTCAGCGTCACCATCCTCCTTAAGACAACTTTACTCAGTTTCTGCCTCTCAGACATTGATCTTTCTTGCACCAATAAACTTCCCACAGATTCCCTCCAACAGGGCTATGACATCTTTCTGCATATTCTCAGTTCCAGGGTTTTTATCGATTAACTGTACTTGCACAATTCTACATTTATGAATGGCTGACAAGAGCAGGCTACACGCTCTGCTACAGCTCTGTGAGCAGCAATGCTGAGAGGAGTGAAGAGATTTGCTTAAACCTGGGTGGGAATGCTCATTCGGAAAAAAAACAAAGACCCAAAGAAAGCATTGTCTCTCTGGATGTGGCTTGGCAGGCTGAGGTTAAGGTGCAAAACTCACATTGGGGTTCTCTCCAGGGACATGAGGACATCTCACTCCAGAGCTCTGTGAATTGTACACAGCCCACAGACAGCAGTTGGCCTCTGTCTGCAAATTAGCTCAGACCAATCAGTTTCCTTCTCTCCGATTTCCCTGACAAAACTCTACCCAAACAGTAATTAACAGGTGTCATTACTGCTCACTCTCTCTTGAAGTGTTGGAAAATCATCTGTTCTTTGGCAATTATTGTATTAGTTTGTCAAGGGCTTCCTACAGGAACATGGCCTGCATGGAGGCAGCCCTCTGGGAGCTGGATATGAACAAGTCTTGGCAGGAAGCAGGGAGACCTTTAGTGCTTGCATCCTGGGATTTGAAAGTCTGAAGAAAACAAATGTGTGCATTTGGAATGCACATGGAGGAATAACATGAGAAAGATCTTAGCTGGAGGGCCACTTTCATGTCACTCTTCTGGGCCACCTCTCTTGGCAGGGTTAAAAACGGCTACAGTGATGGATAAATATATTTTGGCTTTGGTATTCAAACCTCTCTGGTTTTACTGCCTTCATAGGGGAATACTGGCATGAGAAAATCTTAAACCTGTCAGGTGAGTGCTCAGAACACTTCCACAAGCATGCAGAGATCATTGTGTGCTGACCACTTGATAAATTGTGAGGGGAAGTTTGATGTGCCAAAACCCTCACAGTCATTTTGGTAGATGTTAGATACAAAAACTTACATCTCTTTACCACTTCACTGACATGGATCTCAAGAGGTTTGCTTTACACACCAACAGTAGTGGCAATTTTTGGTGTATTTATTGAGGTATCTAGAGACTCAGGGAAAAATAGAATTTCATTGTCTTCAGGGTTCCCATGCACTCATGTGAACTGGTTAGTTTCATAACCTAGAAGGCAAACCTGAAGAAATGGGGATTTGTCATTTTTAACCCAAGCTGGTGAAATTCAGAGCTCTAACATTATTTGGATAGCTAGGCTTCATGATATTTCTTGATTTAACTTCTTGATATACACGTAGGAAATGTAAATAATATTATGCAATCTTCACTGCTGTAAAAACTCAGGGAGGTTCCCATTGTAAAGTCACTGACATTACTGAGTCTTGAAAAGTGTAACTGGAAGAGAATTTGGGAGATAATCTGGCATATTCCCTCACCCCAAAGCAGGAATAGTCATGTCTAAGCCTAATCCTCTCCAGTCACTAGCTCTAACTGAGACTTTTTAAATAATGGCTCGGACAGTGTAGTTTTGGACAGCAGTTTTCTTATGCAAAAGAAGCCAGTATTTATAATCAGCTGAAATGATGACATACATAATATCTGCTATAAAATCTTGTTAATAGGATCCACACTGCCCAACTACTAATTTTCTGATCTAACCTTAGACTATACTTTTATTCCTTCAGTATTTATTAGAGTTTATTTTCTTAGCAAATGTGCTCTTGTTTTATTCTACGTGGCATTGAAGGAGTGTTAGTCTGCTACTGCTGTGTGCATTCCTGGCACTGTGAAGGAGACTGCTCCTTTTTCTAGTGAGAACCAACCTGAATATGCTTCAATGCCTGCCCCAATGCTCTGCCCACAGACTGACTGCTTCAATTAAATCTCAAGTAGTAACTTGAAGCAAAAAGAAGTAGGCAAATGCTGGACAGCAGTATGTGAGACTGCAATACTAAAGGCCAGTAGAAGTTCTGCTAAATATGTAAAATTAGTTATTTAAATAAGAGGGGTTCCCCTTCTCAGAGATGAGTAAAGATACCTGAATGTTTCTGTTCACTCTCACCAGATCCATCTGCAAACAATTTAATGAAAACTGCACTGTCTCAATGGGTTTATATGACATACATTGTTGTCCAATCTGCAGTAATCAGAATTCATATCTAAATTATCTTCTATCCTTACTGATATTTTCTACAGAGAACTAAGGAAAGCACACAGACCAGGTCCTTGTGCAGCTGAGTTGGTCTCTCTATTTTTACATAAGCAGAACATGTGCAGTTTATGTTATTTATATCCATTCAGTGAACTATCCAAAGTGTATTGCCCACATCTTTCCTGAGTATAAAACTGCTTATGACTTCAGTCAAAAAACCCTCCAACAAACAAACCCAGAGTATCACTTCCCTGATGGATTATACTCTCCTACTGACAGAAATAATTTGATTCAATCCTCGTTCTTGCATTCCTAAGAAAAAGAGGCTTCAGAGTGCATGGGAATCTGGCCCAGTAGTTAAAACATTCATTTTAGAGACATACAAATGCTAGAATCTCTGCTTTGCTTAGCTATTATCTTCTCTATGATGCTTCTTTTCCCTGGAATGGTTCAGCTCTGCCCTATTTTTGTCTGGTCACCACAGCTCTAATGTAGTAGTCCTAAAAAAAGCAACACAGTAGGTACAGTGACTGCAGGCTCATCTTTACTCAGCAGTGCAATAGTTTCTTGGAAGCCAGCAGAGGTGCAAAATATAACTAACTACCTTTCCTATCAAAATCAGCAGGAGAAGCCAAAGCTAGTGTCATCCCACTTAACGCAGATGAGTCCTGGTGCAACACCCTCCTGCAGCAGTGTGATCAGCACTGCTGTCTCTGCCTCAGAACACTGAAGAAGCTGAGGACATTGACACTGAGTGATCAGTCCAGGATGCAACAAGAGTCTGTATCAGACCTGGATTAGGGAGTTCCCAGAACCCAGTCTTTTGGTCAGACCACATCTTATTCTTTATGTCCTTTGACCACGTAACAGTAAGGTAAAAAATAACCCTTTAAAATCACAGTACAGTAGTCACAGAGAAATTAGAAGCATTATCTGGAAGAAAACAAGTAATGTATGCCTGTTCAATAAGAAAGGGCCCAGAATATGGTTCTTTTGAGGGGTTTGGATAGGACTGCACAAGGGTGGCATCCAATCTGCCTGCATCATGCTGTGATTTATTTTTGTCTTTGTTGTTTGTTTTTTGCCCTACAGCATTTGCCTCTTATTCAATCCATCTTCTATTTCCTTATCTTCAGATTAAATTTTTCAGTTATTTAATGTCCCATAATCTTTAGATCTAATTCTTCTGAAAGAATATTTTTATGCCTAAATAAAATATTAATATGTATTACTGGTAGCAATGCCCACCATTATGGTTGCTAGCTCTGTCTCATGTATGACATTGTGAATGGGAATCTTTTGCCATCTTCGGGAAAAAATATAGTAAGGCAATAGAAGGGACCAAAATTAGAGTGAGGAGCTAAAAAGGCACAAAGAGGATGGGAGGAAGAGTCCCAGGACTAGCAGGGAGAGCAGAGGGAAGAAGTCAGATTATGGGCCAAGCAGATGGCAGAAGATGAGGTTTGTAGGATCAAAAGAACGCTCTGAGGGAAAGAAAGCACCAGGTGACTATAAACTGAAAGGAAAGGAGATGGAAATTTGGAAGAGTGAGTTGGAACTGATGAAACTTTGCTTGTTGATGGAATGAGTGAAAAAAAGATCAGGGGAAAATCTGGGGGGTGGAGAGTGAAAGCTCAGGAAGAGAAAACAACTGACTGAGAGCAAGGGAACTACAGCACAGATTGGAAACTGAGCCCACCCCTCCTGCATCATCTATTACCAGCTAGGATTAAAAAACTTCCTGACAGTGTGCATCTGGTTATTTCTTTATTCTGCATCCTTTAATGTCAGGATCTCACGACATATAGCAGTATAACAATGTATCCTGTTAGCTGAAGTGATAGAAATCTGTGCTGCAGATCTGAACAAAGCAATATTAAACCCTTGATACAAGAACTGCTACAAGCCTTGCTACACTGTGGATCGAAACATCAAAATCTTGCTGACTGGGGAAAACCATCTCTTTGCTCTAATGAAGAGAATTACACTACAAAAGGTTTTAAAGGCTGTTAATTCTGCAACACCAGTGATCATGAAGATGTGTGTCAATTAGGTCCCAAAGATTAAAAAAAAGAGGAAAAGTTTGTCCAACAGACTGTAGCTGAGACCTGAACACATGGCACATGTCCATAAAAGTAGAGACAGAGGCATGGGTGCTATTCTGAGGTCTGCCAAAAGAATGGCATGACCTTGGGCAATCTATTAACCTTTCCACACCTCAACCTCCCCATCTGTATAACAGAGTGAGGATGACATATTTTGCACTTGACAGGTTTGTAGATCACTAAGACCTACGAGATACACCCAAGGGTAGCTCACATTAACTGACTGGTCCTGCATCTCTTGGTGGCAGAGCTGCTGTTGCCATTTTATGCGCCATCCAATGCAGTCAGAATTATGGTCAGAAGTCATCTCCTCTGGTCCATTAATACACACCCTGGCATCCCTCAATGCAGCAGTCGAGAACTAATCTGCCTCCAGTCTCGACTAATTGGAAAAGGTTTTTTTTCCTCTCTGTTATGTGGATTTCCAAAGTTAAATCTTGAGTGATAGACAGTGCTGTCACAGCAGCATTAAGTGTTTAGAGAGTGATTATTCTTGAAAGACTTCCATTTTTCAAACTTGTGCTTTCAGAAAAAGCTGTGGAAATAAATGAGAACACCAAGGGCTAAACAATACTTTGAGCTTTACAACAATGATCTCCAGAAAGGAGATGCAATAGCCCAAAGCCTTGCCTATTGCATTTACAATTACAAGAATCTGCAGGTTTCCTCATATCACTGTAGGCATTTAGGGGCTTGCATCATGTGAAACTTTATTCATAACAGTCAATGTGCTCCTGAGAAGAATCGCTCTCAAAATGTCAACATACTTTTTTGTAACCTTTCTATTTAATAAAAAAGAGACAGCTTCAATTAGTGAGGAATGTTCCATATAAATTAGATTATTTTAAAAGTTCCAGCAATATTAAAAGATATTTTCAGTAAATGAACACTTGTTACTTCAGCAACATTTGTAGCCTTTTAGTTTTCCCTTTTTTTAAAAATTTTTATACCTGGTCAGTTATTCTGTATGAGACAAACCCACACTCATAATTTCTCACTGCAGCTAACAGAAACTATGCCTGCTGAGAAGATGAATAAGAAATATTCAGTATTTATGACCCCAATGCCACCAGCCAGCTGTGTGGATGCTTAAACTTGCCCCACAGAGTCTGTACGTTGTTGATCCCCAGATCAGTATAAGTGGGAGTGACTCCACAGAAGGGCAGAGAAGGGCTCAATTTAGAACAACAATTTACCTCACTGTCTTCCCAGAGGAAATCAGCACATTGTGCCCTGGTAACGCACAGACAGCCCAGGCTCCAAGAACTGAATGGCCAACCCAGCCAAGATGAACCATGCTACCTGTTTAGAGATGAAATCCCAAACCTTGCTGCCAGCAGAGAAGGAAAAGCAGATTCTTTCCTAGCAGCTTCCTCTCCTCTTCCATTCTCCTGGCCTCCAATCAGTACCAGGACATGAACATTTCCTTTCCTCTTGTTCCCTAAAGGAATATTTAACTTGCATTTTAGCAAAAAGCTTTTATTATTAATATTATTATTATATACAGATTTATCAGTGAAACTCTTCAGGGGGAAAGCTTTTGTCATCCGTGAAAATGCAGCACAAAGAAACCTGCCCTTATCTTACTAATTACTCCAGTGTCTCCCCAAATCCTATCAAGCTGCTTGTTATTAATCAGTTAGAACAGTGTTGCCTGTATGGCAATATAATATTTGCCAGGATGAGATCTGTTTACAGATCTGCAGCTTTGGCACTGAGCAGGGAGGTGCTGATGCCAAGAGAAACAGGCTTGCTACAGTCTATCAGCCAGATCAGGGGCCAGCAGACACCTGAGATTTCAGGCCTTGGATCTGGAGGGCTGTGGATGTCACGGCCACATCTACCTTTCCCACATTGTCCCTAAGATAACAGCATATTATGAACAGAAGAAAAGGCTTTGGGATAGATGTGGATATGTCTCTTGGAGGTATCAAACACTATGGCACACTTGATGTCACAAGAAAAGAAAGAGGCTCTTCTTTCTGCACCCTGACTTCGTGCCTGTGTCCAGTATGCAGAAAAACTGAGAAAATCTTATCACCAATTTGTTTTACTGTCATCATTCTGAAGTGTCCATATGACAATATATGGATAATGTAAGGGGCAAAAGTTATTCTGTCAATCCTATTCAACCAGCATCTTCTCTGGTGGAAGCTGAGAAATTCACTAAAGAACTTACTGATCCAAGGCACAAATTACTGCTAATGCAGTAACCAGTGGCATGGCTTCCCTTCTCAGAGGAGTGTGAGCAAGCTCCTCTCAGATGGGCTAGTGCCAGGGTCTTGACTTAACTCTTCAAGAAAACTCCTGCTTAAGGCAAGTGAGAATTTTGCTCTGAGAAAAGCTGCTGCAATGAAAACAGAGAGCAAAGCAAATCTGTGGCATTCCTCTGAAAGTCAAGTGTCTACTAAGGAAGAAGCTGCACACATTGATGAAGAAAGTCGAACAATAAAGTTTTCCTAGAAAGTGATTGTGGTTTTTTTGCCAAGCATAAAAATAAGTCTAAACCAGAACTGCTTTCTTGGGGTGGAGGTGAGGAGATATATAAGAAACAAGAGAAGTGTTATGTGATCTTTCTCTTGAGACATCCTTCTATTTTGTGGCAATCAGCAGCTCTGAGTGAAGATGCAGCTGAATCCATTCCTCTTTCCACAAGAATGTCAAAACACTTTGTTAACTGTGGCAGGTCAAGTTTCATAGCCAGGCTGAAAAACAGCAAATTATTACTATTGCTCTTTACAGGCCATGAAACTGAGACACAGAGAGATGAAAGAACTTGCCTACAGTCTATTAGGGGCAACACTGGGGAAGGAATCCAGGAAACCTTGTGGCTCATCATCTGCTTTGTGCATCGTTTCATTTTCTTTCCCCAAAAGGCAATGCAGTGTTACAGGTACACTGCACTTAATGAATACATTTCAAGCAATAGCCCACAGTAATCTCACCACAGTCTTTGGCCTTATTTTCTTCAATGATCAACATTGCGTCTTTCATTTTATACATTACTCCTTTCCCATTTTAGGTTCCGTATTTCCAGTCTGAAAAGATACTGATTTTCCAAGAGAAAAAAATAGAAGTAATTCTGCTGACTTCAAATACAAGCTGATCTGAGTCTACTTCAATGAAGGAAGAATATTGACTAGATATACAGAGTTATCCTCTATTCAAGGTGTGCTATGGGATCTTAAATACCCATCTGGACAGGACATGGAGAGAGCAGATGGGACTTCAGTTTAGCATTTATTCTAGCAGCAGCATTCAGGGAGGCAGTGAGCCTCTGACTCCAAGCCCCAGCCCTAGCTTACTAAAACCTAAGCTGACCTTCTAGCCAAGGAGCAAAAGTACTGTTGAGTCAGCTGTATAACAATGCAGAGGGAGATGGCAATGGCTCATAAATCCGTTTTGTATTTTAGCATGCCATTAAACTGCTCATAATTAGGACAAAGCACAGGATGAAACCCTAGGCAGGCACTGATGCTGCCCTTATTACCTGTGGATTGATTCTCCTCTCGCTCGTGCTGGAGTTACATCCGTGATTTGCTGGTGTTCCTCTGGTTTACTTTGCTGCAGTGAGGGTATGAATCTGGCCCAGAGCTCTAATATCCGTTCTAATTTAATTCGTGTCTCTGTCTCCACATGGGAATTCTCATCTAGACACAGCCCCCTCTGGGCCCTGTGCTATTTCCAAATATAGGACCCTTTCCCATTTGTGCTGGATTGGGTGGGAAACCCACCTACCTCTATTCATTCACATGACTTGCATTATGTTTTAAGGTTAGATTGAAGATCTTTCCTCTGCCCACAGTCAATTTTAGCTACACTGCATGTTTTATTATTTTGTGTAGTTTTCTTGCACATAAATAAATATATAATGAAGCTAAGCACTTTTACACTTGCTAAGGTATTGTGCAGACATTAACTCTTCTAGGCCCCTGGAGGTGAGTAAAATAGAGAACACTACTCTACTTGCTTCTCTATCTAGGTCTATCCAGTGCATTCCACAGACAAATAAGTACACATTGGATTTTACAAACAGACAAAATGAGGCTGGGAGATTAAAGAGCAAACTGTACTAGGACAAGGAAGAATATGACCCAGAGAAATCTGCATGCATGAAATCTTCTTGCAGCTGAAAAGTGCAGAGAACCCACGCCCCCGTGTACCATGAAACAGAGCTCTCAGCATCCGACTCTGGATACAAGTTAGATGCAGAGCCAAGGCCAATGGATTTATGATCTATGATGATGGCTTCCTAATTTTACCCCACGAGGGATATGCCTTCAGAAGGCAGACAGCTCAGAAGATTTATGTAGATGACTGCTTTTCTTTGGGGCCTATGCCAAGTGTTCTGGTGTGTGAGGCTAGAGATGGAGATGTAGTGATTTGCCCAAGGTAAAGCAACAGAATGGGCCGAGGAACTGAATCCCAGAGGTGCTCCAAGTGCAGTTCTGCAGGGCAGCACTCTTGCAGTGGTGCTCTCTTCTTCTACTGATTGGCAGATTCACCTCATGTATGTCCTTAAACCCTAGAAATTAAAAGCCTCTGAAATGAACTATTCCCCTACTCCGGCAACCCCAGCTGTCATAGATGATGTCCCAGAACAACATCATTCCATGAGTAAATACCTGGGAATATCTAAGGAACAAACCTGTGGGGGAAGGAGGAAACAAAGTGTCATGGCATAACCTCGGGTGAGCGTTTGTTACCACACCCCTTTGTGCCCTGCCAGAGAACATGGGCTTGCTAGAGCCTGAAGCTCACAGTTGTTAATTCTAGAGAACCAAGCTCAACCGCTGCTGTGTTGGCCAGGAGGGAGGCCAATCATAACACGAGGCAAATCCTTTTAATATGTTGCATATCATTGCAGTAATCCAAGACAAATCTCAGAAAAGGATGTGACTTTTGCAAGAGTATTTTTGTCACTGCAAAAATTAGTCCAGCAAAGAAACAGCAAAATTATCTTAGCAGCATTGAAGTTGCCTGTCAGCCTTGGAGTGAGAATCCCTGAGCAGGAGTTGAGGAGTCCACAGTATCCACGGATGCCAGGGAGTGCTGCAAATCCTGCTGACTTTTCCACAAAAGGGAACTACAACTACACCACTCAGCACCAATGCAGAGTTTACTTTTCTGTTCCAGGAGACCAACTCCATTTGTTGTAAAAACCTTACACACATGTGTGCACATACCACAGCTTCTTTATAGCTCTGACTTCCAAGGTCTAATGACACGTGCTGAAAACATCTGCAAGCTTTTCATTTTGCTATCATCAGATTTACAAATACACTCTCTTAAAACATAAAAGCTGAGGCTCAAATGACTCCAGATTATACCAATTAAAGAAAAACATTAAATATTTCCAGGCATAATAAAATGCAGTTTGGTGATAAGAAGTCCCTGCAGCATTACCACTAAGGGCAGAATGACTGGAACGTGGCCTAGTGGGAAGAAAACTGGGAGTGCTGGTTGACAGCAGCTGAACATGAGCCCAGGTGTGCCCAGGTGGCCAAGAAGGCCAATGGCATCCAGGAGTCTATCAGAAACAGTGCTGCCAGCAGGACCAAGGAAGTGATAACCCTCTGTAACTGGTGCTGGTGAAGCCACACCTTGAAACCTGTGTCCAGTTCTGGGCCCCTCACTGCAAGAAAGATATCGAGGTGCTGGAGCCTGTCCAGAGAAGAGCAAAGGAACTGGGGAAGAGTTTAGAGAGTAAATCTTACGAGCAGCAGGTGAGGGAGATGGGGGTGTTTAGTCTGGAGAAAAGGAGGCTTGGGAGGGGCCTTATTGCTCTCTACAACTCCCTCAGAGGAGGTTGTAGCCAGGTGGGAGTCGGCCTCTTCACCCTGGTAATAAGCAACAGGAGCAGAGACCAAGGCCTCAAGCTGTTGCCAGGGGAGGTCCAGGTTGGACATCAGGAGGAATTTCTTCACAGAAAGGGTTGTCAGATATTGGAAGGGGCTGCCTAGGGATGGAGTCACCATCCCTGGAGGTGTCCAAGAAACAACTGGACGTGGCACTTTGTGACATGGTCTAGTTGTCATGAGGTGATTGGTCAAAGGTCAGACTTGATGACCTTGGAGGTCTTTCCTAACCTAAATGATTTTGTGATTCTGTGTGAAAATTGTGAGAAGTCAATTCCTATGACTGCTCGTTAAATAACTTACACCAAATTCCACTCAGTTGCTGAGAAAGTGCTATTGATCTAATCAGAAATTTCCACTTACCTAGTGAAAGCAGGAAAATCAGCCCTCTTTCACCCAGGGCAATCCACACCCTTCTCTGGGTTTCTCCATTTCCATTACACAGTAGAGAACTATTCCAATGGAATAGGTAGATTCTGACTCCTTTAAACATGTTCTCAGGGTATTAAAGTTCAAAAGCTGGAAAAAAAAGTGATTTAAAAACATACTAAATAAAATGCTGCTTGCAAAAATCCCTGAATTAGAAGAATGTCTTACACAATGAAAATATGCAGATGAAATCTGTAATGAACAAAAAAGTAATTTAAATTTTTCCCTGAGGAAAATAACCCAAAGCATATCTCCTTAAAACAGCAAAGAAATTCCCAGAAACAAAGAACAATTTACCTTTTTCTTTTTTTGGAAAACAAAACTGCAATTCACATACTGCAGAATGGTTTACTCTGTAAGCCATTCTGGAAAATAAAAACAGTGCTTGACACAGAATCTGAAGTTACCAGTATAGCCCTAATTTCTAATGTCCGAACTCTTATCTTTTGTAATTTTAAATGAAAAGTCTGAACACCTTTAATAGGATCTAACACTTCTACAACACTTTTCACCATTAAGTCTTAAAATACCTTACAAAGGTTGGAGACATTATCTCCATTTTAAGAAAAGGTAAACAAGCATGGAGAGCCAATTTGCCCAGACCCACCAAGCAGACTGGGAGCAGACACAGAGCAATGATCCATCCTCCTGTGTGTTCTAGTCCTGAGGAAATTATCATTCCCTCTAATTGCATTTTTATTTCCTTTTAGAGAGCACATAGGAATATCTGGAAATTTAGCAGCAATTTTTAAAAGTGCTTTTGGGGAAAAGGAAGATTTTAGTCACTCATTATGTGACTAAATTAATACACATAGAAGCACACTCTTATGAATATAAAACATGGCATACATCCACATTCTAGGCTATTTAATATCTGCTCTGACACTCTGAATCAGATCAAATCCCTCAACTCAGTATTGTTTACAATTTATTTGAATTTCAATTTATGAGACAACACAGAGGTTCTCTTCTGTTTATAAGTGGCTGTGCCATGCTGATGCCACCTTCAACACAACTTTTGTAGTCCTCTGCCACACAAAGTTCCTGATACTTTCTGAATATGAGTACCTACCCATCCCAGCTCTGAAGGGATAGCTGAATCAGTTTCACAGTATGTTTCAAGGCATATATTTAACACAACAATCATTTCAGAGCTTTTCCTTACCACTTTAATTCTGTCTCAAGCTGAATTCAGGAACTTAACAACATCCACTGATTATCTGGTTACAGCGTCACTTTCCATACATTCATATATGCAGGCGTTATTATATACATATTGAGCTACAAATCAATTTCACAAACATTTCTAGGCTAGAACATAAACTCCCCTGCAAATTAGAAAGAACTTTGGGCGCCTTGACTAGGCAACGTTGAAGGAGAAGAATACTCATCACACGAATTAAAATTGCCCGCAGCTAATTGACCCTTCTATTTCCCTTTGAGTCACGGACATGGGAAGCACATGCTCCCTGAAACATTCCCAGCCTGAGCACTGGCACGGGAAACAGCTAACCCATGTATTAGTGTCTGGGGTAGTAGTAGATATTTAACATCTCGTACAAGAAGAAAACAGAAAAACATTTTACCAGGTGGTAGAGCTGGGGTAGGTAGACGAGGTATAATTATACTCACTGGAATTTAGCCAGAAAACTTGATCAAATACACCCAACAGCCTCATTAAAGCTTTAAACAGTGGCAAGTACTTTACTTTTTGGTCTTAGGTAAAGAGAGTGCCTTGTCCATGTGTATATTAACACATCGACAGGGTCACTGCCGCTTTCAGGGGAGTTTTAAGGGTGTTTTATAGGTATAAGCACACACTTACCAATATTTGAAGCCAGAGCATGGGTAGAATCTACTTAACACACATTTGCATAAATATACATCCATTTGCATCAGATTATACAAACACATGGTCATTTTCCCTGAGCATTCAATGCTCAGGCCTCATATCTCATCTCTCCGCAGGGCTCTTCGCTCCCCATCAGCCCCGTGGGAATGGCCCTCGGAGGAGGGGAAAGCTGCACTATGAGGGAGGCAGCTCCTCAGAGACGGGAACAGGGTCCCAGCAGTGTGAGGGGAGCAGAGCCCCTCAGAGATGGGAACAGGGTCTTGCACTGAGGGGAACAGAGCCCCTGAGAAACAGTGAGAGAGCCCTGGCACCATCAGGGGAGCAGCCCCTGAGAGATGGTGAGTCTTGGCACCATGAGGGGAACAGAGCCCTGAGGGGAACAGAGACCCCTGAAGGGGGTCAGTCCCAAGAGCATGAGGGGAAAGGCCCTTGAAGGGGGAGAGCCCCAAGGCTGCAAGTACATTAGTTTCCCAGAGCAGGAGCTCTGAGGTGAGCAGGTTTCAGTCCTATAAAGAGCAGCTGCCCTGGAACCATCTGAAGAGAAGATGGAGGGTGTGGAGGTACCTGTGATAGAAGAGGAGCTGATCAGACTTCTCTGAGTTTTGCAGTGCTGGGAGGAAGGAGGGCCAGAGAAGGGCAGGCAGCACAGCCACAGTGCCCTTTTGGAAGGGCAGGGAACATATCCAGGTGAGGTCATTGGAAGTGCCCTTGTCCTCAGGTGGGTTTGCTGTGTGAAAGGGAGTAGGGCTCTGGCTAGGAATCGTTTTTCAGGGCCTTTGAAAGTGGAAAGACAGGAATCTGCCTGAGGGAAGAAACCTACCCCTCCTGAGAGATAGCTGCTCCTCCTGTGGAAATGTGACAGCGATCCCACCTGAGTGTCTGCTGAGGTTCACCTGCAGACAAGCCAGCTGCTCTGTGAACCCTGCCCTGCCTGAGGGTGTTCCTGTATCCCAGGTGGCCAAAGTTGTGCTCTGTCTGGTCTAACTCTGGATTTGTGGGGCAGGTGGGAGGTCAAGAGAGGCCCTGCCATGCACCTGGATCTCAGGGCCAGTACCTGTCCGTGAGAAGCATTCCTGTTTGAAATGTGGAGACAGTGAGAAATCCCAGCACTCTGCTCCTGAGAAAGCTGTTCTGGAGGCCAGCAGATGGGAAATGTCATGACTGGGAAGAAAATAAATGAGGTAGGCTGTGGTCAGCAGGATGCTGATCATTCTGAGCAAAATTATCTTTAGGGTTACAGTGATTTCTCTAGGGATGCTGCACTGAGACAATAAAGTAGTTCTGGGCTTGTTCCAGTGTGATTAAGATCTAAATCTCAAAAACAATGGTTTTGTGGTTCAGGCATGGGACAGTGGCTCAGCAACTGTGGCTTCAATCCTTTCTCCCTGATTGGCACTTTGGACAAACTGGAGCAGTCTGTTAATTTATCTGTGTTTGACTTGCACATCTGCAAATTTTTTACTATGCCAGTTAAATTAGTGATATTTCTTCCTTTCTAATTGTACAGCACCCAGTGCAGTGTTGATCAGCTGTTCTCAGTGTGCTTCCAAGGGGGCTAAATTTACTGAGGAAAGTCGCTTGGGCAACCAGGGCTTTATAAGTTACAATTTTGTTTAATTGTAAATATTTATGGTATAAGAGATGAAGGTGAGAAAATGGAAAAAATATACATATATAGAAATTCTTAAAATTGAAAGGTTCCCAAAACCTTGTACTAGGGGGCAAGAGATATTTAAATGGCACTGTTGAGTAATACTAAAAATAGTTTCAGTACTCATGGCTTGTAGAAGTCTCTCACGACCCTGCAAATGATTTCTCTCTGTACTGATTTTGTCCTTTTCCCATTCACTGAGCAATGATTATTTCCCATGCTTTTAAATGGAGCTGAAATTAGCTTGGTTATTTTTGTTTAACAACAACAACCTCAATGCATGTTGTGCTTTTTATCCTGCTAAAAGAGCTTTGTTTGTTCCCTGGCATTGGAGATGATGTCAGCAAAGCTCCTGGAAGAGCAACTGCTGTTAGCTAATTGCTGTCTGCTTCATAACTAGCAAAGGTAGGAATAAAGCCAAGGAACCTTTGTGACCCCACAGAATGTAACCTGTGTTTACATTCGGTGGTGTGACTTCATCACAATGCAGTAGCATGAAGTAGGCATGAAGTACTTAAGATAGTTTTCAGAATTAAGTCATTCTTCTGCTCAGTAACGATAGTAGTAATATGTAGACAATTCCTGCTTTTTGTGTTCAGAGGTCCAACTTTTGAGTAAAATGCAGGAGATGGGAATATCTGAAAGGATAAGCTTGTTTACACAGTCTGGCAGGGGTTTGCACTTGGGGTTGATTTTTTCACTTCACATAAGGGCAAGAAACTGCATCTTTGTTTGTTCTGTTGGGAGCATCATTCATCCATTTAGGACCTTATCAATCTAATACATGCATCCCATTTCTACTAAAATCAATGAGACAGGGCCTGAGAAATGAGGGCAGAAGATAAATACTGTGAAGACAGAAGAAAATGTCTTCTTTAATTCCTGCTGGCAGCAGTTCATTGTGTCATGCAGAGTGCTAAGGTCTAATTGCATAGAGATGGGCAGCCCTCATACAGGAGTTTATCTCTTTTGGCAGACAAGTAACTGGGAGAACAGTGACTCCTCAACCCTGCAGTCCCATGAGCCAAAGGGTTAATTTTTATTCCTGCTATGGATTCTCAGGCTCTCTCCTTTGATGGAATCCGCATTCAGATTCTCCAGCAGTGAAGAAGAGGGCAGGTTTTTCCCTTCCAGGCTTTCATTATGTTGCAGTTTTCATGATTTTCCAGGGCTGCTGCGTTCATGAAAATTAATGCAATTCTGCTAGACTGTTTCCTTCGCTTGTGATGTGCCCTGATGCATTATGAAACCATTCAAGGGACTGAAATTTCCCTTCCACTGAGTTCAAACCAACAGCATTTGATTCGTGCTGTTTCCGGAGACTTCCTTATGACTCCGCTATTCTTCTACAGAACCCAAGAGAATGAATTGGAGAAGTCTTCTATGTTTGAGACCCTCCCCTCCAAAGCTTATTCCCATTTGATGGCATCAGCTCACTTTGCTGGGAAGTGTTACATGTACTCAACAGGCAGATTTTGCAGATACGTCTGTTCTGTAAGATTTCAAAATCATATGTTGTCCTTTCTCTTCCTGGGTAAGGAGATGGCAACAGACAGTGAATAGGGAATACTTACCAGACTGGAGTTTTTAAAGGCAAGCAGAGACAAAAGCAATTGGTGCAATGATAACAGAACAGTTTCTTCTCTGATGAGTACTGTTAAGTCCTCCAATGATGGTACCTTAGCTGATGCTAAGCTCAATTTCAGCTGGAGGAATTTCCACTGAAGGCATGGGTTTACTCTACTGCTTTATTGATTGCTATAAAGTAGTTCCGTATTTCAGAGAAAATCTTCTGTCAGGCACCTAGAATTTGGATTTCTTGATTATGTCATGCCTGTGTCTCATAGTAAAAAAAGTAAACCTTGAGGAAGAGAAGAGTTGATTTTGAATGTAAAGGAACATGAAAAATCAGGACAGAATTTGATCACATTTACTAGAGAAATAGGGGTTTCACTCAGCTGTCAGGTAAACCTATGTGAAGAGATGTTCAGCCTTAATATGAGGGTGATTGGGAACTGTGAGCTATTTTCAAAATGAGCCAGTGTCTATGTATATATACAGCAGGCCAGGATGACCAGTCCTGGAGGGCCAAATGAGAATGATGATACGGTTTTATTTTTAGAACTTCAGTGTATGCTTTGAATATATGGGCTCCATCCAGAATTCCTTCCCTGCCTTCTGACAGTGGTGTCTAGGTATTCAATCAGACGGCAGTAAAAATGGGGGCACAATGCCGGCTTTTCACAGGGGCTCCTGTCTTTAATAAATAAAGAGCTGTTGCACAGGATAAAGCATTGCCTTCTAAGTCTGAAGTAGCTGAAGGATGCCAGTATGTGCTGCAATCACATTCCTGATTGCAGTGTAGTCATACCTGCAGAGAGGAATGGGCTCAGGAGTGCCCCGACTCCATCATTCACATTTCAACATCAGGTGGATAAAGGGCTCTTCCAAGGACTCCTCCCCTGCCTGACTCTTCTGCATTACTGGATTTCTACCTACTGGTTCAGTAACCTGCAAAGATGGCCAAGGGGCAACTTACCTCCCTTCCCCTCCTCTGTTCTCTCCTAATCAATTTGCTGAAAGGACAGATAAAAATTCCAGTGCGTGTCTCCTTATAAATTTGGAGATAAAGATTTAAGTGGGTAAGGGACCTCTTCCAGCATCCTCTTCATTTTTTAGTGGTTTCCTCAACAGTCCCAAAACACTCTTGTGACTTTTCAAGTAGGTAAATGAGCTAATTCCTGTCTCTTCAAGTATTTCCAAGTAGAAGTCAGGCAAGCACCACCTATTCCGTGATTATATGCCTGTTCTCTACTGTGTTCCCCTTCTCATCTGCTGGGACGCCTCATACTGTTTAGCAGTGTGTGAATAACAGGGTGCTTATGACATGCTGACATCTACTTAGATCTTGCAGCTGAAAACTCTGGTTCTACCGAGAAAATTGCTGTAATTTCAGGTATAAATGCATGGAAATTCTTGGTATCAGTATTGTACTGTCTTTATAATGTGCCTGGTGCTTTTTTTGGAGGAATGGGGTGACACTGTGTGAGTAGGAAGTTGGAAGGGTTATTTGGTGGTTAAGTAAGTGGCCATTGGGTAAACTGTAGCTGAAGTGTCTCAGATATACATTTCTGCTGCATGCACAAATAAAAATATCCCAGTGCACGTGGCAAGAAATGAGCAGCTGGATAAAACTACACGTGTAAGGGTTGGCCTCAGCTTTTCCCTTTCCCGGGACATGGTGGCAGTGTCTCAGTGGGCTGCTGTGACAACGAGCTACACCTCCATCAGCTGCTCTGATAAATCTTCCAGAGGCCATTGCCCAGAGCTGTTCTAGTGTGGGCTGAGCACCAATAACCTGAGCTGCCTGTAGTCCTGACCCAGCAATGGAACACTGACATCCTGGTATGTGAGCACAACTTCATAGCAAAGTCTGAACTCGAATGAAAAAGCCCATTAGCAGCCCTTCCTTCCTTCTTCCCCTGCACTTTCCTTTCTTCACAATTCTAACTGCTTCACATTTTTCAATGTGAAAGGATCAATAGGGAACCATCAAAGAAATGGTGTAAGGACTCATTTATTTCCAAAGTTTTTTCTTTCTTTTGTCATTGTTAATTGGATTGCTTGTAGCCAGTGGGCTTTTGATTCACTTAGCTGCCCCGATGGCAGGGGAATGGAGAGGAAAGGAGAGAGTATTTAAAATGCTATAAATCATGTAGAGATGCTGAATGGTTTATAATGATCAATAAAACAAACAATTATCCTGTCATTACCCAATACATTGTCATGATGGCTTCAAGCACTGGCAAGGAAAATATAAATAATAGTAGCATGTATAAGAAGGAAAAAATCTGAAGCCGCATTTGTGATTGTAAAATCCACAGCCCAGTAAAATAAGGCTCCCATCTTAGAGCATGCCTGAGGTAGAGCTCACCTGCAATTAGTTAATACTGGTTTTACTTCTGTTCTAGAAACAGCTTTACACTTTTAGTAGAATCATGGCTCTGAGAACACCTATCACTGTACAAAGTGAGAGCCAGACCCTGCTCTGGACTGTTTCAATTAAAGCAGAAGCAACAAGAAGTCAATATTCTTCACTATCTCTTCACTATGGGAGGTACTGGTGATTGAGGACTACAGTAGTTTCTGTTTCCACAGAATGCACAAGTTCAGGCTAAGGTTTGCCTCTCTTTGGATTCCTAAAAGAGACTCCATGGGTGCTTCTCAGACTTGAAGTGTCTTTCCCAAATTTAAATTGGTGGCAAAACTTCTGTTGGTTTCAAATAGCGCATATTTAATTCATCATTTTATAGACACTGCTTGAACCAACATACCCAAAAGAGAAACAGAAGAGGAAGATTTTAACACAAGCATCACTGAAAACAAGCGGATTGCCAAGTGATGAGACAGTCCCAACTCCCTGCCCTCATAGTGCCTGTGCACTCTTTAGGTAAGAATTGGACCTGTGCCACTGTATAGCCTCTGCCTCTTCCCCTGCTACAGTGAAGGCATGTTCAACCTACAGCTACACCTGTGGTGAAGATTTGTCCCACCTAACAACTGATAAAATTAAAGATTTCTGGTGAGATTAAGTGCTTTGCTGAGAACTTTGTTGGGGCATAAAGTGGAGTTATAGCCAATAGCCACAGCACCAGTGCCTTTCTCTGCAGATAGGAAGCAACTCTACCAGTGACTATTGTCCCATCTTACAGTATCATGATGAATTCACTTCTACAAGGCCATTGCCAATGGCCCTGGATCTGATTAGATGGCATGTACACATCATGTGGGCAAAGAAACTAGATGCATCCCTTTATTAAAGGTCCACTCCCACTGGACATCTCTCACACTTGAGCTTTTCCTTTGTACCAGCAAACAGCCTGTGTGACTGTGGAGCGTTCCCTGGTTTCCGTGGAAATCTGCCAGCCCAGCAGTGGGTCTGGAAGACCAGCAGGGAAAAAGTTAATACAATTGAATGCGGAGAAGAAAAAGCATTCTTGAGCTTTTCAGTGGTATTTTTCTGTTTCGTTTTTTCAAATGCAAGTGCTTAAAACGATATATTTATAACAGCTGGAGGAGTTTTATAGTGCTGTAAAATGCAGAGTTTTACAGACTTATAACCTGTTGTGTAAGGGGTGGGGGGGATGTTGCTATGGAACAAAAGTAATGATGTCACATTATTAGTACTTTTGTCTTCAATGTACCTGGCTGTTGGAAAATTACAGTGTTTGCAACAGACCTTGCAAAGATAAACACCCAAAATTTGAAACAATAGCCACATAGTAACTTGTTAAAAAATTAAACCCACCCAGAGAAGCCATTTCTTTGTCCTGGTATCTCTTGTGCTAGAGGAACAGGAATGGCATGATGCTCACCATCAACCCTGTGCTCATACAGGATGTGTTTCAACCTTCACCTACTTTCTCTTCACGCAGCCCCTCCTTGGGAAATAGATGGGTTGATCTTGAATCCATTGTGCAGTTGTGGCTCCTTAGCTCTATATGGTCTTTAGCAAATATTCCTTGAGCTCTGCTACCTCTTCCTGTCAGAGGGGAGGGACCTGGAAGAGTCTCTGGGAGACAGAAAGAAGGTGAGAATAGAGTATTTGGGTGATGTGTATCTCAATACTGTCATCAGACTGAGATTAACCCTGTCTGTGGGAGTTTCTCTGTAGTCACTGTTACCTTTACTTTGACATTTCCTGAACATCCTGGTTGGGGTTCAGTCCTCACACTCTACATACATGTAATCACATCTCCTTCATCAGGAGTAAGAGATGGCTAGAGTGCTCCAGACATTTAAAATTACTTAATAACACCATTGCTTCTGGATATGAGCTGACTTTCACAGAGCTGCTCCAGCACTGCTGCACTCAGTGACCTCTCAAGTACATCTGTATCCAGGGGATCCCATTTAGCAGGGCACAGCTCTATGCAAATATGCAGGGACAATCTACTGCTGAAGTGATCTTGCTTTCTTAATATAGCACTCAGCTTCAGCTGCTGTGTCTGTGTCAGGGTCCAGTGGAGCTTATTGGCTGTGCTCAGTGTGCATGGCTATTCCAGACCCAGGCTAGACTGTTTACAAACAGTAGAGATATTCTGTATCTGAACAGTTTTTCTGCAATTTAGAGAATGTTCCATGGCTGATGTAGAGTTGTCAACAATAAGTGGAAATCTCAGCCCCAAGAGCTTACACTTTAAATAGAAAGCAAGGGCAAGGGAATGATTATTCATCCTTGGTTTGCAGATGAGTAGCTGGTGCATACTGAAACTAAATGTCTCATCAAAGACTATGCAGGCAATCTGTGAATGAGCTGAGACCTGAACTCAAACCTCCGTTGTCCCAGCTTGGTATTGTATTTCCTCTACTTGCTGCTTGTATCTTATTTTACCTTCTTGATATAGCTAGCCTCAAAGCTGCCAGTGATTGGGAGCTTTCCTACATTTTAAGATGTGTGTTGGGAAGAGCAAAGTGCAAGGGACATGTCTAACAGCAAACATTTCTTGGCTATACAGGCAATGAAGACACCACCTGTTCTCTCACAGGGGGTTAACCACTGCCTGCTGAAATTCACACACATCAATTTATTGATTTCATCAGGTGCTCCATAAAGCCTTTATTAGTCTGTCTAAGGTGCTTAAGCTAGAAGACATCAATGTAGGTTAGTATATCTGAGTGCTTGCATTGTTTATCATACTTATTCTCATAATACTTCATTTGGCAGGAGAATTTTGCTGTTTCATTTAATAGAGGGAGGACTGAAGCTCAGAGAGACCAGATGACTTGAACCAAAGCACACACAGGCAGTGGCAGAGGAGGGAGTTGGATCTGGGACTCTGAAGTTCCAGGCTTGTACCTTCAGAAGTGACTGATCCCTCAGCCTGCTTGGCTACCTCTTCGAGCAGTTCCACTTTGCTGGGAGAATTGCTCAAGAGACAGCAGAGCAGATAGTTATCTACGGAGGGAGGGAAGGACAACCTGCAGATATGGATGCCTGGATATGTTCTCTGAGATGTTTATAACCTGCACAACCTAAAGGTAGTGATTCTATCTATATATGCAAGTATATAGACTTGGTAGGGGAAGGCAGGCATTGGTTTTGTGCCCTGGGAATGGGCTGCCCACTGTCACAGCCTGTCAGTCCCTCAGCCTGCATGCTCTGTAATTTATAATTTCCTTCAGCTGATGGAAACCAGCATGTTGGTTTTCATGAACTGTACATGTTGGGTGATACACTAATATGATCCATTTGACACATCGCTGCATAATCTTGCCTTTTGTGCACTGTAGGTGTGACTTGTCATGAATGTTATGTGGTAATTTTTCTGTGACACTGATTGTGGCAACTTGAGAACAGCTGCCTACAGTAGGGAGTAGCTGAAAGGGTAAACAAATCTGAGTCTGGGCCAGGAGTGACCCTGCTGGGGGTGAGAAAGTGAAGGAGCCATTCTGAAAAGTCTCTCCCAGCTACTGTATTTCAAACTGGACATCTGTCACATGAAACAGGTCACAAGTGAATCTCTACCAGCTTGGGTGCCTCAAGGCTCTGAAGATCCTGTGTACAGAAAAGGCAGAAGTACAGCAGGAGGGGTGCTTGCCTGATGCTGCAAAAGTACCAAGTCAGACTGCTGCATCTGCAACACACACTTGATCTGTCTGGGCTTTATCCAGTAGAGGGGGGTGTTGGATACTGACCTGGAGATGGCATTTCTTTCTAGGTGTGATCATTGCATGGTGCCCATTCTCTTCACTTTTTCCAGCATTTATAAGCAATATGAAAGTTTTTTCACAGAGGTGTCATGAACAGGTTACTGTGCTTGTTATTTACTAAGGAAATTTGCTGTTGATGTTTTAACCAGTGCTAGTTTTAGTGATTATACTCCTTTAAACTGTAAATCTCAGATGACCTTGCCAATGGGAAAGGTTTGGGCTGTGGAATACCAAGAGTGTAAGGAAAAAAGCACTTTATAGTGGAATTGGGGATGATAATGCAGGATTAGGCCTGCATGAATCTGTATGGAATAGAAACCAAAGCAGATCTGTAGAGGGTGATCTATTATTGAAGAGATGTCTCATACCTAAGAAATAAGGTACCTCTATTCATTCTTGGAGCAGTGTATGCCTGGATATCCTCTGAATATTTCTTTTGTCTACTTAGGTGCACACTTTGGTTTTGGTTGGGTGGCTCATTTCTTCTGTCTAGACCTAACTTGTTGTGTACTGCTGCTATGTGCTGCTAAACAGATGTCATGCTCTACTACAAAGCACCCTGCCTATCAGCTCTAGGTAAAGTCCTTCTTGTATATTTAGAAAAAAATCTGTGGAAATACGATGACCTAAAAGCAGAGATTTAACTGGTTTTATTCCTGAGGATCACTCCTAACTGTGTATAGAGCATTGACAACTCATAGAAAAGGAAGGACTCTCAGATGTCCTACTATCAGGAGAAAGAACTGGAGACTATTCACCATTACCAATCAAAAGACAGATGTACCACGAATTGTATTCCAGAGAAGTCAGCAAGAATTACATGGACCTTTGAACTTTCCATATGAATTGACTCAAATTGGCTAAGGAAAGTTTGAATTTGAATCCAACAGCAGAGCCTCCTCCATGTGAGGGTATTTGAGGTCATAAGCACTGTGGAAATACTGCTTTTTTGAACATGTTTTTTGGTCTCAAAAAAATTCCCAAGAAAGGAAGCTGAAGCCAGGATCAAAGAAAATATTCTTCGTGGTAGTATTGACTAAACCCACAGGAACAGATTCTGTTGTGGTTTGGAGTGTAAATCAGAATGAACTCACCTGTAAAGTGAAAAGGAGTCAGACTAAATCATGCCTTTGGAGTCAAGTCCAAATGGAATCAGCACAGAGATGATGTTCTAGCAGCAGACAATGAAAGCAGCAGGATGATAATGCCCAGCAACAAGCCTGTTTTGGACAGCTCATGAATGTACCTGGATAAGAGTCAAGATATCAACCTACTTGCTTTCATTTTGGTTCCTTTCCTAGAAGAAAACTAAGAAAAACTATGATTTAGAAGAAGTAAAATAGACCTATAGCAGCTGGGCAATCCAGCTTCCTCCTAAGGTTTGAGTTATTCCTTGCAATTCAATTAAGAGAGCTTTGGGTTAAGCCTGTTGGCAGTGAAGTTGATTCTGATCCAGGCTCAGGCATCTCACTGCCTGTGGTGTAGCCTTGGCTGTGCCAATATATCTCCCTGTGCCTTGGCTTGTCCAGCTGCGGAACGTGGGTTGCACTGCCCAGTGAGAAGGGCCTGGAGCCCCTTTCAGCACTAGTCTGTCTAAGGCACCAAAAGGGATGGAAGAAAAGGGTAGAGGAAAACTCTCTGGAAGTGCACAGGTCTATTGAAATAAATGGTCATGGAAGATGCAGAATAAGAGTTTTAGGGGCTAACATATTTTGGCAAGCTGGCATCCTACAAGAAGCTGCCTTTTGCCTGATAATTATTTGAACCTATCCCTGGGGCTTTGTCACAAGATGAAATGCTTCTTTATAATGCACAGCTGGAAATACTTTATCCCCTCATAGATTTCTTCTATTGCCTGGTATTTCCTACAGCATCATGCACTACACTGTATAGTAAATCTCTCCTCCATCAGACAGACAGATACAAAACAGAAAGTGACTTATTATTCAGTCCCATTATGCCTGTTTTCATAGAAACTAATTATTCTGCATTGTTGTATTAGATACTTTAAGAAAGATTACATTTTTCTTACTTTTGGCTGATAAAAAAAATTAAATCCATCAGTTTTCCTAAACACATTAGAGTAAAGACAGAATTTCTCGTTCTAATTATTAATCAGTTGGATTTGAGGACACAGAATATTTGACTTAAGCTCAATATATGCACGAACAATGTCCCAATATCACATTTTGTATTGAAACAATTTTTCACTTTATTAAAGTCTTTAGGAGAGGAACCCAAGCTGCAGCTCTTGCTCAAGGTCGTGGGAGCTTAATGCAGCCTCATTGGTGTAACAAAGCTTAAATGTTATCTTCAACTTTACAGGCACTACAGGCATCTTCTTCCCTCCTCTCCAAGCCCCTCCTCATGCCTTAGTGTTGTAGGGATGAGATAAGGGAGAGAGAAGCTATCCGTCATGCCTGGAGCCTGGGTGGGAATGTTCTGTAGAAGGAAGAGAAGCCAGGGGCATGGGGCAGAGTTAAGGTAGGTGCTAGAAATTTTGATAGAACAGTGATTTTTATAGATTTGAATCTGGAATTCAGCCATGATTTGTCAAATAGCATTATGGGAGCTCTTAAACCTGAGCACCTAATTCTTCATACAGCAGGTACAGGAGCAGGGAAAGTGAAGCGCATCTTTTCCCAAATCTGATCTGCTGGCAAGGACAAGCAGGTAGCTTGGACAATGGCTCTGATTCTTGTAGCAATGTCACCACTTCCTCATGGAGCACAGCAGAGCTATCTGGATGTGAGTTAGCCAGGATACACTGATGGAGCCTGATGGATCTGGCCCATCAAGCCTCTGTACAGAGATGTGGCAGCTCTGTGAGGCATCTTGCCTAGGAGAGCACAGCACTCAGCCGTTACAGTTGTATTTCTCCCTTATGAAGTTGTCATGCACCAGATTTGTTACTGCCTTTTGCTGTGTAAGCAAAACTTCAGCCCAAAGTGGCTGAATTTTATTTTAGTTTTCGCCTGAACTGCCTTGCAGTCTGTTTTGTTGGTTTTTTTTTTTGTTTTTTTTTTAAGAAAAATTTTCATCAGCAATGTAAGAACTGGAAGATGTGATAATTTCACGAAAATCAGAAATAATTTAAACATTTTCCACTCCCCATTCTGTGGTTCTGTGGGAGGACCAAGGATACTTGACTTGAAGAGACAGGTCAGACACAGTCACTAATCTAAGGCAGGATAAATTTTGGCTGCTCCAGTTCTGTAGGACAGGATAGATAACCTCCCCACTAAAGAATTTTTGAGCTTTTAAAGTATCTGCCCCTCCTGAAAGGGGTGTTTATGGTGTTATTCAAAGAAAGGGACTTCCAACACAACTCAGTAAGGAAGCAGACCACAGAAGAAGGGATCTGTTGTGGATGCCCCATCCTGGAAGTGTTCAAGGCCAGTTTGGAGAGGCTTTGAGCAACCTGGTCTGGTGGAAGGTGTACCTGCCCACGGCAGGGAGCTGGAACAAGATGATCTTGAAAGTCCCTTCCAACCCAAACTATTCTGAGATTCTAGCTTCTTGGCTTGCCTTTGAGGCTTAGATGTAAACTAGTGGGTGGGCACTGTTAAAGTCAGTCAAAAGGGCTTGTGTCATGCTGGAGCATTCCTCAGACATCCCAGGATGTGTAATGTGAATTAACCCTTCTACAGGCTTGAAACAGCGCTCTATGTGATGTACATCCTTCCCTAAATGTGAGCTTCTCCATTCAGCCATTCCACTGCAGTTAGGAAGAATCTCATCTCATAGGGCTCATTTTCTAATCAACCATGCTCCATTTGTGAACACCACTTGTGTACACAATTATGGTACAGTCAGTTAACAGCATAAGGTAGCTACATGATTTGCAGGCACCTGCATTAAATATTTGAATAAACTCATGCTAATGTCACATCAGATTTCCATTTTAGTGGCAAAAATTTACTGTGCACACAGTCATACAGGTATTTTCTAAAACTGGACTTGCTGTCTAACAAGTGGCAACACAAAGATCTTGTCTTCTTTCAGAGATAACAAGAGCCTGTAATTCACTGTGTTATGCTCATGTTCAGAATCACATTTGCTTCTTTAATAACAACTACAAAATAACCCCAGCTCTACAACCCTGTGTTTTTTTAGGCTCCCCCCACAAAAGCCCACTGTCGACATAAAACGTAGGGCATCAAGATTAATAGCAGAGTAATGCACAGAGATGTCATTTCCATTTTAATTCTAATCAGTGTTTAGCATGGCAAGTGTCACTGTAACACCAGCAGATGGAAGCTGACACTGTCACTGCTGTCAAGTGCAGAGGGTTGTGGGTAGCTAGGGCACTGCTCTGTTATTTTCTCCTGGTTAAATACCACATTGCAGCAAATTAACTTTGTTTTGTTGTCACATGCCCTCCTGTAGCTGCTTTCTTAATATTGCTGACTATGCAGGCTTGAGAATGAATGCTGGTGGTTGGAGGGAGGGGGTTTCAGGCTCCAGCTTGCCCATGGCACTGAAACCCATGTCATGGGCATGCCATAGAAGGAAATGGAAAGAGCAGGGATAGAACAGGGACATGGAGAGGTAATAAACTTTTCTAAGTCTGTGCAAAATGTTTTTCTGTTTCTTTCTTATTTTAGCATTTCAGTGACTCAGAAAGTATGCTGGGAAGCAACAAGCCTCTGGCCTTTCCTGTTAGAGCACTCTACAGTGGGTGCCTCAGCCTGAACCAGGCTCCTCTAGGAGCCTTGTCTGGGGTTCTCTAGGCTAAACTTGTCTGCCTTTTGTTTCTCTAAAACACTGCACTGCACAAATGTCAGGGCACACACGTTGTGTGTGTCACTCGTTTGACCTTCTCATGTGCTGCAGTCATTGAATTTGCACCTCCTGCATTTGCAGCACAACACCTTTGTGCTCTGTGGCAGGTTTGCCAAATTGTTGAAATTCTTCAATGAGGTCTTAGAATAGAAAACAGAGCAAGGGGTTGTGCTGCTTTTGGGGTATGCAGTCTAATGGGGCGCCTCTTTTACAGGAATTCTGCTGAAATTACCTCGTCTTAGGTAAAAACTTTTTCCCAGTGCTGCTGGAGGATGGGATCCTCCCATCCCTTAACATTCAGGACTTCGTTTATTATTGCAAATGCAAGCAACGGCAGAAGAGATAGCTGATTGTATCTGTAATTTTTCTTCCCTTCTGCAGGCTTCCAGTTTTGACTAAGTATTCTTTTAAAAAGAATAAATAGCCTTTGGGAACATGTGAACTGGAAACTGAGATCTCATGGCAGTGAAATGTGCCTATGTAGCTCATATATACTTCCTTGATAATCCTTTTCCTGACTGCTATTCTCCAGGGCAGATAATGATTTTATCTGAAGATGTCACCCCTAGAATATCCACAAGTTGTATACTTAAATTAATTTTCAAAATAATCCCATTGTCTCATCTTGGCTCTGCAGAGTACTTGACCTTGGTCTGTCATTTCCTGCCTTAGGAAGGTCCTTCTGCACCTTTTTCAAAGGAGAAAGAAGAGGAGCCACTGGTCTCTAGGCAGGGCTACAGGACTGGGGAGGCTCCACAGGGACCTTTCTTACATAGTTACATAGGACTTTCTCAAATATTGACATCAGGCCCGCTACAGCAAAGTCACCACTCCTCAGGCTCCCTCCATTCTCCATCAGGAGCCTGACTCAGTAGGACAAAGTCACTGCTGGCAGTTATGATGAGTCCCCATCATGACACACCCTGCTCACTTCTGGCTGCACTCCTGTCCCTGCCTCTCACCGTGCCTCCCACGCAGGTCCTCACCGTGCCTCACCGTGCCTCCCACGCTTCTCATGGATGCAGGAAAGGGGCCGGGAGGTCAAATACTGTGTGGGGTTTGTGGACAGACCTTATACATATAATTTGTCCTCTTCTACTATTTTGTTATTCAAGGGGAGACAATTTACTATTTCTAGTTAAAAAAAAAAAAATACAACAGAATCCTCTCCTGTCCACAAAGCAGCATATCCAGGAGATTACAGTTTCCACTTTGTCATCCCTGTTGTAAAAAGCTTATCAATTGGCTGTTTGCACTACACTTAGATTACAGGCAATATGTTCTACTGGATGGGACTGTGACTCAGGAAGCTTGAATTTTAACTCCATCTCTGCTTCTGGTTTGCTCTGCCCTTGCAAAAATCCCTTCATGGCTGTTTCCCTTCTACTAAGTTCATCAGCCTTTCTAGGAAAAAATCCATTCTTCTTGTAGATACAGAATCCAGGGCGGTGGATGGAGGTGGCCCCATTTACCACAAAAACTGATCTGTGGAGATATGAATGTGTATGATATAGCATCAAATTTAAATTTTTAAACATCAAAACCTGCTTCTAGTACTTCTGTTCCTGAAAGCCTCGATGACCGTGTCCCATAGAATTGCATTGCTGTTGCTGTACTGTCACAAAGCAAATATCAGCAAGTTTAGAAACTGCAAAAATCTCAAAATAAGAACAGGAGTTCACAGACAAGAGCTGGACAGCCCTGTGTCCTGCCATTTCTCTGTGCAGAACTCCTTGCTATTCAGATCAGATCAGATTGGAGGGATCACTTCTTTTAAACAGATCTCCAGTTCCCTTTACTGCAAATGAGGCTTTGCAGAAGCAAACTTTGTTTTTAGTGGCTTGCTTAGAGGGCTGATGCATCAATGTTAGATGGTTTAAAAATACACAATGACACTCAGACACATAACAGGAAGCTATAGAGATGAATTTTAAGCTCTAAAGGGAGTCTTTTATATTTGAACTTTCAGAATATTCCTGTTTTTCCTGACAAAGATAGAGGAACACCATCAAAATCTTCTAAAAAACATTTCTACAGCACACATCTCTCTGTCTATCTTGTTTCTTTTACTCCCTTTCTCCCTGTAGATGCCTATCTACTATATATAGACTCATTGTTAGTAGTATTTATATTGTTACTTGACATCTTCAAGAGAAGTGCTGGCTTGTAGCATACATGGCTTGGGATGTGTTTTAGAAAGACCAAATTTGAAAGCACTTCACTCTTCCACTCCTGCAGCAATCCCTGAGCTCCCTGTGTTTCTTGTATGTCAACATAGGACTGATCAGTGTTTTGGACAGAGCAACTACTGTAGGGATGGGTTTATGTCACCCAGTGCCACCTTCAGCTGAGCCTCCATCATGTGCAGGGGAGATGGAAGGAAGCTGAGCATTCATGGCTGAGGTGTTCATTGGCATCTCTGCCAAGGATGACAGCAAAGAAGCTTTGCTGGTTTGGCTGGGACTGTTCTGAATTTTGACAAACTTCACTGGAAGACGAATGCCTTGGCCACTGTCCCAGACCCAAATGTTAGAGTCCTTTCCTCAGCTCCCTGCTTGTCTGCTTCTCTCCCCAGAGACTCCCATACTTCCCTCTGTAAATAGGCCCAGTTCCAGCTGCATATTGGGAGTCAAGAACAAATAAAACTAAAGCCTGATAGAGTGGCAGCTGTAAAAGGGAGGTGCAGTCTGCAGGGAAGAGTGGAGCTTGCTTGCAGAGAGATATGCAGGTCCCTGTTCAGGACTAGTGCCTGAACACTAGGAAAGGAAGGGTTGCAGGGTGTGGAGCTGGGTAGGAGAGGGCTGAAGCCAGGGAGCTGAAGGGAGGGAACCAATGACTGAAGCAGATTGGTGGTGATGGAGGAGCCTCACAGGGGGCCAGTGCTCACTGACATCGTGGGGATGAGGTAGCAGTGCCCTGATTGCTCTTCCCCCTTACCAGCACTGCTGACCTAGCAAAATGGTGTTGTTTCCCCACAACAGGAAAGGAATTGAGGCAGAAACCTCATCAGTATACCACACAAGACAACTGATATAAAGCATTCCCCTGTTAGTACCATTCTAAAGAATCTTTAAAAGATATTTCCTTTCTGTTTTGTAGCAATCTCTTCAGCTCTTGCTGATCCCTAGGGAAAAAACCAACAAACCACAACTAGCTTAGAAAACAAAAACAAAAAATAACACCCAGCAGACATCACAGGACTGGGATCAGGAGATAACAACAGAGAATTCCTCTCCTGCATGCAGGTTAATTAAATGACACAGATAACCTTGTGCATGCCCAGAAAAACTGCATTTTCTTTCTGAAATCATATCAATCATTTAATTATCCCACTTCTCTACACTGCCATTATCTAGAGCTAAAGGCTGCACAATTATTTTTTGATTTAGTTTTTTTAAACTCACCTTTTTTCTTTCAAAGTCTGTGTTATCACTCAGTTAAAGATACATGTAAGCACTCTAGCTCAGATCTGACCTCCCAGCATATTTTTCCAAAGTTCTTGCATTTCATTTCTCATCACTGTGTATGCTAACAACTTCTTAGTGGAGTATGCAGCAACTTAATTGCTATTTGTCACGCATGGTAAAGTAAGATGCTCAAAGTCATAGAGTAGGTCAGTGTCAGACAAGGGGTTCATTC
This sequence comes from Ploceus nigricollis, assembly GCA_013399945.1. Lineage (NCBI taxonomy): Eukaryota > Metazoa > Chordata > Aves > Passeriformes > Ploceidae > Ploceus > Ploceus nigricollis. The sequence continues at coordinate 245,019 of VXBC01007351.1, forward strand.
CCAAGCTAATGAACTCTTTCTAGAGCCTGCTTCTCTCTCTCCTTGTTGGCTTTAGGAAACAAAGATGGTCTTTAGGCTTTGAATGCCCTCAATCTCAATAAAAATCGGTTTAATTAGTATCTCAAATCAAAGGGAGGAAAAGCTGCTCATCTTCTCTCATGATAAATATGCTATGATATGAATGCATCAGTACAGGTGTACTGCAAACAACACACAACAGAGTTTGGCCACAGCTGACTGACTTTGATCAAAATAAAATGACTTCTAGAACACTTGAGGGTGTTGCAGGGAAGAACTGGATTTACATCATCTCTGTGGTGCAGAACTGAAAAGTGGGAAGCTTCAGGGCAGAACTGAGTGAAATCAGCTACGTTGCATCAGATTGCAGGACAGAAATGGCAGCTGGAGTGTGTGGAATACCTTTGCAGACCTGGATGGAGCCTGAGGCTGCCATTGCAGTGGGGTTCTGCAGGACAGGACCACATGCATTTTGCTGGTCTATGAGCTGCTTCCACAGGATACTGCTTGCCAAATCCTAAACCTTGCATGAACCACCAAATGTGCAAACTTGCAGTGTGTGGCAGAGCCCACTATCCACTTCTCACCCCATGGTTGTATTCCACATCAAGGAGTATGAGCAGCTTGTCTCCCAAGATATGCCCAGATATCTGCATTTGCACTACTAAGGCAGGGTGGTGGAAGGCCAAGGAGTGTGTGGGGAAGCTGGAGCTATGGAGAGAACTTCCTGTGCATTAGAAGGAAATTCTTATTGGCTTTGACTGCAATTTGTGCCTTCACAGCCTGGGTCCCTCGCCAGCTGTTTTTCCTGTGCTGAGTGCTCTGCTTGCTCTTGTTCACATTGCAATCTCCAGGACTGTATTATTTTTTTTTTCTTAACCAAAGAGCTGCCAGCTGGTGTTGTTGATCACACCCCCAGCAGCAGGCACAAAGGCCAGCACACACTTTACACAACACTCCTTCTCTTTCCCATTCTATTTTAGCCCTAATAAAAATATTGTCATTTTAAACAAGCAGCTGGGAGTGTCACTAATTTCAGTCTTTTCATTAAGGTGGTTTGGCAGAGCTTTTTTCTGTACAGCTCTTCTTGCCCCATGGTTGAGCTATGGTTGGGGAAAGGTTGGTCAGAGTCCAGGTGCCACACTCTCCGTCTGCAGCAGTTTTTAATCCTAATCCGTTCAGGCAGCCCAGGCAGCCTTCCTCAGCTGTGTGCTCCCCTTCTTCCATCTCCCCACATGACCCTCTGCTAAGAGTGTCCCTGACCATATTATTCATCATCTTGATTTTCTGAGCCCTTCCTCCTTCCACCAGCAGTCACTGCTGTCCCTCCACTAAAGGCACAAAACCCCAGCCTACTCCTCTTTCTCATTCAGATACAGTCAACAGCAGTCACCCTACCAGAGGGTATAATCTGCTTGTCAGAAGTGCCAGGGAGGGCAGCCTGCAAGGTGAAATCACGAGTCATCCCACTTGAAGTTAGGCACTTAACTGAGATGCTTCAGCTAGGATGTGCTTGTCCTAGGTTCTTTGTATGTATGCTCTGTGGAAAGCTAGAGGCTATTGAAGATCTGCTTTCCACTCTGGATGTGTTTCTTTCTCCCCTGACTGCAGAGAGAGCCCAGAAGGATAAGACGTCCATCACAGATGCTGAATTTCAGTAGCTGAAGTGGGATGCGATGGATCTCTGCTTTGGAAATCTACTGCAAATAGTGCCAGACTCATGAATGTCTCCTACCTTTGTCTTACAGAAGGCATATATTTTTTTTCATCCAGTACCTGTGTAGCTACCTGTCTGATACAAAGAAGTTGAGTATGTATCTTGTGCTAGGAATGACCTCATGAAGTGCTGATATTCAAAGTATATGCACCTACCACTGACTTTTTCAAGATACAAGTTTAACCTGAGTCACTGACTTTCCCTCTCTCTGATGGATACCCTTTCCATACCTCTTCCATTTCCATTATATCCGTATCAGCACGCATGACAGAGAGAAAGTGTAAATAGAGGCAGGGTACAAGATAAAGAGCAAGGTAATACATTTTTTATCCCCACCACTTAGGAATGACAGCATCACATATTTACTCTCTGTGAGCTGTGGTTGTTTGCTTCTAACAAATGTAAATCAGGAGTGTGGTACTGCACCATCCATCACTCTGTATTTTTAGACCATTCCAGAGTTGTTGAGGTTGTACCTGAAGTCACTGATATTATTAATAGGGGTGGCAATGATAACAAAATGCTCTGATACCTTATTTCCCAGTGGGATTCAGTCCTGCACAGTGCATATCTGTATTTCTCCAGCCTTGGCTTGTCTTCTTGCCCCTCTGGATTTGAGTGACAGCCTTTGTTGTAAGAATCTAAAGAGAAACAATGATCATTTTCATCAGCTGCCTTTGCAGTTGCCCACTTTGTGTTCAGCCTTGCTAAAGATCGAGGTAGAAGCCATCAAATGGCTTTGAGTGACTCTGAAGAAGCAGGCAGAGCAGCACCCCTGGCTAACCTGCAGTTAACAGCAGGGGAAAGGCAGCCCCTGAAGGTCTCTTGTCACACCGTGTGCTGGGCACTGCTGTGTACTAGCAGGAGGTGGGAGGGGAATAAGGAACCAGAACACAGATGATAGATTTAGAGAAATGACTGTCTCCTGTCAGAAGCCTGTCACTGCAGAGCTGGCACAGGATGACGAAAGCAGCCTGAAGGGCTACTCACTTTCTCTCTCTTTCTCTCCATTCCTCCCACTTGGAGGGCAGGGGCAATGGGGTACATGGCCTTGCAACAAGCCTCTTTTGGCATTCACAGCTAGTTGCACTTCAGCATGAAAAAACGAAGGTGGAATGTCTCCATATTTGCTCATATTTTTAAACAAGAGTAGAAAAAACCCACCCTAAACAATTACTGGTCTCTCCACCTACTCTCCTACTCTTCTTTGTTCCTGCACAGAACTTGTCAGCTTTCCATCCATAAGAGAGAGGTACTGCAGGCAGGGAGGAGGGTGAGGGAAGGCTGGGGGCTGGAGCCATTTAAGCTGTCACCAACTCTATCAGAGCATTTAAATCACTGACACGGAATTACAATGCCACATATCACAGTTCAAAAACAACCAGCACCCAAATTCCCTTCAGCATAGCATCCTTCCCCCAGGATAATGCATTTTCTAACTTTATAGTATATTGGTATACAAAGAGCACAGAAAACTCATGGACTGGATAGTGTTGCAAGGATCTATACATGGAACTTTTTTCTGCTGATGGGTAAATCAAATTCAAACAGCACAAGCCATTTATGCTCTCCTCTTTCTTTCTATTTAAATGGGTTACTGCTGGTAAGCGCCATAATAGTTAAGGATCTGTCAGCAATTCCAATACAAAGAAGAGCAATCACACCTTTAAGCAGACTTCCAGTGATGGGCTATAGACTATCAAAGTTAAATAGATTCTTAAAATCCTAGCCGTTAGGGCTGGGAAATCTTTCAGCACTAATAGTGCATGACTGTTCCTTGCAATGAAGCCATCATGATAAGTGGTTTAGCCTGTGCTTCTCAAGAACAGCTCATCGTGCCCTTGTGGCCAGCCCCCCTCAGGTCAGATATCCCATCATCTGATCTGCATCAGTTTGAAAACTTGTCCCCTCAAGGCACTTTCAGTCTACAGAGATGCCCCTACTCTTTCAGGTCCTCTTTCAGGACCTGTGGTCTTGGGGGGTTAGTGTTGATGCTGACCTATCTGTCTCAGTACTTACCAGTTTTTGCCCTGCCAAATGTCTGTCTTTCCCTGTGATCACAGCAGCCGACGCTCAGAGAGGTGAGGGACTGTGGTAGGTGCCAGCTAGCAGAGGTCTCCTTTAACTGTGATTTATAGAGTAATTGCCTGTCTGCAGCACATGGGTACACTGTCGGCCATGCCTTTGTTCCCCTTCAGTTCCTCTTGAATGCACTATATACTAAGCATTATCCTCTCTCCCTGGGTTGCCCTTCTCAAAGATACCCTCTGCCGTTCACTGAAACTCATATCAAAGCCAGGAGCTCTGAATTTTTGCAACAACTCTGCTGCACCTTTTCTGAATTCTCTGCAGTTTATTTACATCTCCCTTGTGTGTCACCTAATGTGACTTCTCTGTGTGTCTGATACTGGCTTTTCTATAGTAGTCTGTAGCAATTTGCCAGGGAATAATACAGGAAAACAGGGCATGTGCTGAATGTCTCTCGGTAAATTCTCCCAATTCTCAAGCATTTTCAATGTAAACACTTCTTGAGAAAGAGTTGGGGACAGAAACAGTAAGACTGGGGGAAATAGCACATCTTCATGGCTTGACAGTCTCTTCTGAGGTGAGACAAGGATTTTTTTTTCCTGACAGTCATTTGATGAGATGCTGTAGGAGAACAGTCTGTTCTGATGTGTAGAACTCTGTTTTCTCTAGATACTCCTTTGAGAACATATAAAGGAAAATCTAAGGAGCCACTTGATTTTAGGTCAAGTGCTATATTTGTTTAAAAGTGGAAGACAAAATAAACAGAGTTTTGCTTCTTACTAGAACACTGATAAAATGCCATGGCATCTAGTACTTTTGGAGACTTGCAAATAAAGACACAAAACCTTTGGATTCTTTGAGAAGAGATTGGTTGCAGCAAGGCAGTTCAGTATATGTGAACGGAAACTCCCTCAAATGTGCTAAGACCTCATTTTGACACAAGCAGAGCAAAGTAAGAAATGGAAGTTGGTCCTTCCAGCTTGTCTCTAGGAGTCCTTTTCCAAGAATTATTGCCACTGCAGCTTAGAGGGCTAAGTCCTGCAATTTTGCCTAGGAGCTGCCTAAAGTATACAAAGTCAATGGCTTTGCTCTGAAACAGGCTAAGCAGCTCCCAGCAGTTCTGCTCCAAACCTTGCCTCCTTGGGGAGATGGAGAGTGACAAACAGCTTGAGAATAGAAGCCTCTCACGAGACTCCAGCCATTTCCCAAGTGCACCAAACCACCCTAAAGCTGTGCCCTGAGGGTGTTACCTTTGATCTCATCCTGTAAAAAATAAGATCACTGCCACCCTCCGTTCCACAGCCAGTGGAATAGCTGTTGCTGCAGCTGCAGATTAAAATGTCTTTGGCCTCACAGAAAGTGAAGAATTGGACAGCTCCCTGCCTGACACTCCTTTACTTCTGGCTGCTTTGTATATTGCTTTTTACTTGACCCTTGATACATTCTGGTCGTTTTCATTTAGCGAAGGTAATTGTCCTCCAACATGACCATTACAAGTAGGGAAAGACGGTGCTTAAGAGAGAATAATGCAGAACAAAATGCATCAATGCCATGATGTACCCAGATTCCTTTCACCAAAACTCAACCCTCTCACCCTCTCCAGCACCAGAGTACCTGTGTTAGGTATGTCCAAGCACAGGAGTTTGAAGTTGTGTGCTCTGTCCATCCAGGCCTTAGAGCAGATTCGTCTCACTTCCACCAAAGTTTATTCTTTATTTGAGTCCTGCAGAATTATCTCAAACCAAAGCAGCCCTTATCTTTTTTCTGCTTTTGTTTTCCTTAGGTCAGACCTATTCAATGGGACTTGTCTCCTTAGTGGAAAACACAGCAGGAGCTACACTTGTAGTATTACTCCTCTGTATAGTGGTTACTCAGCAGATTATGAGTTGTGAGTTTAGTCATTTTGCATCAGTTGCTAGCAAGGCAGGGCCCTGCTGAAGTCACTAAACACCTTGCCTTGTCACAAAATGGTGCTGAAAATCACCTTGCACACCTGAGGGCATCCTTTCTGAACATAATGACCCACAAAAATGCAGTATGGACTAAAAGGTGCCCAGACCAGGAATCTTCTTTTCTCATGATGCCTTTCCCTAGGGGTGTTAGTTTAGATAATCAAGTCTTACTGAGCAAAGAGAAGCATAGATTTCCCTCATTCAATACAACTGTAAAATACTGCATGTGTTTGTGGGAACAGGTATTTGCTGTTCCACCAGCAGGATTGTAATTCTTCTGTAGAGCATGAGAGCCATGATTAGAAAGCCAGGATTGCTCTGCTCACAGGAATCCTGCCATTGTCTTTGATTGCATGGTATTAACTGTAAATTATAGCCTTTTGGAGACTGCATGTAAAAATAAAATAAAAAAAAATTGTCAAAAGACAGAGAAAATATTGATTCCGGAGGCAGTGGAAACTATAGCTTGGTTGAATTAGAACCTTAAAAAATAATAACAAATGAGCATTTGTGAGGGTGAAAGAGGGACTAGGAGAAGAGAGCCATGATTCTCCCCTTAGGGGTATACAAATTTCAAGAAGCCCCATTGCAGACAACGAGATATCACTGGTTTAACCAAGGGTCTGGCTCAAGGCATAAGGAGAAGGTACAGAACATGGATTACAGAGGTGTTACTGAGGTGCTGGTGAACCGTGAGTGCAACGTATGGAAGCGCAAAATGGAAGAAGCTACAGCCTGAGACTGCTGTTGAGATCTCTCAGATTTCTAATGCCTTTTCTAGCTCTTAGTGACACAGGTTTCCAGGTCAGCTTGCTCTCAGGAATCAGCTCTGTCTGTTGTTCTGTGCTGATGACAGACACCATTGCAATCAGTCAGCCTACAATTGAACTGGTAAACTGGAATTGCAACTGGACTTTGCCTCACTTGAATCCCTGGAGGCTCCCCTGCAAAAGCTTTGAAGGTGCAAAATGGTGGTAGAATTATAATCATTAAAAGCCTTCAAGCCTGAGGCTGCTGAAAGCTGAATATAGATACCCTAGAGAGACAATGGGTTTGCAGAAAAAGCAAAGGATAGGACAGATGGCTTTTTTCCCCATAGATACATTGATTTTAAAATTACTATTAGATCATGGAGTCTGGCTTGTTGTATGGCATAGGCCAGAGATTTCCACCCCAAAATTCCTGTTTCAAGCCCATAACTTCTGGCTGAGCTTAAGCGTATATCTCTAGAGCACTCATGCTGTGGATGCAATTCAGACCCAACTATTCTATTAATCTATTTATCTTTGCCAGTTACAGCAAATATACCTGGCTGTCCCAGCTTTGGCTGTTAAAAGAGCTAAATAAAGGTCACCAGGCAAAATATGAAAATAAGAAAAACAACTTAGCAAATCTTTGAACAAATATCTAGGACAATCGCTATAATTTAATACCTGTTGGTGAACTTCTTCTCCTGGACTCCCCACTGAGTGAGCACAGTATTCATTCTGTAGATTTCTCCTCCTTCATCCTTCTTGGAGTCTGATTTTACTGGAAACTCAGCACACAAAGCCCCTCTTCTCATTCCTCTGCCACACTTTGCTGTTCTTGGAGTTCCCCTCTAAGATCCCATCAGTCCTACATATGCGACCAAACCAATATTTCACTCAAAGTTTGATTGGAAACCTTTGTCCAACCACAGCAACTCACATTGACTCTGTAGTAATTGTTCAGATTTTTTATGATGAGTTCTAGCAGGAGATCACTCTTTTCTTCTGAGCAGCACCTGACATCACTTCTGTCTGATATGGATTGGCACTTGCATGCTCTTGCCTCAAGAATCCATCAGTAAATCTGTATGTCTTCCACTATGCCCCAAGCCCATACATATTAATTCCATGAAGATTATTTTCTTTCACCTTTCTAAGTTCCCTTGTCCCAGTACAAAGCCAGATCAGCCATTCTATTGTCCTGAATTTTCCCCATCCAGATCTTCTTAACTGCCTGATTGTTGTTGATATTTCAGGAAAGGGACACTATAGAGATCATTCAAGAGGGAAAGTGCAGTGGTTTCTAGAGTGGCAGACAAAGAATTTTAAGAAGATTTATATGACATATTACTTATAATTTGAGAGAATCATTACCTAGGAGATTCATCTCTTGTTCATAACTTTTTTTTTGGTGGGGAAAAGTAGGCCAGGGACCTTTACAGACTTTCTCTCTTCTCATTGAGTGATGTTGTCACCTTTTGCAGAGCCTGCCACACTGGAAATCATTACATATCCATAGAAGGCAGAGTTAGACTTCCTTTTGCACTTTTCCCAGTACACCTTGAAAAGCAAGAGGATCCCTGTAGAAGAGGGGAAGCAAGACTGTGAGTTTAGCTAGTGCCTCTCTGAGGCAGGAAATGAACCAGGCTGTTATTTCACCCCTTGTCAAAGGAATAGAACACATGGCTCATGTGACAGTTCAGCCAAGTCCCCTCACTATCAGTAGCTATCTACTGTATGCTTCTGCTAATAGATATTCTCCTAGAAAGGTTATGATAAAAGAGTTGGGAAGGAAGAGAAGGAACTACAGGGGATGGTGAGAATGAGAGAGGCACAAGTAACCTGAGCCTGACACATTCTTATGAAGCCTGTCTTTTATTTCCTATGTTTAGAGAAAACAGTTCTCACTTTATGGCTTTTGTTCAATCAAACAGAAAATGAGCTATAAAAACAAAGATAGGAAGGAGTTAACCAATTTCCAATTCAGTGTGTTACAATTTGCTTCAGTAATAATAATAAAAAAAAAACAATACTGAGAAACATAATTTTTAAAATGAAGACTACTAAATCAATAGGCACTACATGACTAATCATTTTCTATTTTCTTGGGGGAGGAAGGTAGAGCTGTGATCAGAAATCAAAAGCAGAAGTGCCCAGTTTCTCTGCAATCTGACAAATTCTGCTTTACTGTAATACACAAGAAAGGAGATTTTTACATGAGCAGAAACTAATGCTGGTAAATGACATTAAAAACATTGCACACTAACATAATCTCATTTTGTGGAAAGATAATGAAATTCATTTGATGCTAGATGAGTTAATTCCCAAATACCTGCATTTCTTGGCAACTGAGTGTTTCAACCTGAGACCAGAAGTCAGAGGTGACTGCTTCACTTACACAATCTTCAGTTGTGGTGGGACTTAACATAATAAGTATTTAAGTCTGTGTTTGCCTTGCAGCATGTGAGTAGTCCTGTCAGCTTCAGTAGGGCTACAGAGTCTGTAAGAAAGGCAGGTGTTTGACTGCTTCTTGAACCTGCCACTCCAGCAGTAATTTGTAAAATCCTATTTGTACAAATAGTTTTCAAAGTAGCGAACAAAGGTGAGCAAATATTCTCTCTTTCAGCACTGAATATCCAGAAGCCCTCAGCATCAGTGGAAGACTGGGAGGAGATGCTCAAGAAGGAGATTTCAGTGTGCATTGCAGTTCCTCAAATTACTTTACAAATTTCAACCCAGATTTCATAACATACCATCATAGTCCTCTGGCACTTAACCGCCCCTTGCTCTTCTTGGGTTGATGATAGATGTTTTTGCTTTTTAGAAGTGAACAAATGTGTGCTGGCTCCTGCCTGGAGCATTTTACTGCACAGAATCTTACATCCTAAAAGACTCAGCACAGCTGTCATAGATGAGCACATCCAAATTAAAGGTAGCATTGGAAAAGCTTTTAACAGGACAAAGCAACTGACTTAGACGTTTTAAATTCCACCAGTTTTAACATAGTATCCACAAGTGAAACACAGTGAAGAGTGGTGTGGGACAGGCAAAGGGACTCAGATCATGGGGCATTCTGGTGCAAGAATTCTGCCAAGGCCTGTGTGACAGAGATACTGCCCCCAGGCTGTTGTGGGTCACAGCAAACTAAGCAGTACTAAATGTATAAGTGATGTCATCTAAACAGATCAAATTCAGCCACTGCTTCTGAACAGGGGTGGAGGAACTGGCACAACTGACATAACAACAGGAATTTTGATTTGACAGAAGGTCCCAGGATGCATTTTTCAGCACATACTCACATGCCAACTCAAAGTTATTGGGTAATAGGTAAGAAAAAAGCAACTTTGATTTAGCAAAATTCCTTTTGCAGTGGAGCCTGTGTTTAGAAGGTGCCTGCTTCAGCATACAAGTGTTTGTGGGAGATTAGTACTTATTAACTAATAACCTTTGATGATGTTTACTCCCACAGTTGATTTGCTCAGGTGTTTGTCACACAGAAGTAGAAATAAGCTTCAATGACGCAGCTTGTTCATGGTTCAGTCTGCAGAGTTTTGTGATTTCTTGGCAACTAAGTGATGGATTACTATTTTCTGTGAAATTCTCCTCTTTCCTGAAAGGCCTTTCATGCAAGGACTCTGGGGTAATTAGAAGAATAATAACCTTGCAATACCCTCTTGAGCTGTTTTTAATGAAATGAAGTGTGTAGATGGTAGGTGCTTTGTCCATAGTCAAATAGTGGGTAAGTGGCAGAACTGAAAATAGAACCCAGGAGCCCTGGATTCTACTCTTTGCCTCTAAGAAGCACTTCCACTCACATTGGGTTATCCAGTGTTAAAAGACTTTTTTGGGGTTTTTTTGTACAGGACTGAAAAAAAGTATTTAGTGTACAGGGAAATCTTGCAATGGCAAAAGCTGGACCAGATTAATTAGCAGATTTCTGCTGGGTTCTCAGTCAGTTTTCTGCAGCTCAATCATGGTTTATTGAGCACATAAGTAATTTGTGAATGTTACCCGTAAAAGAGCCTGGTGAAGTACCACCTCCATTTCAAAAGCAGAGAATAAAAAGCACAGAGAAGAAGAAGTTACTTCCTCAAATTCACGGAGGGAATCTTGGACACATCTGTCCAATTTTACTGCCAGCTTCCTTTTTTGCTCAGGAAAGTCTTTTCTCTGTTAGACTGTATTGTTTCTGGAGTTAGGAATATGCATCCCTGGTCAGGCTTTAAAACACAAGTGGAATTTCTGGGCACATGTATGAACAGCTTCCAGGGTTTCAGCCTTTAATTGAACCAAATCAAGTTTCTAAAACAATAGCACAAAACTAACAATTGCCAGAAGCTGCCAATCCAACATGGACCTTTTGAAAAGGTGATATTACCTCTTCAAAACTTGGTGGGGGCTAAATACAGTGCCACTAAAGCCCTTGAAAGCTCAGACCTATGCTGTCCACTTCCCCATGGATCAGAATATATTAGGAAGGAGAGCTAATAAAAAATTCTGCTCCACCACAGCTAAGTTTCTGGAGAAGCTTGCAAGATGAGGGACATGATTGTGGTCTCATGATTGTGGTGTTTGTAGTGATATTCCCTGGCAGGTCACATTCTGAGGAGGAAAAAATCAGAACCTCTGATTTAAAATCAAAAGACTTTGCTCAAACCAAAGACCAGATAATTTGCTAATGGAATAATTTTCCTGTACAGAACCTGACTTCACTGTCATTTCCTGAACATTAAATGTAAGTTTAATGAAAAGATGTGTCTATTAGTAACTGGAGTGATACTGTCAGTTCTTTACAAATGTGCCTTTGGCTCATAAATCAGGTATCAATACTTGCAGAATCATGCTGGTCTGTGTTGATTTTCCACCAAACAGTACAATGTCTTCATCCCATTCCCATCTCATCCATATCTAATTGGGTCAATATGAAAAACATCACTTCTTTTATGGAGGGAAAAAGAAATTCTTCACAGACAGCTCAGATCCCATCTGTCAAAGGTAAATGAGGATGTTCATCCCTACATTTTGGAGTGAGGTTAGATTTAGGATGTTGGAGAGGTGCTGTATTACAGGGTGATGAAGCACTGTTTACCTCCAGGTATGAACAGCCTTGTGGCTGAACTGGGGAGCAGCAGCACAGCTCTTGGCAGAGCCAATGTGCCGTCATGTGACACTGTGTGACACGAGCAGCTCCAGGCCAATCAGTGTCTGTGCCTGCCTCAGACACATGCACACATGTGCACAGGCATAGAGCCATACACAAACGTCATGACACAGCAATTGCCTTCTGCAAAGAGAGCTTAAAAAGGCTGATAGAATGATAAGAAGACCCAAACTCCCTGCCTAGATGTGCTGTGGGTGGCAGAATAAATCTACTTCCCCTCTGGGAGCAGCTGCCTGCTGGAGTGAACTAGGCAGAGTATTAGCATCACATTGCAGTTTATTAGCAGAGGGATTCTGGACAATGGTGTTTCTTACCAAGCTGATCAGAGCCATAAAACAGCCATTCCAGCTCTGGAAGCAGCTTTTGTGTGGCTTGGCCGTATAACAACATCCTCACTCAAGGTACCTGAGTCTGGTACCAGCTGACTGAGCAGCAGGTCTTGCTCTCAAACCTTTCCATGCTGCCTTTTATCCAGCTGCACATGACAGTCTACTGCCTGAAAAAGCAGACTGTGAATAAAAAAGGGCATTTGCTCTGTTCAGGAGCATCCTCTTCTATATGGGGAAAGTCTGATGACATTGGAAAGGGTGGAGAACAGAATTTCCATCATAGGTCCTGTTCCTGTCCTACAAAGCATCTCAGCAGAGTCCAGCACTTTGCAGTGACCTCATGAGAATTAAAAGTATCCATCAGTCCATGCAGGCTTTGGGTAAAGATGAGTCAAGCTCTGACAATTGCTCTGGCAATGAGTGTATCTCAGTAGAGTGAGTCAAGAGCATGTTATGCAAAGGTTTCCCAATTAAAACAACTTATTAAAAAAGAAAAGCCTTCTATTAAACATCAGTGCCTCAAGGTTTATTAAGCTTCATATTTCTTATGACTCTTCCTATGTAATCTTAGTAAACTTTTTAAAAATTAAAGTACCTATGAAATAATATCAAAATGACTATCAAGTAGTCTGTGCTCTGTATGTTCAAGTAAACAAAACGTGATTATGTTATGTATCAGTTTTTATTTACTGAATGTATAGTATTCACCAAATAAAAGGTCAGGTGTGTTTTCGAGACAAAAAAAAGGTAGAAAAGTATTGACAAAAATGTTATAGTCACTCTCCTGACAAAGAAGAAATTACTCTATTTCAAACCCGATGAGAAGAAAAGAGTTGAAATGTCATTCGAGATGGTCTTATGTGCCCCAAAGCTTTGCTTTTTTTTCTTCCTCCTTTTCAGCTATACTGATTGGTCTTTTAAAAGACATTAGCTTTATTGACATCCTTAGATGTTCACAGCATAACAACTTGTTGCACAATCTTCTCTGTAAATTTGTAGCAGCATGTTCTGAGTGTGCTTGGCTGGAGTCTCTGTGCCTTGTCCTCAGGGTGGCTGCGGCAGAAGAAGAACCTCGTCCACCTGTGCTGGAGCACTCCAGCAGTCCAGGGGCAGCCCTCCCCAGGCCCTGTGCATTCACAGCTCTTTCTCAATCCCTTCCAGAGCTTCCTCACACTTGATATCTTCCTTACTTATCGAGCTTTGGGGTGGGTCTTTAATAATATTAACCTTTAGAGTTTTACTCTTGGTGACCCTTAGAGTAAAATGTGATTGATAGCCAGATTTTATACAAAGAGATGCTAATTTCTGTTTAATTTTCTCCCTTTTATTACTAATCATATCACTGCAAAACATAGTTTACAGCAATATAAATAGGATCCATTGCTGGAGGGAATTGTGCAGCTTCTGTCAATTTTTCAGCACCCAAATGTGAAACAGAAGCAATTAAACTCTGAGGGGAAAAAAGTAACAGTGTGGAACACATCAGAAATCGGGTCATGAATTCACACAGATGGGAAAGCCAGGAAGCAGTGGGAAAGCAGGATTTTGATTGACTCACCGTCAACAGTAAATGAGCCATTGGCAGTTTACTGTCAATTTTTTGCCTTTTAATCTGCAAGTTCCAGAGGTGATGGCACCCCCCTCAACCCACTGCTTGGAGATGGCAGGGGAGAGGAAAGGGGGACAGAGAAAGCAATGGCAGGAGTTTAAGTGAGAATAGGGTCGACATCACAGAAGGAGGAAGGCAATTTTATCATTCCCTAAATCTGATGTGTGGAGCTAAAATTAAACAATATCCAGGCAATAGTCATGGGTGTTAAAAATATGCCACACAAAAGGGACCATGAGGTCTCTGCAGATTAATTAATAATAACAACATTGTGGTAGTAACTAGAGGCACTGACCAGACCCAAACCCTGTGGTGGGAATTGTTATACAAATATAGTTAAGGATAGTTCTTGCTCCAAAAAAACATATAAAGCAAAGGGAAAAGATGAAGGAGCAGAAGCCTCCCAGGTGAAGACAGAGGCACTGTGACCCTAACAGGGCTTTGGTGTTACTTGGAACATGCAAAGTGCAGACAGGGAGGGCTCCCTTGTCTGCTTGTACAGAGCATCTGCTGAACAGGCTGAGAGAGGAGAGGTGATGTTTCAATCCTGTGCTGGTCCAGCTTTCTCCAGTGAAAATCCAAGAGCCAGCCACAATTCTGAGGGGCACACCAGGATACCTCACAGGCTACCAAAGGACCAGTTTGTCCCTGCTAGCTAGGATGTGCCTGTGGCCCGAACTAAACTCAGTAGGGTTTGTGGGATTTTTATACCACCCAAGAAAACACGAGCTTGGAAAACACAGGGTATTTTAGCATGCAGAAGCTCAGTATATTTTTCTTTTCAAGCAGCAGCACAGCACTTCTGAGAATGAAACAATCAGTTATAAAAGTAACCTTGCAGCAGAGCTTCAAGGGGGAGTTATATATGCTGGCAAATTTTCACTGTTTATTCATTCTAGACATACTTATAGACTAATTCTCCTCTTACTCTGATTTTATATCAATTATTCACCATTGATTGAGTGCAGTTAATTTAAATTTACAGCAGTGTAAGTGAGGAAAAGCGGCTTGTAATCAGTAGCAAGTTGATTCTGCCACCTTTACTCACCATGAATAGTACCTTACTCATTGAATAATCCTATAAATTCCTCTTGGGGCTTCTCACAGAATAGGACAGTATGTGATCTGAGTAAGGATGGCAAATACTTCTCATACTTTTCAATTACCCTACTGGACTGGACTAGGTGACATTTGTTCAGCTGTGCATTTTTAATAATTTTCGAATGCATATCTTGAAATGACATTTCCTCTGTACCATTTTGTTTGGACTTTGGGAGAGGTATGATGCAAGAAAAGACCAAAAATGTTGTTATAGCACTGTTGGACAGACAGCACGAGAAAACTCTTCCCCAAGAGACACAATCCCCTTTTAAATTGCTTATTTTCTTGTGCTTTTGAAGAGATTTCCTCTCACTGGTAGTTAATGAACATGAAATGATATTAGAGTAGGGTAATAGCTTGCTAAATTTTTCACTAAGAAACCACGTTTCCTATTGCAATCCTTGTTCAGCCTCTACACGTGCTGAAGGGATTTGCTAGATCAGGTCTAGCCTTGATAGGTGTGGCCTATTGACATCCTGAACTAGGACAAAAAATTAGTGATTAAACTTGGTGACTGTTGACGGTGACTTTATTTAAAAGACTCCTAATTTTTTTAAGTCCAAAGCAGTAATTTATAACACTGCCAGAGAGGAATTCAGGATCTCTCAGTGGTGGCTCAGCTCTGTATTCCCAGTTTAGCACAGCTGTCAAATTAAAGGTCAGAAATTTTAAAAACAATAATAATTTTTAAATTACTTGGTTCCTTTTTTTCCCTTACCAAAACCAATTGAATCCAGTTATCACTCAACACACAGATAAAATTAAGAAATAATTATGTATTTATTGATCTTTTGAAAATTATTTATCTTGGAGACAAGCATTCAGTGAGCAAAAATTATATTAAATTGTTAACCAAACAAAATATAGGATTCAAATGAAAACCCTTCTTTGGGGTTCTCTGCTGTGATCTGTACCAGGAGACAGGATCTGTGCCCCTGCACAGGCCCCATTCTCTTCATTGAGCCAACCATTTTGCCAGTGGATAGGCCTGTGCTTGAAATTAGACATTTTTCCTTCTTTTCTTTTCCCCCAATTAAAAGAGACAAGAAAGGAAACAAAGAGTAGGAAGGAGCAGAGGAGATATGAAGGACAAGTTCAAAAGACATGGCATTAACAAGCAGGAGAGACCCCACAAATGGGATACATTAAGCCTGTGATACAGTGTAGGGGTATGTCCAGCACTTTGTTTTATTTTTGCAGTGTTAAAAGAGGAAGTTCTCACTCACACCTGCTTTGTCAGTTTTGCTAAAATGATTTCAGTGAATGATAAGGAGATAGACAAGGAATCTCGTGTCCTACAGATGAAAGGATTTGGTGGATGTGTGTCAGGTAGAAAGCACCCCTGCCCCAGGCCCTGAGGGCAGAAATCAGCTGAGGCTGCTTGCCAGGATTTCACAGCCTCCACAAAATCTGGATATTGTGTGACAAATCAAAATTGCTTGTTTCTACCTGACTGCGTGCATTTCCACTTGATGGGTTTTATGTTTACCTGTCTCCAGTGGAGGAATGTGCAAGTATGGCAGTGCTGAAATGTTCAGGACATCTAAGTAAAGGTGGCTTCTATTAATAAAAAAGAACTTTGTGTTTCATTATATGACAGTAAAAATACATTTTGTCAGCCGGTAGAAGGCTCCATGAATAACAGAGGTGCAAGAATATTTCAGTGAGTGAGATGGCTACATATTGATGAGACCACTGGAGCCTCATTAGTCTTAGTGGTGATACTGGTAACCCCACATATTGGCAATGGGATGCAGAGCCAGCCCTAATGCTGATTCAAACCCAGGTGATCCTTGAAAATTGTTGGGTGATTTCTGTGTGCTGAAGCCAAAGCACAGGTTTGGTCTGTGTGAAAACACAGTGGATGTGACTGACACAGAGCCACACATCTTTGTGTGGTTTGTGGTGAGCAACTGGAGACACTGCAGATAGTCATTTGTTCACATTTGGGAGCAGTGTAAATGCAGTGGATACTGGAGACCTGCTGGAAAACCAGGGATTCTGGCACTGCTATTGATCTGTTATATGATTTATTTGACCTTCTGCTTTCTTGCAGTGTCACTCATTGTCTTGCCTACTTATACTGTAAACCTTGCAGAAAAGAGACTATTCCTGGCCCAGAGGATCATTGGTATTATTTGAATCTCTAGATGTTTCTGTGATAATAATAGTAAAGAAACTAGAAAACCTGTTTTAAATACATGATGTGTACCTGTGAGAGACAAGGTATGGGAACACCAGAGAAATGGGGTGACATTGCTGGGGATACTTGTAAGGTGAAAACACACAGATTTTGAGAGAAGAGTTAGGGAACAGCTGTATAAGGAACAGGGGCAAATAATCTAACTACATTTAAGGTGATACTTGTTAAAAAGAAATGTATAAAAGGGTGTTTAATTCTGGTTGTGGGCAACAGTGGGAACTGTATTCAGTGGCCAGGGTATGTGATCTTGCATCCAGGGAGCACAGGGAAAGGACACAAAGTCAGTGAATGATGACAATAAAAGCATCTGGACTTATTTTTTTACGTAACTGTACTGTTGCATTCTTACTTACCTGAGAACTAAATAGATTGACTGAAGCAACAAATAAAAGCAATGTTATAAATTTTGTAGGGGAGAACAGTTTGACAGAGATGAAGCAACCTCATCCTGCAAAGAAAAGCTACGTTTCACTCATCAACCACATTTTCATTTTCCTGTCTGCAAAAGTGAAGCAACGGAAAATCAAGTAACACAATGTACCTGTGTATTCAAAAAAAAAAAAAAGGTGCAGAAATGGAGGGGTAAACATTAATAGTTAAATGTTAATAATTTTCAACACAGGAAGGTTTCCAGAAGCAGGGATCTGCCAGGCTGTGTAGTAGAAATGATGTTATTCTGTGTTTCTCAGTGAGCTGCAGGCCAGGTGATCAATAGAGTCCAAATTTGCAGCAAACAATTCAGAGCTGAGAAGACCACAGGTGATAAAGAGGAATGTTGAAGTTATGTAACCAAAGAAATAAATAAGCAGCCAGCAGCAGCTGAAAGTTACCTGAAGGGATGTTTCAGGGTAGTGGATGATTAGAGCTACCACCACTTACTGCTGTTTGCAATCCTACAGGTAACAAATTACCTGTAAACCTGGATTATTACAAACTCAAGTTCCACTGAGTAAGAACTATGTTGTATATAACCCATACATAAGAGATATAAACCTGAGTGCTTCAAAACATGAAGCATAGCCACTGGTCCAACATCATGAGGAGTTAGTAGATATACGTTGTACGTGTTTTGTCATAAATGTCTACTGAAAGGAATGGCCATCCCTCTCTGAGCCAAGAAACAATTTTGGTAGCCCTCCCAGTGCATACATTATCCACTTATATAACCTTGGTTTCCAAGACATAAGAAAAGTAACTTCTACAGAGCTTTAAAAAAGACCTCTAATTTCTTCTTTCACTTATCTGGCTATTCAATTCTGCTTCATTCAGAACATCTTTTTAAAGACAATTTACTGTGCTGTTCTTCACAACCAGCACTTCAGTCCAGTTCAGAGGCCTCCCAGATCTTTTTTGTTCAAACACTTCAGCTCTTCAGAATTCTAAAGTCAGCATTTTAGGTCTTCCTTTTCTTGACAGAAAACATAGTCACTTAGGAGATGATTAACACTTTTGTCACAGAAATGTTTTCCCATCAGACAACGTGATTTCACCTAAACTGAAATTTGCAATGATAAAATGTCATTTCTGACAAAAAAAACTCTCTAAAAAATAGGGCTTTCCAGCTGGGGGAAGCATAACAAAATATTTTGTTTGGGGTTGACATTTCAACATAAAATGACTTATTTTTTGTTTCAATGTGTTGATTCAAAATTAAAAATGCTGTAACAGAATGACATGTTGGATCATTCTGTTTTGATATAAAATGTCTAGATCTTAACATTTATACTTTTCCTCAGACTTTTTACTTTTTGTTTAAGTTTGAAATTAAGAATAAGTTTGAAATTCCCTGTGGGAGGAAAAAAATCTATTTCCTCCTCTGCCTTCACGTTAGGAGGAGAGACTGGTCTGAAATCGAAGGAGCAGGTAGGAGAGCAGGGCAGCCTCAGTTTTGCATCCTGTGTTGCATATCATAGTTTAGCTGCATACATTTGGCCCAACTGCTTCACTCCTTAAGAAGCTGAGTGGATTGTGAAATGTTTTTTTTTTAATGAGGCAGAATGCTTGTCTACATCTCTGGCAATGCTCGGGAAAATCATCAAATCTAGCTTGTAAATTAGGAATAACAGTACTTGCCTGTCTCACATGCTAGGATGTGAGTCCTAATTGGTGCTTATGAAATTCTCTCAGATTCTTGAAAGATGCTGTAGAAATCTAAAATCATATTTACTGAAGTCCATGTCTGCAGTCAAATAAAAGCATGAATGACACTTTGCTGTTCCTGGTAGCTGCTCTTTGCTTTTCTGGTGGTTTTGTTGACACAGGAACCACCACCCTTGGTCATAGTGGCACCTCAGTCACAGCTGTTGTTGCACAAATTGTGATGTTTACATGGACAACAGGTTCTTAGCAGGGTCTGTGGCTGATGGCACACATCAGCTCCAACAAATCTACTTTAGGAGTGAGTGAAAAACACAGAGAGAGAAAAGAAAGGGGGATACTGTCTTTTCAGGGACCAGCCAGGAAGGCTGAGGTCCCAGACTCTCAAAGCAAGTGCAAGACCATGACAGCAGAAGTACAAGAGCATGAGGACAACAAAGGAAAAAAGAATGAGAATAGCAGCATGGGAACAACATGAGGGAAAATACTGCCAGTGACACTTTGGAAAAGCACTGACTCAACAGCTTATGTGAAGGGTTATAGAGCTGCAAATAAGAAGCCCTTGGCATTATTAAGGCTAGAGCACTAATGTACCTGAGGCCTTCTGTAGCACACTGAATTCTCTGCTTAGTTTTCCCTTCCTTTTGCCATCATGCCTACAACCCATCTTTTCTGAATTCCTGGCTGGGGAATCCCCAGGTAAGCAGGGCAAGGTAAAGCATTTCTTAAATCTGACGTCTGGGCAGGATAAGCCTTGTGGTAAGGGCTTCAGTTTAGATATACAAAAATAAAATCCCAACAGTTACCTCTGCTGTAAAACAGTGCATTCCAGATTTATCCCCTAACAAGTAGTCTAGCATTTCTTTAGCATTTCTAAAGCAGCAGTAAGTATGTCACACCATGTCACTAATAATCACTGCCAGGAACATGGAAACCAGGCAGCTATTCATTTCTTCAATCCATTTCCATGGGTTAGTTCCTTCCTGTGGTATTCACAGGGAAAGTGTCCCTATTATACATTATATGGGAACATGGGAAAGGAAGAACTTGTAGTGAGGATTTTCAAAGGAAACTAAGTGGATTAAGTACTCAAATACCCTAGAATTTCAGTGGCTTAGTCACTTTTAACAGCTCAAGACAAAACTATTGGGGACCAACTGGTAGATTCATTATAATAGCAATATTTAACATGATTCATTATTATTTATATTCTTGTCTCTAAGCCTACCAGTCCCAAGAACTAGATTCCCTGTCCTACTTCCTTCTGTGTCCTTTCATATTCAGTTTTTAGTGTCTAATCACATTTGTATCCTCATGCTTGGTGTCATCTCTCCAGTAACTAATTTATTTTCTTTGGCTCTCCACTGGCACCCTCACCTTTCCTTAGGAAGGCCTAAAATTGCATGTGGAATCCAGGGCTCTTGCACTGAGCATTTCCTTTGCACAGTAACATCTTTGTTTCTCCATCAAGAAGCATAATATCCTCCTTGTGTTCAGGTCAGGAGGAAAAGCAAACCCGGTAAACAGGCACAGCTATTAGATCTGATGCCTTGGCTCTGGAGAGGAAATTGGGAGATAAATTAAAAGTTGGTCCCATTGGAAGGTTCCCCAATGGATATTGATCAGGCTCAGGTGAACTAGAAACAGTCCAAGGAGAATTTATTGATTAGAAGCTGACAACCAATTGTTTCTTCCTCTCTCTGTTTCGAGGTTGTAGTTTTTGTCTACCTGCTTTTCTGATAGAGGCCGCAGGTAAATTCCTTTAACTGTACTCCTTTGTCTATGTCCAAGGGGCAGCAGAGTGGAAGCACAAAGGCTGGCAAAGCTCATTAAAGTCAGAAGCACAAAATGGAGCTCAGGTCTTGCCATTGCCTTCCCCAGAGATGCTCTGGGTTGTTCTTTATTCCCTTCTGAGACCCTGACCTCTTGTCCTTCAGATTACACAATTGTTTACCTGAAACCTTTGCTCTTGGATTTCTAACTCTGGCACAGACAGCATTCCCATGAAAAACACACACATCAGTCAAGGAGAGGAGAGGAGAGAGGCAAAAAGGCACAGAGGCCCAGGTAACCCTCAGAGGCATTTATCTGCTTTGTCAGCAGATCCAACTAAGGATTCAGAAGGAGAAAGGGTACTTTTTCCTGACTGCAGGAGCCACCTGTGGTTTTAAAGTGAGTTATCAGTTTGGCTCATCATTGTTTTAACAGTTTACTACTGTTAATAGATTTCAGTACCACTGAATCTAAAGGAATTAGGGACCCAGTTCTGAATATAATCCTGTTGGGGGAAACGCAGAAACACTCCTGCACACAGGCACATACTCTTCTATGAACATCTTTAAAATTGCAAAACAAGTTTCAAATCTTAAAGAATGTCAAATACAAAGTTAGCAAACACAAGCCTGAGTCTTCTCTGGGGTGTACAATAAATCTTTAACTGCATCTCCTCATACTACTTTTTACCCAGCAGTTCTGTCTCGGGACAGTTCACAGAATAGATGGAGCTTTATGAGTAAGCAGCTAGTCAATATTTTATTTCCTTCTTATTGTTTGGCATATGGCTCCAGGCTCTATTTGCTGGATACAATTCAAACCCTACTCTGGAGGGAAAATGATGAACTTCCTACCAGACTTTTTGGAGGCACTATAGTGGCTGACTGCTGTACAGACCTTAACCAACTTAGTGCAACATCAGTTCTGGCTGATGAGGGCATTCTATTGTTTTGGGCTCCTGCTTGGGAAAATTAGGCAGAGACATTGCATTGTTTTGAAGTTGTTTATATATTTGAACAGCTCCCATCTCTCTTCATTGTAGATAGCTATGTTCAGGATGTCCTGTAAATCACAGTCCAGACCCCAAGTCAGGAATCAAGGAAACAGGGCATCTTCAGTGAGTGACCTCTCATGGTACTTGGCCCAAGTGTCTCGCTTAAACCAAGACATTCATACAAATGACATTTGTAATAGCAGGCAGAGAAAACCCATCCCTCTAGACAATTCTTTTGAAACCCACCTCTTCTTTCCTCTCAGTTCCTTGCCTTGTTTACTGTACATTTTTCCATCTTGATAATAAATGAGTAGAGATCCTAAAGGCAGAATCCTCTTTCAGTATAGCCTCCTGTTGTGCTGTAATATGCAATATGTAAGTCGGTCTTCGATCAGCAAATACTCTGTGATAGGGTAAGAAATAACCAGATAATCAGAAATATATTCCAAGGAATTGGATTTACTATGTCTTCATGTTCAATTTGCTCCTGCTATTTCCTATATTCCAAATACATAACTTACCAGTATCAGGATGTTTTTCAGTGCCTTCCTTTTCTTATATATGTCTGTGCATGTGTTTGAAAAAACAAGCAAATGAAAACTTCAGAAATTCCATCATGTGAGTTCGGATGCATTCCTAGGTGATTCATCAGTAACGTGGGAACATTTATACATGCTGTATAGACCTCTGCTACCCAGGCTGTGGGAGGAACTGATAGAAGAAGTACACAGTTATCTTCCTTGTAGGTCAGCACACAGAGGGGAATGAGGCGAGCATTTTGCATCTGGGTTTTACAGTTGCTTGCTAACAGCAAGAGATAGTGAGACTCTTGAATCCTGGATTATACTGTGGGCTCTGAAAGGGAACTGAAGATAGTGGGCCAAGACATTTCTGTCTTTTTTCCCCAAAGTGGTCCTAGGTGCCCTCTTCTCTACTGTTTATCTCATATTCTATCTTCTCTTACTTTGCTGAGCTCATACCCTTAGGAGGTGTGAATGCAAGCCCAGACAATACAAGGTTGCTATTGAAATGTCAAAAGTCTGTAACAGCTTTACAGCTTAAAATAAAAGATACAACATTTTATTTCATGGTTTACTGATTTAAGAAAACATGTATTGTAGAGGTGTTATAATACTGACTGAATTTTGTTTTGTGATGCCAAGAGGATTTTTTGCCTTTTTTTTTATGTACCTTATATATAACTTTTATGTATCCTCAGTTTTCTTAGCATGCTTACTTGTAATTCCTTAAGTCAGATAACTTAGCATAGTCCTAGTATTTTGTTAGGCCATGGGACCAAACATCCTAAAGGCCTCGAAGAAGGAGGCTGGAAAACCCTACGCTATCCTGAGAAACCAAGGTCCTCTCTAGAACATGTCCTGTAAACTTGAGATTTGGCCCATTCAGGGGGGAATTCCTCAGATGGGGGAATATCACGCCATTCATCCAGGTCTGCCATTGGGGCATCCTTGTTAGGTATGCTAATTTGTAAGGTCTATAAATTGCATACACAATCTACCATATGTGTGCATTGTGGTGCATCCCACCTTGGCAAAAGGGTGCACCACAAGGATCCTTATTAAATACCGAGGTAAAAAACCTTTATCCCTTAACTGTGTCTGGCTCTCAATTTTTTAAGACCAGAAAAAGGCATTAGTTGAATTTGCAGAAAAAAACAGTAAATAAAATTCTTTCCCCTATTTCTTCTCTTTTAAAATAAAATCTGCAAAACTCCAGGAAGATTTTTCCTAGATTTATCTCAATTGGGTTAGTAGCCGCTAGGCCAAGATGTTTTCCTATGTGATTTATATGTCTTTTCACTGGTCCTTGGAGTTAATGTTTCCCCCCTAGGTGCTGCCCATTTGTAGCACAGCTTGAAAGAATGAAATAATGTTTTAAACTCTCCTTCCCATCTCAAAGTTGGGCTTTCAACTTTAAAAATTGATTCGCTTTGGGTGAAAGGTCCTGGCTTGAAGGGTTCTGGGGAATGAGGTCCTTTATTAAGTGACAGAATTTGTGCATGACAGACAGGATCAGGAGACACTTCCCGATCACTGTCTCTCCTTCCAACGTGACTTGCTCCTGAACTAGAGGTATCTGCTGTAAGGGTGAACTATTTTAAAGGTCTGGTCAGTCTCTCTACTCTCTGCTCTCTAGTTTTGATGGTGACTTTCTCTGATATGGACACTTTTCTATGAAGAGCTAGATGGAGATTGCTTGCATATTGCACACAAACCATCCAGCCATTTGAAAAAGTTGAGCTGAGGTTACACGGACACACAGAGACTGGATTAAATGAACTTCAGCCATTTGGCAGATTGATTCTCTTATGAATTTGTTTTTCAGCTTGACAAAATATAAACCTTGATGAAATGCAATTTTAAAATATATGTATTTGGTAAATTAATGAACTGGCACTGACTAAATGAAATTATCAAGAGCAATCAAACTCAGACATTTTTTGTGATTATAATGAGCTTCTCTCTTCCCATGGACAGAAAGTTATATGTGAAATCACTGTTATATGGCAGAAAGGTTCACTTTTAGCATCTTTAATAAGAAAACACTCTATAAAAGAAGGTGCATAAGAAAATCCATTTCATTGGTTTCAAATGTGTTGAGTTTAGATTAATATTAAAAGAACAGGATCAGATGGGTTTTATCAATGTCCCCATGCTCCTTTTATAGTTACAAAGGTCTGCTCCTAGGGGTTCAACTTATCTGCAGCAATTTATTATCCAGTGAAAATCTTTCCACCCCATGTGCATTGACAGAAAATAACAGTGAAGAACAGAAACCAGATGGGAGACATGAAATTCTGGGGTAACTGGAACCAATACCCAAGCTTCCACTGTCTTCAGTAGACACAAGGTTTCTCTCTGGGAGTTTGATTTAAGACAACTTATATTAGCAACTTCCTGTAGTGAGTGAGTACATCCCACTGATGACTTGGGCCTGAGTGAATCTTGAGGATGTACTCAGTTTTGGTAAGCTTGGCTTTGTGGAAATGTGGCCTCTGCTTGTGGAAAACGGTGATCTGGGGTGTCTTTCTCATGCAGAATATTTTTTATCCTTTACTTCTCAAATTCCTTGTTCCAACTGATGCATTTCGTTACAGTGAGGAAAATGTGTCCCCATCCACCCCTGTTCTCCATTCTTTTGGAGAGGACGTGGTAAGGGCACATCAGACAAATGGGCTGATCCAAATAATCATGAAATGCTGGCAGAGTTTTGACTTCACTCCTCTCCTGATTGTGGCCTCATGCTTTCAGCATGTTCAGTGGAAATATGCCTGAGCATATGTTTGAATTTCTGCTGTAGAGCTCAGTAAAAACAGACTGCCAAATTCATCTCTGATGTAAGCCCTGTTTGACTTCAGCAAATTTACTCCGGGGAGAGATTTGGTTCTGTGTACTTATGTGTACTAAATGGAAAAGTGAATTTTTTTGTTAATACTCTCTGCTAAGGTTAGGCTAGAAAAATTGCTATGGCACTGTGTTTTTATGGAACAAGAATGCATATTTATGCATCTATATCTCTACAGCTTTTTCTATATCTACTTAGTTGTAAAATTAAAATACTAATGAACGTGGTCTTAGAACCTGAAGTGATTAGTATGCAGGCTTTTTCTCATTAACAGGCAAGCTCGCATTCAGATTTTGAGGGAGAAGGATGGGCAAAGCTGGGTATGGATCTGCAGGAGCGGGTCTGGATTAGGATATGGAGTGCAGGGCCTTGGCATAGCCACAGGGAGATGAAGGCAGGCCCAGCCATGGGGTGGTGCAGGCCAGGACCATGGTGTGTGGGCAGGGGTCACAGTGCCTGCACTGAACTGCTCCAGGCAGTCAGCAGATCTTTCACGTCACAAAAACAAAGTTTACCTAGGGAACCATTTCAATGCTGAAATGGGCACCACTCCTAATTTTAAAAAGAATTATAGGAGAACTGAAATGGAAGCTGACAGCCAGCTTCTCTCCCTTTGTCTGTGATTTAGGAAGACTTCAGGAGTAGAGGGAGGCCACCAGGGCCAAGAGCCTCCCATCAGTGCTACCTTGTGCAGAGTTTGCCCCAGGGGTGTGAGTTGCACAGGTGTCCCCCAGCACCATCGGGCTCCCTTTGGTGCTGCAGTGGTGTCAGACTGCACAAGCCATCCTCTCCTCAGGGAAGACAAGAGCAGAGATGGATATGGTTCAGTCTCTTTTTTGAGTTATGTGTTCCCACCTCAGTGGAAGCACAGTAGACAAACATGGGATTCCATCAGCCACACCAGGGATCCTGCGGGGTGACAGCTCTGTGGCACTCCTGGGCTGTTCCTCTGCAAAAGCAACCACTAAGAAACAATGAAGAAAGAAGGAATATGGATAAGCTTGGTCTCCTCTGTGTAGCATCTTGCAAGTTTGTATAATGATATTTACTAATGCTGCCCACATAGTTCTGTCTCACCAGAGTCTGGAATAGAGGTTAGACTTTGTAGGTCACCATTATAAAACCAAGGCCCTGCTCCAAAGCTCTTCACTGACTGCTCTGTGATGTAGGGCAAAAAACTTCTACTCTTCTGTACCTCATTCTGCTCCAGTGATGCCAGCTCTCCTCCAGGAAGGCTTGGATGGCTGACAGCCATAGCATTCCTGCAGAAGAAAGGCTTCCTGTGTTTCTTCAGTGGCTGCTCTGAGTGAATCCATAATATCACAGCCTAAAGTAGGCAGAGTTCCCACTCAGAATCCCTCTCTGCCCCTCACTGACAGTCTTCCTTGAGCTTCCTTGTGCTTCCTGGTAAAAACACAAGGTGGCACTGAGTCAGCAGGACCTTAGCTGACAGTTGCCTCTGCATTTCTTTCTATTTATATAGAACTATGGCAATTTGCAAGATCTCCTGTGAGTAGTCTGCAATCTCCCATTTCTCCAATCATTTTGTGAGGATAGTGCCAGTGACCATCCTGACTCATTTATTGCAGAAGTTATTGTTTAGTCACTTTATGTAATGTACTGACAATTCCATTAGGAAGGGTAGTGCCAGAATAACCTAGCAAATGGACACTCTCAAGATTCTTGCATGTGACTCTCTACATTCTTGCATCTGCAAGAAAAAAATAACAGTTGACAAAATTAAAGAGAAGCTGTCCCGAGGGACCCAGGGATCACCTGAATGGTGATCCACCATCAGGCCTAGACTCCTCATCACTGACAATATTTCTGCTAGAGACAGAGGCCTGAATTGCAAAACCTCACCTCAGGTCCCTGCAGGATGGATGTGCCTTATGAGTTCTACTTTTTGCTAGCAGCAAGCAATTACCAAATGTGAAATAGCAGTGGCATGATTACAGCTATATGAAAATACAGACATGCCCGATCCCTACTGAAGGCTTAAAACAGCAGTGTCAAAACCACAGCTACACAGTGCCCCTTTCCTCTTTGCTCTCCATCTGGAGGTACATGACTGATAGCACAGTTAAAACTGGGATTTGCCTTCCTCTAGGATCTGGGCCTGGTAAACAGAGATAAGTGCACTGTTTATCATGGAAGTGTGTCTGACACCTAGAGGGGAGAATTGGGCAGCAGCCCCTGAGGTCCATACCAAGGCTTTTTGTAGCACACCATGGGCAATGTGCTTATTCCCTCCAGAATTTCCTCATGTGTGATGTGAGGATGATAAGCGCTCTTCCTCTGGACAGCAGAGTGATGACAGAGTACTGGGTGACACAAAGTTCTAATAGATGTGCCATGCAAATAGGTGAAATGTGTAATGCCATTGCATTTGGGCTGTTTGATTGAAATGGCTTGTTTGCCTCCCTGCAGGGTAAATGTCATTTTGTGTGACAAAGCTTGTGCAAATAAATTACAGAGAAGACATCCCCTCACACAGGAATTTCCCTGATGCTCTTTTCGGCATCACTAACATGATAGGACTAAAGCACAGCAAGTTTTTGACTGGAAGATGCTATGAAAGTATATATATATATATATATATAAATTTACCTTTCAGTTATTACAGTGCTGTCCAGCCAAAAATCATATTCTGTTTTCCCTTATGCAAGGCCCAACAGCAATGACAAAAATTAGTGAGTTATTTGTGGATCATGTCTCCAAGCCTTCTGTTTGCTGTTGCCTCAGACAAGTAACTCTGGGCTCGGGGAAGTGTTTCCATCCTGCCCATTTTCCATTGCCTGTGCTTCCCCACCTTGCTCCTTAGCTCTGTGGAGATCCTTCCCCAATCCCCTACCCACAAAACAGTTTATTTAACCTTGAAGTTCCCTTATCAGCTGCATCACCCTGCTGTAGCTGAGAGACCTAAATTGTTTTCCATCTCCGTGAGCTGAATGGGGCCAGGCCTTCAGAGAGCACAGGCTTGGAAGCACTTTAAATTAGGCAGTCTGAGATGGAAATGCTCCAGGTGACAAGGAAAAACAAACAAGTCCTATCCTTCTGAGGCTCTTTGCTCCTTAAATGCGTGGTGGTTCTGTGGGAGCTCCAGCCCATCTCTCAAGAGAGTTGTGCATAGCATATGACTCTTAATTAAATACATATTTCTGTGCATTGTGGAATGAGAGGAGGCTGGTACCAGTGCAGATCAGCAAGCCTGTCACCAATAATGCCCAAGTTCTCTCCTCATTGCCAGGTCATCACTGGGCAACATCCCTTGTGAAACTGCACACACAGCGTGGGCACAGTCCCACGGCACCCCAGATACTGTGGGTATTCGCTACTCTGATTCTGTGTGTCAGCAGTCCCTTCCAAACCCCAGTGGGACAGAGCCTGCTGGCCAGGCTGTGGGGAGCTGTGGCTCAGGAAGCACAGACAGACAGACAGCCTGAATGCCAGGTGCAATGACCACCAGACACGGCTGTTCTGGAGACAGAGGGATGGGAGCAATGCAATGTGGTAGGGTATCTGCTGAAGTGGTGCCACCAAGGTGCCACTTGGAGCTGTGTCTGCAAAGTGATTGCCAGGTGCAATTGCAGCATATGCAAACATAGGCGAGCTTGCTTCAGTGCCAGCAGGGCAGGGTTCAAAGTAGGGCAGCTGCCCAAACTTATATTTAGAACTTGTGCAACGGCTGTGTGCAGTCCACACCATCACATCTTCACCTGGTTTATTTCTAACCAGGGCAGGAAGCTGTGCTTTGCACAAAACCAGTTTGCCTTGAATTTGGAAAAAGCACAAAGAAGGGTTTGCAGCTTGTCCTGAAAATTTCCCTTACCTCTGTGTCTTACCTTCAGTCACAGGAGCACAAACCTGTTCCTCCAAGGGGAGCTGCATGCCTTTACTTTCACTTGTACTGAGGTCTTGTGTGGCAATTAAGTGGCTGGGATCCTCTGGAACTGCAGACTGAGTACAAAGACAGATCATGTCTTTTATGTCTTTGATTATCTTTTTTGCATTTGGATTGCAAGTTTCCATTAATTTTGCAAGTGGCTTTTCAGCACAAGTGTGGTTGTGGTGTCAGTTATCACTAAGTTTGACACAGCCATGAGAAAGCAGGAGGAATTATGTGAGAAGAGTTTACCTGGCTGCACAAATGTTCTTGGACATCAGAATGAGCTGCCTTCTATCTTACCATGGGTTTATTCAACAGGTGAGCGGCAGGTGAGAAATTATTCTTTAATTAACACTGGAAAATACTAATTCCTCACAGCACAGGAGGCCCATGAAAAGACTGGTGGCAGAACTGTGCTCACGAGAACTCCCATGCAGAATGCTCCAACCACAGCTTTGTCCCTGGAGTTACAGGATATGTAACGATGTGGAGGTGACAACACCATCTCTCCAATGGAGGCCACATGGCTTTAAATGTCAGGAGCAGCGTTGGGAAGATGATGAATTTATAGATTGTGTGGCTCAACAAAAAAACACTAAAATTGAAATTCTGTATTTGTGGGAGTCAAATGATATTTTTTTTTAGTTCTCAGCTTATTTGTCCATTTCTTCTGCATTGTTATTTTTCCAGTCTTTACTCCAAATCAATTTCTTTAGCAAAAGATATTTTAAAGCAATAAGGAAACATTTTGTACAAAAATGAACTGTTTTGACATTTTGAAAACTCTCCCCTGATTTCCTGCAAATACTGCTCAGCAAATTCAGTGCAGTCTCATCAACAGCTTTATTCTCATAATCTTATGCTAAAATACTATTTTGTGCAAACTTACTGTCTGACAGGAAATATAGCAATATATTTCTTCTGTGAAGGCAGAAATTTGGACTGAGCGAGAACTTGGGATACTTTGGCCCCTTCCCCTGTCTGCCAGTGGTATGTTGTGTTGTCCTAGGTCACAGTACTTCTCTACTTGTTTCCTCTTTCTCTGGATGACAAGTTCTTAGTCAAGTAATTCTACTCAGTGTGTATCCATCCAGCACAGATTAGCAAGGGGAGCTGATGCTGATTGTGATTCTGGGTGTCATTTTGATAAAAATTTCTATTACAACTTCTCTTCGTGCAGTGAACAGGTTGTGGCATGTGGTTCCAGGTCAAGGAAATAGATTTAATTTTACAAAACATAGCAGGACTTCATCTGTATGAAATCCAAATTGCATTCTTTGGCTTTACTTTAAGCAAGCAAAGCAAATCAGAACCAAAGAAAGCACTATCTATTCTTTACAAATACCTTTCCATTTGAAGCCAATCACTGGGAAGCTTTTGTTCTTCTTCTTTTATCAGTGTGTCTCTTAGTACATAAAGGAGACCATGTTGGACCTCCCACCTTCAAGTCCAGCCCAGTGCAGCTTGCCTTATCCTGCCCCTTCAGACTCTCTGGGGGCAGCCAGGCAGTTTGGACTCCTGCTTTTGCACTAGCACAGCAATCTTTTCCAGGGATCTGTAAGTACTGGGTAAAGAGGGGCAATATTACCTACCCTATTTCACACAGTATCTTGACCCCAGAGAGAAGTGGTTTGAAGAAGATCATGCTGGGAATCAGAGTCAGACCCAGACTCCTGGGCTCAAATCTGCTGCTGCACAGCTGCCCTTCATTGACAGCAACATGAGTCAGAAAGCGACTGTGCATATGGTTCCTAAAATAACTGGTAATCAGCAAAATTCAGACCTTTTACTCAGTCACTTCTCTTGAAAGAGTCTTGTTAGGCCAAATTTCTTTTTCTCCCTCCATCATACAAGTGCTGCTCCATTGAAGATAATGGACTTGTTTGCATATATCAGAGAACAAGATAACCATTGTGCTGTTCAGGAGGTATTTTATCTGTGTAAGGATTTGGCCAATTACTATTATTTAGTTACAGGCATGTTGGTGGCTTGCTAACCATAAAAGAAAGCAAATCTTTTTAATTCAATCTAATCAACACACGAAGCTGGCTTAAAAGAGAGGTGAGAGAAGAAATTTCAAGCTGGAAATGCAGTGTGGGAACCTTTGGATATATCTTTGTGCAGCTCCACCATGCCAGCCACACGACTTGAGCCAGTTCTGTGTGAGCCAGTTCTGTGTAAGCCAGTTTTACAGAGGGGAAGCAATGCAACAATGATAATTCCACTGAGAGTCATAGTCCTGCTGAGATGCTGTGTTTGGCCCAGGCAGACCCTAACCTTGCCATATCAACAGAGCTTTTTTTTCTCTGTAACACCTCAGCAAACCCAAACACCTACAATTTTGGTATTTTCATTTTTTTTTCCCCTCCTGTTGCTCACCCAACATAAAGGTTTTGTTGATGTTGTTTGAAAAGCACAGTCATATGACTAAAATAACTAATTAGAAATTTACTAAATAAGCCATAAAGCTGGATGGTTTTAAAACATGTTTTTTAAGGTTCATGAGAATTTTTTCCATTATAGAAGGAAACCAAATCAAGCATGTAAGTTGTACCACAGTGTGCATAAAGCATAAAGCATTTGGCATCAGCCAAGCCTGCCTTGGACCATTCCTGTACGATCTACAAGCTGCTGAATTACGAAGTTCCTGCTTTGTCAACTGCCCGTGGCTTGACCTTTTGATTTAATCTGGTAGTTGTTAAGGGAGCTTTCTATCTAGTGTTCTCAAAAGATGGCAGGGAAAGTCTGCCTTCTATCCAGCATTTGTTCAGCTCTGAGTAAATTGCTCCTGCTCCAGCACTTCACCTGTGCTACCACTTTGCTCTGAGTATCACATTCATCATCCATTAGCTTGACTTGCTGTATCATGACTCTGCTGCAGTGTTATACAGAGATTTTTCAGTGCAGTGACGATGCGGAGGGTATCAGACACTAAAGGAGCAGCCCTTGCCCAAATTGTCATATCCTAGGTCAGTCTGACCTCATGAGCAATGCTTCCTCAGGGAGCTTGACTTATGGACAGGCCCTTGGCTTCTGTTGCCAGAGAGATCACTATATGACCTTTCAGAGCCTTTGCTTGACTCGTCACTTTATCTTCTGTGTTTTTAGGAAAAGTGTGGAGAAAATGCTGAAGGAAAGATCATCTGTGACGTTGACTGACAAAAATACAGTTTTTCTTACTTTGATGTCTTTCTTTAAACAGTTTTTCTGGGCTAGGGATAGCAGACATGTTTTTAATTTTTTTTTAAATTTTATTTCTTTATTTTATTTATTTGAGCAGGTGATCAGCCAGAATGCAGAACCACCTGGTGCACATGAAACCTTAACACAGCCTTCAGATGCTGGTGTTTGTCATGGGAGGAGTTCAATTCCAGTAGTCTCACCTTTCTTATTTCCAATAAGGGTCAGAAATTTCCTGGGGAGCTTCACCCCAGGGCGCAGCGCAGCACAGGTGACTCAGCACCATTTCCTCCCTGAAGCCTCCAGCTGCGTCCAGTGGTGATCCCCAAGCTTATGAGTGCAGACTGGATGAGAAAGCCTGCAGCAACAGCTTCTGCCCAAAGCATCTACCCGTATTCCCATGAAACCAGGCTCCATTGTCTTGTAGTCAAACTTCCAGGCTACCATCTCCACGTTTTCTTCTCTGCTGCTCTTCATGTGTGAGGAATCCCTCCTGTAGGCATGCAGAGCGCCATGTCATTATCTACTTCTGTTCCCCACCTTACAATTTCTTATCTCCTGCAGTGATGCAGTGCTGACATCTTTGACTGCCTTGCTGATAAATGTTTTATCCTATCACTATATGTCATTGTCCAGATTTTGTCTTTCATCTTCAGACTACAAGGGGTTTTTTTGGGCAGGCAGTCATGTCTTGCTTGGTAGAGGGCAGTGGGGTCTATGGTTCTGTTCCTATAAACTATGTAAGATAGCAAAGTATAGCACACTAGTCTTTTTAGCACAGCCCTCCTACTGGTCTGGTCCGACTAGTAATAAAAGTAATGAGTAATAAAAGGTATGAGTTCCCTCACAAAACAAGCAGAAGACCTAATATTTGAGGAATGCAAACTACATGTGCATCAGCCCGGGAAGCATGGGCACTGCTAGCAGAAAAGGGGTTAATCCAGTCTTTTTTTCCCTGCAGTCCCTGCCGGGTGGATGAAAATGAATCACATTTCATTCTGCTCTCAGTCAGCTGAGATTGCTCTATAATTTTGTTTTTAGTCATTCGTGACTGAGACCTTCTCTGGCAAATTTAGTCACCGAATGCTTTTTTGCTGTTTAGCCCCAGTCGTTTGAAATCTCGGGGGAAAGTGGGTTTCATATTGCGACATCTGAGAGATGAGCAAGGGTAAAGCTGATGGATGTTGATAGTTCAGGCTGATGATATTCAGCATCGTTTCCATATCCCACATTGCTGGGCAGAGATACTCAATTCATTTATTCATGATCATATACAAAGCATTTTAGTCTTCAACTCATAATAGCTTGTGACCTTAAAGAGACACAGTCAAGTACTTTTTGGGCCAGAATTTAACCTACTGTAGAAATTGCTATCTGCTGAAAGTGATATATAATAATAGCTGCTACCATTGCCATTCATCCTGCCATCTCTACATACTATACACGCATTACAGGGAAATTAATTTCATGACCATTAGAAGAGATAGAAGTGCATAATTTTCCTTTTTTACAGCAGGAGAAACTGAGGCACAAAAGTTAAACCACTGGCCACATATAAAATCAAGGACAAAATTACACAGAGGATTGAGGTCTTCTGTTCCTGCTATGAATAGGCAAGCAGCGTCTTACACATGCTAAACAGTTAATTTGTGTTAATCCAGCCCTAGGTCTTGAAGAAAGTTTCCAGAAAGAATATGAGAAAGAGTAAAAAAAAATCCTAAAATGTAAAAGGTCCCTTTGCTGTCTGTGCTTTAGCAGCATTAGCAAGGAACTATTTCCACTATTTCCAGTGGTTTCACAATGGCATTGACAAAGCTTCTGAGGCACAAACAGGACATGAAATAAAACTGAGACATGAAAGTATTCCTGCTTCACTCAGAGAAAGATGGATGAGCCTGGAAGGCAGAGGGGCAGGGCAGAGACATGCATCTACCCATGAGCTTATGTGTGCAGGACACAATGGCAATCAGTCTGATGAGAGACGTTTTGTTCCCCATTTTCCAAGAGGAAGTTAGGAGCACCGCAGAGTCCTGCAGCCTCTCTAAATGGAGTCCCGGTTCACTTGTCGTGATCAGGAAATAAGTCTGGAGCAGGATTGCAAAGGGCTGTGGCACAGCTGAGACGTCCAGTCGTGTTAGCATGGTGAGACCCTATGGTTTCTGTGGAATGGTGCTGGCTGTTGACAATAGGGGCTGATGGAGAAGGCATTTCCATGAAGTTAATGGCTGGCTGGTGGAGGTTAGGGCCTGAGGCCATTATTACCATTGTAAGTTCTGGAAATATAAAAATGCAGGGAGAAAAAATAAAGAAAACTGCCTTTTTATATATCAGAGGGTTTAAAGTTGAGCTGGCTGTTGCCATGGCTACAATATTCAGTTTGCAGTCTTTAGTTATTTAAGACCAAGGGCTCGATCTTGCTGAATCAGTGAACTCAATGGAAACATGTCACCCAGCCTCAGCAGGGGAAGAATGAAACCACGGTGGGGTGGTAGGAAAGGAGAACCTATCCCCATCCCATTAGAGCTCATATCCCCTGTGTTCAAGGAGGCTTTCTGAGGTGCAGAAGCAGTGCCTCTGTGAGGAAATGGGAATGGCTGCAGGCTTCTGTGAACTCCTGAAGTTCACAGGATCAGGCCAGGATGCTCACACCAGTTCTCAGTTCCTTACAATAAAGCATGGGCAGCTTTGAAATGGAAAGGACTGGGAGTAGAGCTGATAAACCCTGTTTGTAAACTCTAGCAACTACATAAATATTTGCATTATTGTTGTTTTCTGATGGGAAGGCAGGCGACTTGGTTCTAAAAGCTAGCACGGCGACTCGGCTTCGCTCACGTCACTCGGGCCACTGACACGCACAGACACTAATATGGTAGATGGTCAAAATGGCGTTTATTGCTTTGTCTCATAAGATTATATAGTTTTGGAGGTCTTGCTACGTCACAAGGGGCTAGTAAGTCCAGTCAAAGTTAGTAAAGAGTAGAAAACTACTGAGTTAAGTAGAGCTACTTGTCTTAGAAGTGATTGATTGTCTATGACAGAATGAAAAAGAGAAAAGTCTCTCTTTCCGTTACAGCTCGAAATCTTCTGTTCGCCTGTCCCTCTCTACCACACATTATATTAACAGTTTTTAAGATCAAGCCTTCTTAAAATGAGACATAATTTTTCAGTGGTAATTGCACGTGTTTTGGATCATAGAATTTTTAAGGTTGGAAAAGACCCCTAACATCCCTGAAATGTTCACCTTATTCCCAGAATGGGCTTTTCACGGTTCATCTAGCAATGACATAGTTTGTGTTTATGATGGAACACTGAAGTTTTCCCAGTGTGAATTTTCAAGTTCTTGTTAAAATGGATTAGAATCCCTTAAAGATTGCTGTCTATTTGAATTAAACTGTGAAGTCAAATGAGACTGTGGTAAAGTACCAAGAAAATGCAACCAGCAGGGGTTTGTTCCCCATCTTTGCTTCTCTTCCAGGGGATTCCCAAGGGGACATGCTACAAAACAATATCTTGTATTGCAAAGCCCTGTCTTACAAAAAAGTGGGTCCCAAGTATGTGCCGTGATATCATTCTTCTGTTTCTACACTTGCCAGAGAAAAGCCAGGAGGATTTCACAATCTTAAGAGAAAGAAACAAGTACAAAATGAAGTTCTCCAGGTCAGAGACAGCCCAGTATGTGTGTCCTCTGTAGCAGGTTGCCCCAGTGGCACAAAGTAGCTGCTTTTCTGTATGTTTTAACAAGTATGTTATAGGCTTAGATGCAATACTGAGAAACATAAATGCCTTATATTTGCAGAACTGACTACCACATCAGAATCTGAGGTGAAAATGTATGGATATGATTCTCTGACTTGTGCCTGTCTCATAAAGTATATCTCTCTGTCAGTATAAACACATTATCTCAGAAATGAACACAGTAGTTTTGTATTTACTATAATGCTGCCACGTCCCAAACCTGCACTGCAATGCCCAGGATTTGTCTGTGGATCCCCGTCCCCCAAATTTATCTTGCAGGTTCATCCTAGGATATTCAAATTGTTCCCTACATGTGTAAATTTGATGTTTCCCTGCTTTTCTGATCTATTATGCACATGCCTCAAGAATAATGGTGGTCCTATGAACCCTTGGAGGCATCTGGTTCAGCTGTGCAGTGGTTGCTGGCTTTTCCTCCTCACCAGACAGGAGGTAGAGCCCTCCCCAGATCAGCCTCCGAGCTCCTGCAACCCCCAAGTGAGACTAGATAACAGTGCCCCATATTGAGACAGAGACAGGAGAGTTTTATCAGGGAGGAACATGAACCAAATGAAAGCTTTGGGATTTCACTTCAAAATAAAGATGCTATTAGCAGCCCCCTTTGTGTTTGGCTGCATGGGTGGGCAGGCATTTCATTAATGTCCTGAGCAAGCTGAGGGAATAGCTGCCTGCATGTGGTTAGTAAACAGCACAGGGACACTGCATTAGTATGAAATTAAAGAATTCAGGAGGGAAAAGGGAGATTTCCAGAAAAATTAAACACACCCAGATAGCCAAGGAGAGATCTTATCTCCTTAGGTAGAGCTACACCAGTTTCATCAAAAACTCTGGAAGATGAGAAGTGAGAGGTCTCTCCAAGAGCTGGCCATATCCTATTCACCACTCCATGCTTCCTCCTAGCTCCTCTGCCAACCACAGACACTGTACACACCTCTAGCCTTTTTCCACAGTGAAAACTCTGCTGAGTTTCCCCTTTGTGATAAAAAGAAATATGATCTAAATTTCCAGTTTAGAGCTGAAAGCCATATGCAGATTGCAAGCAGACCCCACACCTTGTGGAAGAACAGGGGGTTGCTCACATTTCCTTCCTTCTCCCATGAGGATGCTTTTCCAGGGTATGCTTGCAGCAGTTCCCAGCATTTCTGTTAACATTTCTCTGTCTGTTTCCAATGATGCAGGATTCATTTGAATACATAAGCATGCTAGGAAGTAGGAAAGGGATGATTTCCCTATTCATTAAATCAAAACAACTTGTATTAGGAAATATTGAATTTTTACTGAAGATGGATGATATAATTGAATTTTCTTTTATAAATGAGTTATTTTTTGTTGACTGTTACTGCCATTGTGCCATCTTAAGACTTAAAAATTGCTAGATAATATTGTTTAGGCCTATATATGGTAGTGAGAAAGGCTGTCAAGAGTCCTTGGGAGAGGTGTTTTTCCTGCCTCTCTCCTAGAGGTTTTCCAGCAGGAAAGAGAAGATTCAGTACTGATCACTGCTGTGTGGACTGATGTTTGCTGGAGACTCCACTGTTTTGTGGGTCACAAGCATGGGCACAGCTATCCCTTCATCACCATTATTCACACTGTGTAAATCTGGGTTTGATATTCCAGAGTCACCTCCAGGCTCACCACTGCACAGGATGAGGCCTGGAATATTGGCCCACCTCATTTCCTGTCCCTAATTCATGGCTTAATACACTGCCTTAGTATATCTGGTATTATCTATACAGGAATTTTATACAATTTACGTGGTGATAGGTAATTTCTTTTGTCCTCGTATCCCAAACCTGTATTTCCTTTTCCTCTATCTCTCCCTCTTCTTCCCTCCTTCCTTCTCTTTTCCTGAGCTGTCAGTACTAATGAACAAAGAAACATCTTTATTTAACCCCTCGTGACATCTTCTGCATCTGAAATCCCTGGTAATGGCTTACGGGAACCTTCCATTGATTGGGTTAATAGAGAATAAAATTGCTTCATAACTATATTTCTCTTTGATTTTAAAATTATGTCCCCTATCCCCAACGCTGGGAATGAGTTATTAACCCTTTCATTGTACTAGTACTGCTGGGGCCTTCTCTGGATGCTACCCAGTGTGGAGCTGGAGAGAATGGGTGGGAATCAGTAAAATCCCTAAAGGAAATATGTGGTATTTCTGTGAAGATAATGAAAATTATCTGAATAGAAGAAATATCATGAAGGAAACTATGCACAGATTGTAAATGTTACTGCGAGAGGGGGAGAGTGCAGATTACTGGGTGACTGTATTTCAGCCCCTCACATTAAAAACTCAGCTCCATTTCCATCAGTCTCATATTCTTCACCTGTGTTAAAGGAAATGGAGGCCATTGTCTTCTTATGACTTCCCTATTGCCTAAGTTTTATTGAAATGCTACAGAAATGTAAATATTGCCTGGCTCTGCTGCCACCCATTGGAGTTACACTTTTCTGTGTGCATGCCTTATGCAGCATTTTGTGGATTTTTATCTTGGTTTGAAGTTTTCTCAAGATGTGCATAAAGTACAGAGACAGGATTTCCTTCTGTCTCCATACTGCCTGTAGCCATTGCAACAGTGGATGAATATGAACTTATACTGGTCACCAAAAGAAACTGCCAAAGAGCAATTCAGCTGGAAAATTAGTCTGCAGCATGTGTTAGAGTTTTACATGTCTTCAAGACCTCCTTCCTCTATCTAATGGCATTACTACCCTCATTTCTAGTCTTTAACAACTTGTCACAATGGGAGATGAAAACAGTGACATAATTTCTTATAGTAAACATATGTTCTTTCAGCCCAAAGGGTCCAAGTGTGCTTTGCCAATATGTGTGGCAATAACCATCACTCCCTGGCTGTGGAACAGCTATTTGAAAGTACAGGGGAATCTATGTGGAAGCATGAAGAAGAGAACAGCCCAGTTTTACTTTGGAGTTGTATTGACGAGATGAAGGAGGGATGTTTCAGAGGGGTGGAAAGGAATTATCAAATATTAATTCAATCAGGACAAACAGAATAAATACCCCATCATGGCCCAAGGATCTTCAGGGAGAACAGTAATTAAGAATATTGGCACTTAAATTTCTTTTTAAGCATTGCAAGAAGCACAGCTCCTTTAAATTTTGTTGAGGGATTCATTCAGCACCAACCCTGAAAGAAGAGCTTTCCCTCAGAATAATAAATACTGTTTTCTCAGGCTCTGCCTCTCCTGCAGGTCTCTTCCATGGCCCAGCAAGGCCTGTTAGTAATTAGGTGATGAGATTTGACAAGATCACAACACAGGCAGATATGGCTGCAGGTTTCTGCCTCAGTTTTCAATTAGTATTTATCTGAGCAAAACAGCTCCTCTGCTACATTGTAGTGGCTCACAGGGTAATTTTTCAAATGAGCATTTTAGTTAATATCCCATAATGGCTCAGATATGCAGACTGAACCTCCTAGAAGATTTAGATGTTTATGGTATTTACCGTAACAGCTCCAGCTCTTGGACTGATTCCACAGTAATGCCTCTTTCCAGACTGGTTCAGAGCAGTCTATGACAACCACCACAACATTCGTTCTTTCCATCTCAGGAATGGGTTCCCACAGCTGATACAGATGCTTTGCCTGTCTGCTGTTGATTTGCTACAGATGGAGACCCTCCTTAGCTAGCAGAGGATCTGCTCTAGTGACAGCATTCAAAGCCCAAGCAGCACAGTGTCCTTGCAAAAACAATTTGTGCACATCTTTTGTCATTATTCATTGTACCAGAATTGCCCAAAAATACAGTTTGAAAACAATGTCGAACCTTTTCTCTTGCAGCTTGGGACATTCCCACCTACTGCTGTGAGAGAAAACAGATTCTGAGATCAGTAACTGCTTCTCCCTGAAAGCCTGGCAGAGATGTCAATACAGGCACCAAAGATGATACCTCTACAGTCCTGATTTGGGCTACACTGCTCAGGATTTTCTCCTGCATGTCATTTACACTCTTCTTATCCACTGCTGGCGGTGATGGGGGTATGAATCACATTACTGCAGCTGGTAATTTTAGAAACACTGCCTGGGAATGCTGCTAAATATAGAGAGGGGCGAGTAAAAGGCCTTCCTCTTATCAGGCATCTGTGTAGGTTCTTGGCATCTCACAGGTACAGGTTGTATTGCTCCTGATTTAAGGCTCTGGAGAACCTTTGATGAAGCCGTGCCTGTCCATCACAGAGCAGAAAGCTGCCTGGGGCCAGCAGAACATTACACAGGCTGAGAGGTCTCCCAGGGCCAGGCAGCATATTGGCATTTTGTCAGGTAGGACTCTGCCCATGAGCACTGCCACTGAAGGTTTAATTTGAGATCTGATCCGTCATTTACACGGATCTCCAGGCTAAGCAGGAAGAAAGAAACACTTGTGTTTGCATCCACAAGCTGAGGGGTAAAACATACAAGCTGCAGTGTGTGGAGGAGAAGAAGTAGACAGTGTAGACCTCTAGGCAGCACATGAGAGTAGAAGGCTGCCCAACAGGGAGAATTTAAAACACCATTAAAGGCCAAGTGAATAAAACTATCACGCTGCTCATGCCTCACAGCTTGACTGTGAGGACTTGGGTTGCCATACAAGACATGCTGCTGCAAAGATCCTTTGGGACAGTTGTAACTCATCTCAAATCGTAGGGAACAAGGAGGAATTCTGCCAGTACTATGTCTTTGAAAAAAAACAGGACTCTGTTAAGATGGTCTCTCTCTAAGTGAAGGATTTCCTGCCCTATTAGCCCACTGAAAGGCCTTGAAGAGCCATGAGGGGGCAGGAGAGGCAGCAGGAAGGTGAAGGCAGGATCTTCCAGTCAGTAGGCCTGAACTGAATGGGAGTGAGAGTAAGAATAAACTTCCACGTGTCCCTGCAGTGCCAAAGTAATGCAGCTTTATTGGTGCAAAGCCACAGCCCACTCTTGCTGGCAATTGGAGAGAAATTCCAAAGTTTCCATGTTTAACAGCTTTGGTTTCCTTCAGGAGCAAGAAGTCACCCTGGGGTGAGCTCCCACAAGTGTTTCTTCATCTGTCTACATGTAAAGGGAGTTGGAGAATTATTGTTTTGCCTTGTATTTTTTGCCTAGATTTTTTGTTTTCACTTTTTTAGATTTTCCCCTGAAGACCCAAAGTACATTCCTTTGCCAAGTACAACCAAGCAAGTGTCAGTATTTTCCTAAAAAATGTCCATTCCCAGAATGGTTTTCTGCCCCCAAAATGTCAGTGGAATTATTTGAACCAGTTCCATTTATACTGGCAGAAAAAAACCCCAACAAGATGCCAATATACATCTCCATGCAAATGACATCTTGCAGCCCTGTGATAACCAAGACTTGGAACATTCTTGTACATGGAAAGAGAAAAGAAATG
This sequence comes from Ploceus nigricollis, assembly GCA_013399945.1. Classification (NCBI taxonomy): domain Eukaryota; kingdom Metazoa; phylum Chordata; class Aves; order Passeriformes; family Ploceidae; genus Ploceus; species Ploceus nigricollis. The sequence goes on from VXBC01007351.1 coordinate 286,304, forward strand.
GTGTGTGTGCCTGTGTTCCAAGGGTGACAGAAAGGAGAGCCCATACAGAAAAGGCCTTACAAGCCAGAGCAGAAGAGAGCTTTCATCTTTTTCCAAACAGAAAAGAGTCTGCATATCAACTGCAGAACAGAGGTACAATTTCTATGCCAATATCAAATGAACCCTGCATGCCAGTGTAAAAGGAAATTTACAGGTCAATATAAGAGAGCATTTCTGTGAATCACACTACAAAAAAGGTGCTTAGACTGCCCTAAAAGCAAGTGCTTTTTTTCCCAAATTAGCCCAGAAGAGAGCCTACCAATGAAAAAGAACCTGCATAAAAAATCTCTTGTAGCTGCCACTGAAGAAAAAGAATGACAGAACCAGTCTTTTCAAACCTAAACCAATTAACAAGGTAAAAGAAAAAGTCTTATGATAATTAAAAATTAAAACCAACAAGACAACAGTGTAAAAAATGAAAGAAATTAATAAAAACAATTAGCAGAGATGAAAAAAACAGGGATGGGAGTGATATAAATTGAACCTATTATGAGGCACTAATGACATTTGAAAACCTAATTTTTACATTGTCAAACCATTTTGATTAAGTGTTAAATGCTGCTCTTACGAACTCGGCATATATTGTGCAAGAGCAGTAATTTCTGGCTTTATCTTTTTCGGTTTTTTCTGAAGAGCTGCTTGTGTGCTGAAAGAGGCAGCAAGCACTCAGGACTTATCAGTGCTCCTTTCCCTTGCATTCCTCATGCAGGAAGCGCCAGCCCTGCCTGACAATGGCTGTTTTCATCTTCACAGGGAGTAGGACCTAAGTAGGGTTGGGGGGCAATGAGGAGAAATCATGAAGACATTGGGTGCTAATGAGAAAAACAGACATCTTTCTAACTAGGAAACTTCTCTCCATTTTTCCTATTTCTTTTTTCCTCTTTTTTTTTATTTTCAAAAACGGAATAAGCAAAATTATTGAAAGAAAGAAAATTGACTTTTTATGGCTTTTTAAGTGCTTAACATGAAGTTTCATCTAGTAAAATTATTGTTATTTTTATCTTTAGCTGCGTCGTTCATGCTTCTCCTTAAAGAAGATATTTCTCCAGTCAGGATGCCAGCTGCAAGGAGCCGCGCTGGGAATGACAATGGCCTATGCAAATACAAAGCATCAGCTATAAAGGCGCTCCAGAGCAGCCGCCCCGCTCGAGAAGAGCTGCTGGTGGCACAGGAGGAGGCAGGCGAGGCCAGGGAGTGACCCAGGGCTGGGAGCGACCCAGGGCCGGGGAGTGACCCAGGGCTGGGAGTGACCCAGGGCCGGGGAGTGACCCAGGGCTGGGGAGTGACCCAGGGCCGGGGAGTGACCCTGGGCCTGGGAGTGACCCAGGGCTGGGAGCGACCCAGGGAGTGACCCAGGGCCGGGGAGTGACCCAGGGCTGGGAGCGACCCAGGGCTGGGAGTGACCCAGGGCCGGGGAGTGACCCAGGGCTGGGAGTGACCCAGGGCTGGGGAGTGACCCAGGGCTGGGAGCGACCCAGGACCGGGGAGTGACCCAGGGCTGGGGAGTGACCCAGGGCCGGGGAGTGACCCTGGGCCTGGGAGTGACCCAGGGCCTGGGAGTGACCCAGGGCTGGGGAGTGACCCAGGGCTGGGAGTGACCCTGGGCCTGGGAGTGACCCTGGGCCTGGGAGTGACCCTGGCTCTGCTGCAGCAAAGGGAGGTGGGGATGCTCCAGACCCTGGATGAGTCCCTCAGTATGGGCAGTAGCAGGGAGTAGCAGGGAGTGCCCAGCCAGGGAAGAGAGTGCTGGATCTACTCACACATCAGGGAGGCTCAGGGAGGCCAAATGTGGTTATTGAGTTGGGATTTGTGACTCCAGTCACCCAGGCCTTGGTTTCCTAGAGTCACTTCAGTACCCCAGGCCCCATCACACCAGCCCTTGAGAAGCTGAAAGTTTGTGGGATTGCCTTGTTCCAGAGCATGGGCTTGTTTCTTCTGGCCTCATCTGCAAACTCTCACTGACCAAAATTCAGCAACATTACATACCAGCACTGGTAGACTTGTGCTAGGGCTTGCTCCTCCAGAATTGGCCAGAAAAGAACATAGGGGAATTACCATCGGGAAATTAGGAATTTTCAGCAGGAAAAAGAATTGTAATTTTTTTTTTTTTTTTTTTTTTTTACTTGAGAACTGAGAAAGGGCCAGGAAAGCACTTTGCAGGCAGGAGGGAGTATATGACAATTTGGACTGTTCCTGGGTGCTGTACACTCCTCAGCTCTGTCCATAAGAGAGTGACAGACTTGTAAATGACAGATCTGGTCTTGGTGACAGAACAGAAGAGCCCCAGTCCAGCATGATGGTCCATACGCAGCACTAGGTAACAATGTGCTTCTCCCCAGCACACGTAGATCAGCAAGTCACAGTAACTAGGACAGGGACATGCAGGTATTGTCACCAAGAACAGCAATCAGATGAAGGGTGATTACGCAGAAAGCAAATTGGGCTCAAGAAGCTGGCATATCTGGAAATGATGGTGCAGAGAGAATCCTTCTGCTCTGGCAGGGCACAAAGTCTTTTTACAGAGACATTGCATCCCTCGGGATAAAAGATTTGATCACAACTCTGTTGGTGCCAACCTGACATAGAAGAAAAATTATACATTACAAAATGCTAAGAGACAGCTAAAGGGAAGGAGTCAGAAGAGGGGATGGAGAAACAAAAATAAATCAGAATCACTGCAGAGAAAAAAGACTGAAGGTAGAATTAAAATATAGAACTTTTGGAAGGTAAAGATTTTAGAAAGAAACAAATATTGAAGAAAATAGGAGAGGGTGTATAAAAAGACAGGACATAAAGCCAGGCAGCATGGCCACTGTAATTTATATCAATTTTTAGTGCTCCTTTTCCCCTGCCCTAGGAATAGTTCATAAACCACAGCATTTATTATAGGGGTGGTGTAACATACTGCAAACCTATTTGTGAATGTTACCACTGGGGGATCACATGTGGAACTGGCTTCCATTGCAGCTGACAGGCTCAATAAATTCAAAAAGATCAAGAAGAACACAGGTGACAGGAGGTATTTGGAGTGTGCATGCTCTTCTCTTTTTGTTGCACAAAGAAAGGAACATGAATCCCCCATGCTACCAGTCACCACGATTTTATTGTAAGCCTTGTAAAATCTGATGTTAAAGTCTAAGCTCTCAGGTCATGCAATTATGTGAGTCTCTGCTTTCATTTTTTAAAATGTCAGTTTCTAACCTGTCTACCTGTGAAGAAAGACTTGGAAGCACAAACATGTACAGACTTTAAGCAAACTAATTATTGATTTTTATATATTTTTTTAATGTCTTGATGCTGGGTATTTGATTTTGAATTTCCAGGGTACACACAAAGGGCACAATAGCTTTCTTGCAGCCAGCACCAAGGCACATGTGAAGTTCTTACCATATTCCTCCAGTTTTGAGGTTTGGTATCTTCATGAACTGTCTTTTGAAAAGCCTGTAGGTCTTGATGCGAGCTGTAGAGACCTGACCAACCTTCAATTTAAAGAAAGTGCCTCATAGAAGTGAGTGAATACAACTAAAGTCTACAAAGGTTAGCCAGCTTTTGTTACCTGGAGATACATTCCTCATGTTTAATATTTATTGTATTTATCTGCTCCTTTTATTTAATGGCAGATATCTGGGAGCAAGCATCAATTAAATGCTGTCAAAACTTGATACAGCTCCATGGTGCCAGTAAGAACCATGATGGTGAGGATTCTGGAGTGAAAAAGCCATACTGGGGGGCCATTGAAAACTTAATTTCATGATGTGAGAGAAGGAGCAGCAATTCAGTAGGTGAGAAAGAGGGAAGGCAGGCAGCTGGATCATTCATGCATTGCATGAAAAAGAGTAGCAAGATAGTTGATAACCCTCTCTGATCTGTTTCCAGATGCTGCAGCCACCTTTGATGACAGTGTAGATGTAGTAAAATATATGATTTGAAAAAAGAGGTGTACTCCAGTCAGAAAGAGCTGATTGCTTTAAGCAAGACCACTACAGCACGGCCAGGATTTCTGCTAGCTCTCCTCTCAGCAGGTGCAATGTAGTCCTGTTGTCTCATGACAAAGAACAGTGGAAGTGAGGATTCACTGAGAGTTTAGACTTCATCTCCCCTTTCTAGTTACCTCCAGCTCCTGTGTTTCTGCCTTGCTGCAGGAACTGGCTGTTTGATGCTCCAGTGCTGTGCTACAGCTTGTCTCCAGCTGTGCACTAGGAATATAAATCATGCCAGTGCTGCAGCAGGGCAGGAGAGATGGGAGCATTTGCCTTGCTAAGGCTCCTCCAGGTGCTTGTGTGGATTCTCTATTCTGGCCCCAGGAGAAGCTTCCCTTGGCAGCCATGGCTGCCAAAGCTATGGTGCCACTTCCCCCAGGACTGTGCTAGGGACAGGGCTGTGACAGAGCTCTCTGCCAGCACAGCCACTGTGCAACCTGCTCTCTAGGGAGCATGCAACCTCCAATCCATGCATGGCTTCTGTTTGTGGAGAAACAGGGAACTGAGGCTGCAGCTTCTTCTGCCAATGTGCCCCTTCCATTTACAGTTTAAATACTGTGGAAAATTTAGAACAACAGACAAGCAGAGGCTGAAAGGTTGAATTGTTTACAGAGTCAGACCTTGGGAAGAAGCAGATTTCAGACAGTTACTCAGGTCTGTGTGATCCACATAATGGCTTAATTTATTTGTGGGATCTGGTAGCCAAAGAACCTGCATTTAGGAGAGAGGTAGAGTTGAGCTGATGGACATCCAGATGCCCAGATTTAGCAGACAGGAGTGTGTGTACATGTTCACATCTTGTCTGTATGTGTGTATGCTTGCAGGATAGAGCAAGTCAGCAGACCACTTGTCCCATCATTTCCCGCCATCCTGGTTCTTGTTAACTTAGTTTGAATTTTTTTTAAATTTTCTTCCCTTTCCACCTTCCTATTTGTATGATTACCTCCCTTCTAGTTGTAGTGCAAGCAATCTAATTCCATTCAGTGCTTTGGCAATGCCAAACACTGGCTCCAGGTTAGAGAGAGTGAAGTGGCAGCTGTCTGGTAAATTCATCCTCAGCCTCACCATGGCAGCTACCTGTGGGCCCTGAAAGAGCCAGGAATTTGTGCTCTGCTTCATGGACCTCATGGCCTGAGGAACAACAACTGTCAGGACTGTCTGGGACTAAAAGAATTTGTCACCACTGAAAGGACAGTGCCAGCTATGGAGATGGACTGGAAGAGGGAGAGAAAACAAGGTTTGAAAAATAGAAGAAAGAAGGAGAAAAGTAGAATAAGAAAACTAAACAAACACCATGGTCACATTCTGCCTTGTATGACAAACCAGTGCTAGATATTCTCAGACTCAGAAACTTCATTATTTTCCTGAAAAGAGAGAAGCCAAAGGTGGTAGAAAAAAGGCATTTCTAATGTGCTGACCTTTAGGTGTGAAGCAGTGCACTCTAGCTAGGATTTCCCAACTGGTTACCTATTGCCTGGTCATCCCTAATGTTGGATTTAATGTTCTTGGCTCCTCTGTTTAAGCAGAAACTAAAATATTAACTCTTCCCAGATTTACTTTTCAAAATCTGTCACAGGACAGTTGAAAAGGGCAGAACAAAGGCAGCATTGTCTACCTAATAAGGAGGAAAAAGAGAGCAAGGAATCTGGATTTATCACCATTTCTGGCACTGACTCATTGCATGGTTTGGTTTGGTTTTGTCTTTTGCTTCTTCACAGCACTCTTGTAAATATGGTGGGTGTATGTAAATAGCCTCGATGGGCTTGGAGAGAAGCCACACAAGAAGAAAATTTATAAGAGCATGGAATGGTACTACAGAGCCTTAGCAGAAAAACTGGAAAGACATAGCTTCCCTGGAGTCATTGTGAGATATTTTCATTTGTCCTTTGGCACAGCAGCTTCAAGGCCTGACATTTAGATGCCCCTCCTGTGGCTGGCTCCTGCTGTGCTGTAAAGGGAGTGAGAAGCGCACCCCTAGGATGGGGCAGAGTCCTGCAGAGCAGCAGCACTGGGTTGGCAGCAGGGACAGAGGGTTTTGCACTGTTCCCAGCTGAGGAGGAAGAGCAAAAAGAGACATCCTGCAAGAGGCTGCTTCTCTTGAAGGGGAGTCTGACAGGATGAAGGTCATACAGTGAAAAGTCCTTGTGTGTTGTGGACTCTCAAACCTTCTCTGGGTTCCCTAATTACAGTGCTCTCCCTCTCCCCAAGATTTTCATCTTTGAACATGTAAATCACAGGCAGTTTTTTGTTTGTTTATTTGGGTTGGGGGGTTTTGGTTTGTTTCTGGTTTTGTTTTTTTAATAAAGGAAAACCAAGAACCATGTGACTTTTCAAAAGAAAAGACTCTCAGATTTTTGGTACTTTACTCCTGACTCTTGAAAGCCTGCGACTAGCATTACTAAGTGGGTTAGTACTACCAGTATCTCAGATTATTAAAGATAGAAACTGAAAACTAATTAGGAGTTCATGTTGCTTTTTCCTCTAGCGTTCCACTCAGCTGGCTGGAGTGATACCAACCCGTTTAATTTCCTTTCCTTCTGCTTGTCAGTGCCACTGTCTGTTTTTCATATTGGTACCAGAAAGCTCCTGAGTTTATGGCATATTTCAGGGAGAGAAGTCTTCTGTCAATATCCAGTGATTCTCCATCAGTTTAAATAAAGTGCATAGGATATTACAAATATATATTTTTTGCTGATGGTTCCAAATTCATAAAGCGTACATTTCTGCAGATTCAGGTAGGCAGTTGAGGCCATTCCCTGCTGTTGCTATATTCATCATCCCACCCCTTCCAGTCTCATTTTTCTCTGTCTTGTTCTTACCTTCCTTTAGATGTACTCTCTCTTTCCTATGTCTTCTCCCAAATGCTGTCTTTCTCATGCTGCCTATGCCAGCCATGTCCCTTTTCCCCTGAATGCCTCCTCCCCTGCAGCTGTGCTTTCACACCACATTGTACACGGCCTTTCGGCTTGCTGTGTTTCCATCTTGGCTCTTCTGCTCTTCTTCTTCTCTCCTGTACCTCTCAATTTTTCTTTTTGCCTTTGTCTCCTGCTGCCTCATTCTTCTGTCTCCCAAGGGCTGCTTTCCCAAGAGAAGCTAAGTCGAATTGATCTGCCATTTAATTGCTTGATGTGTTCATTGCCTGTGCCTGCTGTTTGAAATAGGCCTGCCTGAAAGTCCCTGGGGGAGGCAAGGTTGTGTGGCAATGGGGGAGGCGGATAGATGGGCTGGCAGCAGCTCAGCCAGAAGGCAGCTTCCTCAGAAACAAAACACCTGCCAGGAACACCTGTGCTTGTAAATGTTTGCTGCCATCCTTGGGCAGGTCCCAGCACTGGGAGAATGAACATGTCTATTCCATGGCATCAAACCAAGGCGGCTTCCTGGCATGTGTGAAAGCTTCCAGCTAGCACTTATACTGAGCACTCCGTGTTCAGGGGGAGAAATGCAAGCCAAGAGTCACACTCCTCTGTAGCTATGGGTTCAGGCAAACTGGGAGTCCTCCTGTCAGCCCAGCAGCTCCAGCTCCAATGGACCTTATCATTGCACCCCCTGTGGGATGGGTGAGTTGCACAGAGGTGCACATGAGGGAGGACCATGACCTTGTCTTATTCTGAAACCTTTCCTTCCAGAATGTCAAAGGACTTGGTCAGAATACCTGGCTCCAGCCTTATGGTCCCTCATGTAGGCAAGGCTCCTTCCTCCCTGTCAGGCTCCAGGAAGTCATTGACTCATCCAAGGTCACTGCAATGATTTCTAGTTGCAGTTACAATGAAATCAGTCTTCTTCTTCTAGACTGCAGACTCAGTCTTCCTTTCCCAAGGAATGTAAAGAAGGACTATGGCATGAATAGATGCAGACCCACTTAAACAGACCCATTGTCTTTGCAGAAATCCCACCTATGAATTGAGCTAGCTTGGATTTAACACCACCACGTTGATTAAAGGTCACATAAAGATTAAACATTGAGACAATTGGTCTTGCCAGGGAGGCAAAACTAAGGATTTTTGCACTGAGCGTAGTGGAGATATCCTTCCCTTCCCCTGTGTTTGTGCAAATTTACCTAACTTGTTTGTTACAAAGGAAAAACAAGAGCTCCACATATCTACACACATCCCGGAGGCTTCACTTCACCACAGTGTAACAGCTGGATGAAAGCACTAGGCTCCAAAGGCTTTGCCAATTAATGACATTTTCTCCTCTCTTTAAACAACCCATGTGGCTTCTTAAGCTTTAGGCAGCAAAGCATTCATGGAAGAGCAGGCTATTCAGTAGCACCCATCACACTGATTTTTGCTGCTTTCCTAAACACTGCCCACAGTGACCCTCCTTGTTAAGGGTTTAGGAACAGATTATAGCGTGTGTGTGGAGGAGAACATTGCTTTGCCTGATCAGACACTAGAAATAAAGGAATAAGCTAAAACTGAATAATAATAGATGAGAAACACACAGCTCATCTGAATAAAGCACAGCAAGAGCTGGCCAGTTGTCTTCACTGCTTTTGTGAAGCAATTTCATTATTTGCTCTGCGGCATCTAGCTAATGACATGGCAGACATAATTAATATGGTATGGGCCTTTCCGGTGGGCAGGGCTGCACGCACAAATCCATATCCTTGTATTCTTTTTGCTGGGGTTTAGGTGCATGTATTCACCAGACAAAATATTATCCCTCTGTTTTTACTATCTCTCTTTCTCAGACTCTCTTTCTGTCCTTCAAGACCTTGAGATGTCTCATGTTTATTCCTCTGTTCTCCTTCTCTCAGCATTCATTAAGTCAGCAAGCTCCTTGAGAAAGAATCTAGTTTTTCATTCCATGTATAAAGTGTGGTCCTGGTCCTGTTTGGATCCTGGAACTGCTACAGATCATCTGCAACTGTGCATGTGCTTCAGGGAGCACAAGGTGACCGTGCTGGGGCATTCTGTGAGCTGTCCCCATGCAGGCAGGGGTCAGGACATACACTTGGTTCCAGGCACAGCTGGATCCTTATACTGAGGATTACATTAGGGAAAAAGATAATGGGTGGCACAGAAGAAGACTTAGGAGGTGCATCTTAGGGAAGGTTCTTAGGCTGTCAAAGAACACAGAGCTATGACTCCCTAACAGCTGGGAGAGCAGAATGGCTGCATATATCCATCAGCACAGAGCTGGACAGCCCCATCCTGCCAGGTGCTCTGCTTCTGACTTTGAGCTTTTTGCACAGAATATTCTTCAGTTTAGTAAAGTGCCTTGATTTAAAAAAAAAAAAACCTTTTAATCTTGTATCTCTGTATCACTGAGTCAATGGGATTTAAACACGTGCTTAACCTTAATCATGTTCTTGAGTATTCTCCAGAACTGGGCCTTTTACAAGGATACAAGTCTCAGGGAACTTGTAGGAGTTTTGCCTTCTTGTATGCTGCTCCTCATATACTATTGATGGAACAATCTGTTACTCATTAATGCTGCAGAATAAGCCGTTTTGCCTGAATCTTTTTTTTTCCATAGACATTTTAACTGCTCATCTTATGATATATTTATTTGATTTCCAGTGCTTAGTTACAATATGACAGCAAATCTAGAGTACATTTAATAGCTATTTCTTCTGTCTCCTCAGGCATATATTGACTGAAGGAGGTGGCATGAACTCAGTGTTGGCATTGAGCTACAACACTGATGGCCATCCTACAAAAAGAAACAGAGACAGAGAATGAGAAATTTCCAGCTGGAAATTGTTGTCATACAGAATGTGAAAGATGGGAATCAGTTCCACTGGAGTCTCAAGGACAGATTCCACATAAACCTGTCGGGAAGGTTCAGGGCCCTTGCTGCTGGTAAATAGACTGTTCTTTGTATCTTTCTAGAGGAGAAAGGGTACAATCTCATGATTAGAGGAATTTGTTTAGCACTGAATAGGAGCCCCAGCTGTAGAGTGGATATTCCCTAGGGAACCCAAATGATGTCTATGTGTATGTTACCCCAGAGTTACTGGCCTGCCTGTCTGGGATGTGGCTTTGTGATTGATGAATATATGGAAAGGGTACTGGACACCATGGAGGTGACAGCTTTGGTGGAGGCTGTTTGTTCTTCCTCTTTCTTATGGGGATTAGGGGTTTTCACAGCATTACCAACAAATCAGTCCCTGCTGCGAGGCATTCCACACTTGTCCTTCCACACTTGTCACTCCACGCTTGTCACTCTGTCGGTCATGGTGTCATTCCTTTTCATGGCCTGGCAGAAAGTTAGGAGGGTTTCCTTTGGCAGATGTTTTTCATGCTGGCTCCCTGGGGAGCAGTGATCCTTCTGTGTATCTGTGTGCAGCTCACCACCCACTGCCCAGAGTCTGTCTGAAGTCTCAGAAGTTGGACTTCTGTATGCTCAGTTGTGCAATGGGGTACATATCCAGGGAGCCATCAAAAAATGTGTTCTTCACATTAGACCAAGGTCTGCAAGACCAGGGGATTACTGGCTACCAGAGAACCCCTCACTGAACAGAGAGAAAGATGTCTGTACAGCTGATGCAGAGAAGTTTGGCCAGATGCTACTGGCCAAAGGGTAGTGGGACACACGAAAGCCTTCAAAACAGGTTTACTGAGAGGTCATAAGAAAAACTGAACAACATAAACAAATTTGCCACAGGAGCACATCCCAGTATTACAGCTTTTCTTGGGGTCTGGGTTAGTACATCACTGTGAAAGGACAATATTCCTTGGTCCTTACCATGTCCAAGTGCATTCAGAGCCTGGTGCATGTGAGCTGGGGGACTGTGCTGGCCCCATGGCAATGCCTGCCCTTTTTCCTGCAAGGTATTTAAAAGCAGCGATAGAGCTGTGAATCCAACTGCAAATCCCTTGCTGCACTGCATGCCAAGTGGGCCTCTTCCCAGGCAGGTGTTTCCCTGATTCTAATCAGCAGAGAGGATACAGGCGTGGCCCAGGGCAGCGGAGGATGCAACCTTCCCGTGGATCACAGATGGCAAAGGCTGCCATTCACACTGCGGCTTAGGCAAAATCCACCCCTCTGGATGCTCAGGAACTGTTACAGGAACAGCTGCTCTGGGCACTGTGTGAGAGGAAGGGCCAGAGACACTTCAAGTGTTTTATCACACTCTCACCAAGCCTATCCCCTGTGGAAACAAAGCTCTGACAGTTTTGTATTCCTTGTCTCATACAAAGAAGGTTCACAATAGGAAGGTGGCTGTTTGCAAGGACTCGAGAATTAATTAGTGGTTTTCTTAGCACTGTTTAGATGCTAAAACAAATCAAGTCTAGGGCAAGAGCTACCTTGTGAAGAGACCATTAGCTATTTCAGTAAGCAATGGCACTATATATTCTTAATTTTTTTTCTCTACTGAGCATTGCTAAGGTGTAGAGAATTCAAACACCTTGGTAATTTCTTGACTGTAAGATAAAACTAGTGATATGAAGATGGCTCACTGCAAGCTCCTCTTTGCTTTGCTTTAGTTGTGGTGTTGATTTTGCTTCATCTAGCTCTGAGGCTGACTGGGAGACTGTTTCAGCACCAAATATTGTTGCTCTGGTGTTTATGGTACAGAAGGTTTTAGGAGATAGGCAGCATCAAATTTTGCATTCTTCATTTAGACTGAATCTGTGATGGCCACAAAAAAATCCAGTCACTTTTGATCCTGAATAAAGATGAGAGTTTATCTGATACTTTGCTCTGTGTCTCAAGATACCCAAAATTCCAGTGTTGTGAGCTCTGATTTGGATTTCTGGGAGCACAACACATGAATTAGATAACTTGTTCTTGTTCCTAATACAATTAGATAATTTTGTGCTGTTTCACCAACCTCTTCTTGTGTGACTTAGGTGATGAGTGTGTCTGAGACAGGTTTAATGCCTACCCACCCACAGGTTCCTCTTAAGCTATCATTCTACACTGTCATTTTACCAGAGTTCCCACCTGAGACTGTGACTGCAGTGGAGTTCATTTAGTCTGACTTTCAGCTTGAGCTGCTTCCAGCACTGCTGCTTTCCCTGATTTTTTACGCCAGCTTACAGGTGATCTCACAAATGTTAGAAGAGACTAAAAGGAGGCTGTACGAGCAGCTGGCCCTGACCCATTATGTTTAACCTTCAGGGAAGCTGATGTGAAAAATCTGCTTTTAGTGGGGGAGGGATGTTTTACCAAAACCAAGAGCTGTTCCCATGCTGTTCCCAAACAACTGCAAATCTGTGGTTAACACTGCAGGGAGAAGGGGAAGGATATTTCCTTTGGCCTGCCTGTGTCACCATTTCAACACGCCCAAAAGTCATGTCTGCAGGTGACACACCAAATTTTCAATATATAAAATTTAGAAGCAGTAATTTGCTAAGCTCTATTTTCCTGAAGGTCATGTGGTTCTCAGAGCAGAAGAATCACTGAGAGATACAGTTCTAATTGTACATGATGGTGGTCTGATTAATTGAATTTAAATGAGTCTTCCAAGCTAAAAAGTAATAGTAGTCCTTCTTAGTTGGACTGCATAATTTTCTATGCCCTGTAATGATTCTGCTGTTTAATTTACACTTTCTCTGAGGATCAGCCTGGCTGTTTCAGAAGACTTTAGACTGGGGCCAGTTTCCTTGAGAAGTAGCTGGAACATGCAGCATTGTTTCCATTACTGAATTACTTATTAACAGGGATAAAAATCTACTATTTCTTTTTGATCTTTTCCTGCAAAGACATTTTGAAATTATCTTTTCCAAGTACTTTCCAAGGAACTCACCCCTTTTCTCTCTGAAGAATCTCTTACTCTGATTACCTGTTGTAATGGAGGCTCTGTATGGGACTGCCTTAAAAGACCACTCAATAGTTTCAGAAACCACAATTCTCTGTAGACAGTATCAGCTGCTGGTTTCCTATAGAGTGCAGTTCAAAGCAACAGATTTGGAGTCTACAGCAGCACCTGATGTGAGCCCAGGTTTTGTCAGAGTCTGTCTTTCACACATCACATTTCCCTGCTGCTCAGAACTGACAGCAGGCTGTTACCAAAACATCTTACTGGAGCCCTCACGATTCTGCTCCTCACTTTCACCATAAAATTCTGATTTTAAAACAATGCAATATTTACTCAGCTGTAGGCTCTGTCTTAGAGGGGGAGTCTGAATGACATAAGGTACAGTGCCTGATGGAGGTTTGGGCTAGAAAGAAGCTTAATATTATCATATACATGGTTTATAACCTCCAAAACAATCCTTACATTTTCATTGTAATCAGAATTTTGATGATTTGACTGGACATTCTGACCCAATTTCCAGATCTAAGAGATTCTGGACAAATAACCAGACCTTTTTTTGGGTATTCATACAAGTAGTTACTATGATACTAATTACCACTGCTTGATTTTGTTCCAAACTGGAGAGGACTTAACCTCCCTGGTATTACTGGAAACTTCCTATCTTGCAGCTCTCTTCAAATACTAAATTCATTTTTTTGGGGTCTTCTTTGAGTATAACTATCACTCATTTCAAGGCGAAAATCTTAGAAGTCTTTTCCAATCTTAACGATTCTAAAGATGGGGCCCTACACAAGTGCTTAAGTTGGAGTTACTGCTATATAATATTGTCCCAAGTTACAACCCTTGAAAAGCTAATTTTGGGGTAGCCCAACCAGTAAATCCACCTGACTTTCCATGGTTGCTGAAGTTGTTATTTAGGCTGTACCCTGATGCTTCTGCTCCCCCAGTGACCTTTTACTAACCAGTGCCCCTGGGTATTTAGCGAGAATGTTCCAGAGTTCTAAGCTTTATAGAATTTTAGTGTGTGGCAAGTATAGAAATGAACAAATAAATTTATATGATAGACATAGAAATGAGTCTTCTCTTTAATTTGCACAGTTACAGCAAAAGCTCTAAGTTCTTTTCCCCACACGTTGCCAGTTTGCCTCAGTCCTGAACCAGTGGATCTGTATAGAGGCAGCTAAGATACCTCAGCCCTCATGGTCAGATTACAGCTTCAGGCTGAATGTCCACAAATTTGGAAGTATGAGCTGACAGCCTGTTTTTTTAATGGTGTAGGTGGCTATCCAGTAAAAGAAGGGCAGAGAACATCAGCTAGTTTCAGGTAATAAATGTCCATCAGGCCTTCAGTCCAACACTGATTTCTGTCAGCTTAAAATCAAGGGCAAACGTATCACAGTTCTCTGAGATTTGTCTCATAGGCAGACTTGAGGCTTTTACAGAGCTCTCTAATCATCTTTGCTGTCTTGGAAATCTGTATTTCTACTAATTAGCCAACTATTGGAAAATATGGCTGGACACTGCCATTGGCAGAATTAGGCTGGCTTTCCCCAGTCTGTCATTGTCCTGCATGGCTCTAGAGATGGCAATTTGCTGTTGCTGGCTTATATTGTAGCAAGACACTGAGGAACTTACAGCTCATCTTTTCTATACTTAGAAAGGAATGTCAAGATGATGCAGTGTTGTCTCTCACTCCCCCTTTTTTTATTTTATGTAGAATTAGAGCCCATGAATGTGAGGCAAACAGCCATGGCTGCAGTCAAGGCATTGTGCAAGTCTTCCTCCCACAGCAGTGCTGGTGGAACTTAGTCTAGTTTTTTTGGTTGGTTTTTTTTTTTGTTTGTTTGTTTGTTTGTTTGTTTTTTTCAAATGTGGCCTCCCACACTTTGTGCTAAAGTCCCTTCTAAACCAGTTTTCAAATGTTGCCTTCTCAGCTCTGACATGTGACAGCACCCGAGGTGTGCTCTCACAGGCACTCTCAGTTAATGCTGCAGGTATGTATTCATCTTTGTGAATGCACTTCTGCACCTCCTCATTCCTAGACCTGGCTCTTTGCTAAAAGATAGTTATAACCCCAGCAGAGTGTGTAACAGCAACTCTCAGCTTGGTTTATCAAGCCAGGCTGGCAGATTGAGCTAATCAGCCTGGCTTATACCTATGGTGAAGGCAAGACAGAAAATTTGCTCAGGACAGAACAGGCAGCCTTTGTTCTTGTCTTACTAATGACTGATCTGCAATTGTCCTTTAGCCCCTCCTTTCTACTTGCTTGGGACATATTTCCTGCAGAAGGAGACCACGGAGAAGTAATCTGACTAAAGTAATCTTCTGTGCTTCTGGAACGAGTCTAAAAGCAGCAATAGCAAGTACTTTAAAGCTCCTTAATGAAGTGACCCAGCTGTACATTAGGATGTACCAAAAGACATGGACTAAAGCAATCAGATGTCTACAGGTATCTCATCACTTTTTGTCTAGTCAAGCCTTGTAATTCTTTTTTGTTAACTACCTATAACCAGATAAAATATGAGGACCTCTGTGAAAAGCAGTAGCTGTAGCAGACAAGATGACTTCTGAGGGGACAGTTTCAGCAGTGTTATTGAAGCCATACTTTTTTGCATTGTTCTGAAGCGAAACAGGAAAGCTACAACATCATTCTTGTGGTTTGACAGAACTGCAGGCATGGTGACAGCTTCATGTAATAGTGATCATTTAACACCTTGTTAGTCCTTGGGGACCCCTGCAGAATTAAAGTTGTGTTTCACCAGGCGATACGCACGCGGGCAGCGGCGTGAACAACTTCCAGGATAATAGTTGTACTGCTAGCACTGGCTTTAAATGTTAAGGGAATTGTGTGTCTCTATTAAGGTAAATATTGAGTATCTATCACTGTGGCATTTCTGGAATTGAGGTCTGTGTTAATCAGGAGGCCATTATTAAACAACCACAAATCACAGGCACAAGTAAGCAACCTTTCACTCAGCTTTGCTTCCTGCTTTCCTGTATTTAGCCAGGCTTACACTGGATCTGCACAGGCACACAGAGGTATCTAGCACAGAATCACAGGCAGGCACACATGCCATTTCAGTATCTAAGGACTAGAGCTTCCTTAGCAGCAGAGGGGACAGAGTGACATGAAAGAATGGCAAAGGGAAAAAACTAAGGAGGGGCACCAATTAAAAGATAATAGATAATCACCCAGAGGAAGAAGTAAAACAGAAGCATGTATGTTGACATGAGGCAGGGAAAGAAGGATGGATGAAGAAGGATTAGAAGGTAAAAAATGGAAATGGAGAATTTCCAGAGGTAAAGTTGAAATAGAAAAGCATATAACAAAAGGAGAGTTCCATTAAAAAGAAAGGAAATACCACAAAGCAGGCAGAGAAATGAGCATCTGCTCTAAAGAAAGCCTATGACTGGAATATTGCAAAGAGAACAATGAGGTGACCCATGGCCAAAAATTTGCACTGTTTCTCATTAATACTGAGATGCTAATGGCTACCTTCCCCAAATCTCCTCTTTCCTGGGGTACCCTTTCTTTTTGAAATGTTCTGCTTCAAATACAAAATTGAGACAGTTTCACCAACAGGGAATCCACCCCTGCTGTGTTGAGCTTTCAG
The DNA here is from genome assembly GCA_013399945.1 of Ploceus nigricollis. Taxonomy (NCBI): domain Eukaryota; kingdom Metazoa; phylum Chordata; class Aves; order Passeriformes; family Ploceidae; genus Ploceus; species Ploceus nigricollis. The sequence goes on from VXBC01007351.1 coordinate 302,650, forward strand.
GCTGAGTTGGCTGTTCCAGACCAGTCTGAGTCTTTATCAGTCAACACCAGGCTCTTCCTTTAATGTATGTTACCTGCTTTCCTATTACTGTTATTGCTATTATTATTCCCACTACCATTTTGTTCCAAAAGTTCACTCACACCTTGATCATAGTCAAATTCAACTGTGATAATCATTATTAGAAATTTCAAGTAGTAATAAGCAAAGGAAATAATGTTATCCCTCAGTCCAACAAAAAGATTATTTGAACAATGTACTTTTCGTCAGGAAATTTCCATTTACTGAAGCTGTTCCTGGAAATTTTTGAATCAGCTAAGGTGACAAGATGGACATGTAGCAGTTCAGTAAAGCTTCTTTATCTGGAAGACTGTGTTGTTGCAGTGTCAGACAATCATGCAGTCTGATGGCTACAGGCAAAAAGAAAATTTGGCTTGTATCCCTCAAGAAGGATCATCTCTGATAGCACAGTGTTTCTAATATACTGTGGAGGCATTAAAGGAGAAGTGCCTCCTATGGACTTCCTGCCTCCACAGCTCCAGGGGGTTTTTAGCAGCCAGGGAGGACTGGCTTGAAAGGCTGATCTGCCTCAGACCTACAGCCTGCCAGATCTCAGCCACTGTCTCAGGGCTGCAGTCCATGGGCAGAGCAGCAGCTCCTGATGATGCCAGCAGATAGAGAGCCCATGTGTGCATGGATGTGAGACTGAATATGCTCTCTTGGGGCATGTATTGTCTTGGGCTTTGGATGTAGGTTGCTACTGCAGTTTTTATTTAAGTTTTTCTGGTTGTTAGGCCTCTGCTCTTTTCAGTTCTTATTGTTCTCCCCCACCCACCCCCGACATAGTCAAACAAGGCCTCGGGTTCAGCTTCCCAAATCAACCTCCACAAACTTGACTAGCCAGATCTCCACAGGGAACAAAGTCACATAGATTTCTGTGACAAAACCCATTGATCTGACAGGTGTTGAGATAAATCTGCCTCAAAAAGTTAAAGCAATAGAAATCTGGATCCACAGTGCAAGATTGCAGTGACAAAACCAGGGAGCTGACAGGGACTCAGACAAATCCATCCATGCTGAGTGACTGTGCATTCATTCCACACACAACTGCCTGCTTAAAGAGATAGTGATGAGAGATCCCCACACAGCATCTAACACGGCATCGGCATTTGTTAGGAGATTAGTGTCGGGAGGGAAAAATACCCAATTAAAGAGGTATTACTCTGCCATTGGGGGATTGGGAGCAAGTAGCAATAATCATGCCAGCCACTGCCACAATAACAGTGCTGTGAAGGAAAAAATGGAATGTTAAAGAATCTGAAGAAGAAAGAGAAAAGCAGAGTGTATTCACAGGTTTGGAACTGTGGCAACGAAACAGCTCCAAAGAAGATAACCAGCTCAGACTCTAATTTAAAAATATATGGGATCAGGACAAAAAGCAGTCTACATAGCAAAATGCCAAGTAGATAATTCAAGGTCCATGTGTTCCTGTCCAGCTGGGAGAATTACAGCAGAAAGAGTGACTGCAGGGTGGTAGAAGCTGGTGCTTAGAGCAGGCTATTGGTGCATTCATGCTGCCACAGCAGAGACTGCTTGAGACATACGAACATGAGAGTATGAGGAATTGCTTCCTGGAGCAGAGCACTGGGCCATCTGGTCAAGTGTTCTGTCTCCCCCACAGCAAAAGCACATGCTCTTCAGGGGGAGCCTGGGAGCTGTGGCACTTTCTGCTCTTTCCCTCCATGTTCAGAAATGCTGGGTCAGTGATGCTAATGGACTCATCCCTACCCTGTTTTCAGTAGCCACTTATAGATCTGTTCTTGAATTTGTCTAATAACACACTCCTCCTTTGCAGGCTGTCTGGTGACTTGTGCTTAATAAAAAAAAATTTAAAATAATAATAATAATAATAAAAAAATTAAGACAAAGACCTGTGTCCAGAGCAGTAGCCTCATGCTTGAAAAACTCTGACTTGATTTCCTGCTATGTGGTAGGAAAGGTGCTGAAATTGAGGCTTTTAGATTCTTAAAGATGATGATTTTCAGAAACAAACATATCTAATTCCCAGTGATATCAATCAAAAGGAAATAGACTCCCCAGGGCTTTTCAATTCAGCAATTTGAATTGCAGTTATGCGTTTCATGGTTTGAAAAGTGCATCATCCAACTCTGCATCCATAAGTTTTTTAAGGAGCTTTAAAAATGTGCTTTTAGTCTCTGTGCCCTAACCTCCAAGTCCTAAGGAGAAGGTTAGAGCTGCCCATCTCAGAGAGGTGTGATAAGGAGAAACACATCAGATATCATGAAGGCTTCATCTACTAAGGCAAAGGAATGTCTAATGAAGATCGAGAACTGTCAGAGGTTCACATTTGCCCGGGGCACTCTGCTGAGGATCAGCCAGTGAAATGACCTTTCCACACTCACAGAGAAGCCCTGCACACACGACAGTGTAACTATGGTGGGGAAATGAGGTGTGGAGGTGAACAGTGAAATATAGCTGCAGGGATGCTGCAGACAACTCTCTCTCTCTCTGAGTCAGAAATGCTCCCCAGCTAAAGGGAGTGTATGAGTGCTGTATGGTCTTTATGAATTTCTCCAAGACCCACTTCAGCTCTGGTGTTAGTGCCAGCTCTCCTGAGACTGCTGAGGTGGAATGGAGGCCAGTGGCAGAAGGTTACCATGCTAGTGAAGGTAACTCCACATCCTCAGGTGACAACAGATGTCACAAAACTTATCACCAACTAGAAAATCCCTGTTTGCACATGCTTGCTGTGGAACATGTCAGGGAGATGTGCCTGTATAATGTCAGGAGAAGCTCCTGTTGGATTTCCCTTTGACTGCCCCCTCCAAAGGCACAGACATTTGTCGTGCTTGCTTGCTTTCTCACTTGCTGTTCTGTCTTCTAACCATTCCAGCTGCCCATCTGCTTTCAAGTTGCTCATCAGTTTTCTTGCCTAGGAATGTGAAACAGCAAGAGCACCTCATGCACTGAAGCGATTTTTCTGTAATGGATAAAGAACTACTGCAGCCAGGTACTCTATTTACAGCTTAGAACACAAACTCAGTGTCCCACTGTTGTTATTGTAAGCACCAATCTCTGCTGATGAGCAAAATGAGAATGACTTGGATGTAGGGATTTGCCTTTTAGGGAGCATACGGTATCGGTTAAGGCAGCATAACTCACAGATCAGAACACTTCATGGGAGGAGTGATACACTTCTGGCTTGCCAGCTGCTGGCTGAGTCTGGGCCAAATTGCTGAGCAAGCAATAGTTTTTCACTTTTGTCTTCCTGGCAGGTTCCACTGCTAACTGGTTTAAAAACTTGGTGCCTTTAGACTCAGACAGATCCAATGACTGCAGAGAAATGCAATCCGCTTGTCATGGAGAGGCTGTGACACCATGTGTCAGGGCCTTTCTGCTAATACTGCCTACAGGTGATTCCTCTTCTGGCCCAGGCAGCCTGGGACTCTGGTTTACTATCTAAAGGAGGTGTATGTGATTCAACTATTAATAGTATCCACCTCTAGTGCACTTCTTTGCGGTGTCATTTAATTCTTAGAAGCGGCCATCTCGTCATGGAGCCATCCTCCTACTGCAGCCCATGCATCAGAGTGACCGTGGATCCAGGCAATTACTGGAATGGCTGAACAACACTCAGGGAAAGTCCTGTGCCGAGGGCAAGCTCCAAGACCTGGGGTGTGCTGCAGCAGTGCGAGGTATTACTCGGACACAATCTCTCCCTTCCTCCCTCCCCTCGGGGCCCGTCCCCGGCCGGCCCGGGCAGGACGCGCCCCCGGCCCGGCCCAGCCCACCTGCCCCGTGCTGGGCCTTCAAATGTGCCAATTGCCGGCCGGGCCGCGGCCTGCCTCCGGATCCTGCTCGCTCCGTGCCTCTCCTGTGCTGGTAAGCAACTGCAGCTGCTCTACTGCCCTTCCTCTGCTTGCCCTGGAAGACTTGGTGGTTTGTTTCCCTGGGTTTTTTCGTGGTTTTGACATGTATCAGAAGTAATATAGAGCAAAAGAATGGAGGTAGAAGGGAAGCTCTAAGGGTCCTGCAGGCTGTAGTTTCCTCTCTTGAGGTGATGCATGGTTTGCTAATATGTCTCCCAGGAACGGAAGATTCTAATTAATGTTAAATTGTTGTTCTGGCAAAATACCTGTCCCATACCCTGGTTAAAGTTAAGAAGCTGTCCATAAAACCCCAGTGCTTGCTACATTTATAACGTTCTTAATTAGTTCAGAATGTTCTCCACAGTTGTATCCTATTTGCCTCATATCACCAAGCTTCTGAACTTGTGATAGCTAGCACCTCTGTAATTATAGAAAATAAGTGTTTCACAGTGTCGGGCACCCCAGCAGGAAGAAGCTTTAAGTTGTAGTCTTGGCTCCCCCACGAGTGTTTTATCTTCTACTCACTGGTTGATCTGTGGAGGTGCTGGTACTGTTTCAGCTCCACGACTCAGATGCTGAGCTCCCTGAAAGGGCTGTGAGATTCTAGAGCTGTATAAAGCATCATTATTATGTCTATTTTTATAGATAAGAAAAAGCATGTTTGCAACAAACAACAAAAAAAGTATTTCCCAGCTTTGAATGTGATGTACAGAAAAAGGTATATTGCTCAGCTGTTAGAGTACCTCATATCAGTGAAATAGAGGGTGTTCCTCAAGTTGTATTACAGCTGCAAAATCTGTTTCCTGAAATATTAGGCATGCCAGCCGCTTTGGATGTAAATAATAAGCATGTCCATTTTTAGCTTTTTAGAGGCACAGGGAAGCCATTTATTCCAGCGCCACCTTGAACCTTCGCTCTCTGGGGGTAACTGTTGGGTGTTTCTGTGCTCGGGAAATTTGATTTATCTGAAAACAAGTTTCCTTTGCTCCACTTTGGGCTATTCTCTCAAGAGAGGTTAAGCTGTGCTTCAGGCTGCAATGAGCCCTGAGAAAAGAAGACAATTTATTGAGCGTTTCATAGCAATATTAATCTGGAGTAGGTGTCTGCTTCAAAACATCATAAGCCAGGTCTGCTAAAATCAAGGTGCTGACTTAAACTCTGTGATATTTTCTAACGTACACACTGAGAGAAATCATTCAGTTTCTTTAGTTTCTTACAAAGGGTGTAATTGACATACAACCGTCTCAGGTTTTTTCATTATTTCCTTTTCGAGGTAGTTATTCTAGCCATTTTATTTAAAATTAAATTACTGTTTAATTATGTAATCCAGACACTGGAGCTTTAGTGAAAGGGTCAGGTATGGTTATATCCTATATAAAATAGGTGAGATTTGACAGAGCTATTTTAGGGATTTGCCTGGGTTGTTTTCTCAGGCTCCTTTCCTCCTCAGTGAATTTATTGTAATTAAGAACTAGTGCTGTGGGTGCTTTGTAGGGTTGGTATCAGTGTTTAGCTGCACCCTAAAAATAAACATGTGCAGAAATTTATTCTGACCAGCAGGGGGTTTGATCTGGGAGAGAGAGCAGACTTCTGGGGACAGCAGATGAACTGTGTTTTAATAGGGTTGGTTTTTGCTCAGGCTCTGTAGTTACAAGTCTGGAGGCCACTGTCATAAGCAATATCCTCTCTCATGCTCCAGCGGGATGGGATTTTATGCAAGAAACACTGCCATTCTTGACAAGCAAAGGAAACTGTTCTTGCCCCATTACAGATGGGCCTACATATAAAGGACCTACAGCAAGAAAAGGCATGAGCATCCAAGTGAAAAGATAGTTTTTTCATTCTGCACGCAAGACCTGCAGCTCTCAGGAACATGAGTTAATTGCAGAGCGGTCAAGAAATGAAGCAAATATGGAAATGTTTGTACTGTACAATCTGTAGTCTTCTCACTTCATCCACCCCCTTCCCTCAAGTCTGAGCACTGATCACAGCAAAGTACCGGGTTTTTTTCCCCTCTTTGCTGATCCTGTCACACCTTCCATGTCCCAAACCCCGTGTGTATAGCACAGCACCCGCTGGAGCTGGTGAAGGGCAGCAGTGCTCACAGTCACAGGGCACACTCAGCAGCATCCTCACTGTGAGCTCTGCTGCACGGGATCAAGAGACAAAAGTAAAAACTCAGGGGAGGAAAAGCATTGGGTTTATTTTAGTATCATGGTGCTGGTATGGTTGTCAGTGTTTCTTGGAATATGTACACGTTACAAGATGTGTTCTTTATGAATTTTTTATTGATCTTGCCTCAGTGACTGTGATTAATAGTATTTTCATCCAAAAATGTCAGCTCTGCCAATAAATCTGATTTTTTCCCTGTCCATGCTTCTGTTCCTTCAATCCCTGGAGAGGATTAATATGAGAGGAAGCTGAAGCTGAGGGGGAATGTTCTCAAGGACCACACCATCACCATATGTGACTCCATTAACCCAATCAAATTCCTTTATTATCACCTCTTACTGTGGTAGCATTTTGCATCTGCTTAGTGGGGGCATCTGTGTTAGATCTGTGCATGGATGACAGGAAAGGGTTTTTTATTTCAAAGAATTCAGTGCCTAATGAGCTGTACACAGGGATTGTATCAAACTATATTCAAAGATTATTAGGACTACAGTGCTTGTAGACTGAAGTATTTTACAGCTTTTATAGGAATATATAAATGCCATGTTTGTTTCAGAAGGACTCTGCCAGATTTCATCTCTTGGGCAGAGAGGCAATTACTTCCTAATCACTAATCAAACAAAAGGTGATGCAATAGCAATACATCACCTGCTGCCTACAGCTTGCCCCTCCTAACTTGTGTGCTGAAATGTAGTCCCTGCTGGTCTATCCCTTCATATTAAAGCTAGAGGGAAGCTGCAGTTCAGCAGTGGGTTTTAACTCAAAGAAGATTATTCATCAGAACTGGAGGACTTGTTTTCCAGTCACTTGCCAAAATTGGGAAAAGTTGTTTTTTTTTTTTTTAAGTGCAAGCTCAGAGCTGTACAGTATTTAGCTGACTGCCTTCTTTATGGAGCTCAAGGTAAACTGAGGTACCTAAATGTCTTTGTGGGCTGTCTTAAACACCCACTGGAGAGGAAGAATAAGGAGTGTGTGTTACTGCTCTGCCTGTGAGTCTGCAGCTAAACCGCTATTAAAGCTGAATGCGGGGAAGGGTTAGGCTGTTTCTGGAGTGAGACATTCTCCAAGCAATGGGTGGGATACCAGGAAAGGGGAGCCAGCTGTTATCAAATTAAATTATTTCCCTTGAATTTCTCCCTTGGATTAGGAAAAACTTCAAGGAACAAGGCAATTTGGCATTTTTTTGCCTTGGTAGCTGAGAGAATTTCTGCGATATCCGTTGAGAGAACCAATCAATAAGTAAATTGATTGAAGATGAAATTGAACGCTTTTTGCTTTTGCACATCAGAAAATGGGAATGTTGCATGGCTCCATTTGCCTGCTGTGGACACAGTCACTGGTGTCTGCCAGCATGTTGGCAGTGCTGGATGTGTTCCTGTCTTTGAGAGGGGAATATCTGTATCCGTGTATCCCAGTGGCTCCGTGCACGCTGCTCGTGTACAGCTGTTCTGGCCCTGCTCTGCCTGTGGGCATCAGCCAGCAGTCCTGAGGTGCTGAGGTCAGAATTAACAATCTGCATCAGAGCCTCTGCCCTCAGCAGGGATTTTTCTCATTAACTGATGCTGAAGTTCTGTTTCCTAATAAGTTTGCACGTGGTTGTGTGGAGTCTCCATAAATGATTGTGTGTATCCCCAAAGGATGTATGTGTGGTGTTTTTCAGTAGGTGTGTAAAACTATGCTGCCAATTTTGCACAAAGATATTTACTTTAGATACATCTTTGGAGACTGAAGAGGCAAATTGGAAATATTTGTGTAATAATTACTCATGGAGGGCCAACATCTGAACATGCTGGAAATTAATTTGGTGGAATGTGTATGTGATTAGTCTGGATGTTGATGCTATCTTGATGAGTACTTTCTTTCATTTTTACTGATTTCTTTTTCATGAGGAATATACAACAACACTGTAATGTGGAGTTAATGAAGGTTGGGTTTTATTTTGGAGGACATATATATAATTGCAGGGAAATAAAACATCTGTGCAATGTATATTGCATATCTGTATCTGTCCTTAATTGTTACAGTTTTTATCTTTGCATTTTCAGAGCTGGAGACTGTGGAGTGTTATTGAATCTTTATTGCTTCTAAGATCCTAGATTGATATTTGGAAATAGTGAGCTATATAACATCACTGAGCTGATTCTTCTTTCTGTGCAATGCAGCTTTAAATTTCTAAAGAGTCAAAGCTGCATCTTAAAATAAGATGCGGGTGCAGACTCCACTTCCTGGAGCCTTTGCTTTTGTTCTTTCTCGTTTTTAGCTTAAAATAAGTCATTCGGAATAAAAGCCTATTTTTGTTCTTTGTGGGTGGGAAAAAAACTTGACTCCCTCGGTTCTCATCCTGTGCACATCAGCGTGATGTATGTACACCCAGTGTTAGTATCTGGGAGATACCAGATAAAGCCTTCAGTTACTTTGATCTACTAGTCATGTGTTAAAAGTGGGAATAAAAGTTCCTTTCTAAAATACAGAGATTTTGAGATATTTGCAGTATTGTGCTTTTCATCCCTCTGCATTTTACAAATGTAGGAAGCTAATGTGGAGGGACCACTTGGACCATTGCATGGAGCAGGCCACCCTTACTGCAGAACAGAGATCTTGTAACACAGGAGCATGAAACACAAGGCCTTAGGAGAAGGTGTGCTGTGCCCAGCTGAGGGGGCAAGTGGAATTTCTATGGTCCCCAGAAGTTCTATTTAAATTACAGAAACAGAAAATAAAGCTTATGAGGTCATTTCTTCCTGTCCCTCTGTTCCCCAAGGCAGGGTTTTTAATACTTAGACCATTTTTGACAGATGACTGTTTAGCCTGTTCAAAAAAAATTCAGATGATGGAGACTCTACAACTTCCCAAGGCAATCTATTCCAGTGCTCAACTGTCCCAATCATTATTCACATTTAATCTGTAGAGGACAAAGGCTGACATAGCCTTTCCATACAAAAGGAAAGGACTTTTAGAAAATACAGGGTCTTTAATTTCAGGGGGTTATTTCTCCCGTGATGTGTAAGATGGTTCCTTCCCATCTTCCCCAGCAGACACACGTGTGGCAGTGCTTGGGCATATTCAGAGCTGTTTGTGAGCCTGAGGGCTCAGGAACTCACCCATCCTTATAGTGTGAGACCAGAGCATGGGTGCCAACACATTCCTTGTTCTCCCAGAAATTTTGTATAGCTACAACTTAAGAGTGTGGTCCAATTTTCTGGGATTTCTGGACATGTGCTGGACATATCACAGTAAACGTGAGACCCCTGAGGAGAGCAGGACAGCAGCTTGTGTAGAGTGACTGCAGCTGCAGGGGTATTTAACACCCATGTGTAATGTATGCGGGGAGGGGAGGGAGAAAAAGAGAGGAGGGATATTAAAGAGGAGGAATATTAAAAACATTCACATAAGGAAGAGTTGGCAGAGATGCACAGGAAGGAATTTCGAGTCCTGGTGGCTGTATGCTGTTGTCAGAGTAGAAATGCAGAAGCTCAGTACAATCTGTGTTTGTGTCAGTTTCCAGAAGTGCTGCAGTGTGAACTGGCTGTGCTGCTCTGTAAGCTGTCACACAGGGTGTGTTTGAGCCATGAGTCAGAATTCTGCTACATTTGGGCAGGATGCTGGTGGAGTGGTCCAACCAGGTTCATCAGGACCAGCAGCTGATAAGCTTGTTCTGCAGGGCAGGAACTGTCACTTACTTTGTGCTGTACCTGATCCACGCTCTGTGCTGCCACCAAACAAACTGTAAGAGGAATTACATTATTTTTTTTTCTAGTGAAATGCATGCTGACAGGGAAATCTGCAGGTGTAGGAAGGTGTGCTGTTAAGGTTTGTACTGTCACAGCTGGGGGGTGGCCAGAGCTCTTGACACAGCTTGGATGAAAAAAGAACTTGCTGTGCTGCCTTGCTCTTAAGGTTGTTGGATGTCTCAAACAACAGTTAAGTATCTTTGGTGAACAGTGGCCACCTGGATTTATTCAGATGCTGGGCTAAAGTGAATAGCTGGTCTCGTGCTGTTTAGCAAGCTATTACTGGAGATTTGGAATCTTAAGCAAGCAAAGACACCTGAGACTGTGGACCCTTGGATGTGTGCACTGGCTGTAATTTTTTTTCCCCCTAGATGCATACAGGGTAGCTCAGGTGTTCCCACTGTGTGCCTAGTGTCTGTCTCAAACCAGCCTCTCTTAGGTGGCCTGAGAGCTCTCCCTAGCCAGTACCTTTGGTTTTCTTGGTGGAGGAGCAATGTATGTGAACATTCAGACCTCCTGCCCCTGCTGTAGCTCATGCAGGGGGGATACTGAGCTGGGAGCAGTCCAGAGCTGTGTTCCAGCACAGTCTCTGACAGGGAGCTGGTTTGTTAATGGTTTCCTGGCATCTTGGACTAGCAAGCTGTTCTCAGCTTTCAAAACTTTATTGTCAAAATTTTAACTGATGACTGTTAAATTTCACTGTTGCGTTTGGTTTGGATCTGCTGCAAATTAAATCTGACTTCATGAACCACTCTTTACAATGCTGTCTGCTGGAAGGGATCCGAGAGCACCACCTGAGCCAACCTCTGGGTCAAGTTGCCTTCCCTGAGCTCTCTTTGTGGCTGAAGCAGATAAAATTTTCCCTTGGTTCTCATTCTGTCAGGTGTTTAAGAGCATCCATAATATTTTAATTAAAATGGCAAAATGGAGTAAGTCTAATTGCTAGCTCTAGGTTATACGAATACCTTAGACCTGAGAGCGTTTTTAGGTACAGAAGAGTTAACTGCACAGTTTCATACTTGAATGGAAAAAGAATGACACCTTTTTGTTATCAGCCGTTTTGGTGCTGTCTTTTTTAATCATTTCAGGCTTTGAACTCCTGCTCTGAAAGAGAGTCTCTGTCTCTTCATCTTCAGCGGCTGCCAGGTCTGGAGGTCTAATCAATGCAAGTTATTGATAGCAAATCAATTAATGCAGACAAAAGATCAAAATTAAGGGGCTTTCACTAAATTAATAAGTGATTCCAAGTCTTTTAACAGAGTGCCTGAGATAAGGGCAGCTCAGTCTTCTGGGACAGCAGCCTCCAGTCCTGTTTCCAGAGACAATCAGCCGGAGAGAGCGAGCTGTGCTTTTTACATCTTTTCCCCCATTTAAATAACCCGTTTTGTTCAATAGGAAGTGCTTAAAATCTAAGTCCAGCAAGGTTGCCAGGAAGCAGGTCCTAACTGAAAAGAGCAGATTTATCTGCAGAAGGGTATGATGGTCTCATTCAGCTGATTGAGGGAGGACCAATTATTTCAAAAGCCAAATTTATGTAAGATCCCAGCCAACACCAGAGTTAAGGTTTGTTTCCATAGCAGATATATCTGAAATTGATCTAGAGGTGCCCACAGAAGCAACTAGATGCAGAATAACTACAACAATGTGGAGCTCTTGCCAGACCCAGCACTTCTGCCCTGTGGCAGGCCCTCTTGAAAGAAGGTGGGCAAGGCTCAATCCAAACTCCTTGCAGTTGTTGGTCCTGCACAGTTCCCTGCCAGGAATGTCAGAGCTAAGATGCATGACACTATGGGGCTGGGATTTACTACTGCCAGTACATCCCAGCCCCATCAGCCTCTCCCCACAGACTGGTTGGAGGCTGGGAGCTCCCTACCAGTTAGAGCAGCTTTTCCACCTTTCCTCATGCTTTAACCAAGGGAAACAAATGAACTGTGCCATGCAGGAAGAAGAGAGCATCTCTTACAGTTTCCATGTGTGTACTGCTGCCTGCTATTTCTGCCTGTTTCCCTGCTTAATAACAAGGGCCATTCTTTGAAATGCCAGAAACTCTCCTGCTGTGACAGTAATTAACAGGGATGGAGATGGGGCTGGGAAGCAGCTTACAGAAGCACAAATGCAGTGTGTAGCTCCCTGAGGATGAAGAGTGGCTCTGTGAGTCTCACTTGCAGTGTGGTGGAAACACTGTCTCCCTGTTCAGGCCTGTCTTTGTTCAGTCAGGTCCTTGTGCCATTGGTGCTTGGCACTGCCCAGAGGGGCTGCATGCTGTTCCCAGGTGCTGAGCAGGCTCTGGGGGCCGAGAGCAGAAGTTACGGTGCCCTGCTGGCACTTTCAAGGTGCCACAAGAATGGATCCAGAGGTCTGGCTTTCTCTATGCACTTGATCCTATGATGTCAGGGAAAATTCTGAATTAAATTTCTGTAGTTTTTGGTTGTAAGCCTAATTGCAAGCCATTATGTGTTAAAGAATACTTTTTGTGTGCTGTGGGGAAGATTTCTCTGAAATGGCTGTGGCTTCCAAAACTTCTGACTAGAAGCTTATGCCAGAAGTGCTAATATTTGGTGAATAGATGGAGATTACAAATGGAGCCCTTGTCATAGCCATGTCTGTGGCAGCAGAATTGTACCTGAATGCCAAACTTTACTGGGTCAACTTTCGTGTAATCATAGGTTCATCTTTGCTTCTGCTACTTTGTCTACTGAGCTCTGCCTGGCTCACTGCCTGTTCTGTTGCCGGCACCGAAATCCAGTGTGTTGCCTTCATCTGCTTTCCTTTGGACTTAAAACAGCAACACAGCTGATGTTTGTTGGTCTAATCCACTGGTGATGATCTGCCCCCATCACAGAGCTCTGGAGCTGGAGACGTGGTGTGGAGCAGTGGATGTTGTAGTTGGCATTGCAGCCCAAAGCTTGGGTCACATGTGAGAGAAGTGAGCTTCCTACCCCAGATCAGACAGATGAATTGTAACACTGGGAAGTGGCTCTCTGAGGGTGCAATGCTGCTGTTCTTTGTTTCTGTGCCTGCTGGGAATGACTCTGCTATACTGTCTTGCTTCCTTCAGGCAGGGTTTGCAGCCCTCAGATGTGCAATCCTTTGCCTTTCTTCCACCGCTTTCAGTTTCCTCCTACAAACGCCTGCGCTGACTGCAGCTCTCTGCAGCCACATGTCTCAGTAACTGCTTAACCTAGAAATTCATTGCTAAAAAGATCTGACATCATAACACCCTGGAAAAAGACTTCTAACTCCCCTTCCCCCTCCCTGGTCCTTCTCTTTTCTTTTCCCAGAATATATGAAAAGCTGTAACTACTAAATCAAAATCTATTTGATTTTTGTACTCCCTTGATAACTGGGCAGCTGATCCCTATCACCCAGCTAAGGCTTATCTGCTGCCTCCAGCCTCCCTGCTGCAGCAATTGGTTCCTATGGGGACAGCGCTGGGTTGTAAAGTGAGGCTGATATCGTGGTCAGGGCCTTTTGCTTTCTCACTGTGGCCATTGTGAGCGATATGTTCCCAAGCAAGTGGCTTGGATTTCTGGGAGGACTAGAAGGAAGGACTGGGCCTGTGGGATTTAGAGGTTCAGAGATATATTTTTAATCTCCTTATTACTTTTTTAAGTTGTGAAGTGATGCCAGGGAAGGTGCAGGGTCAATAGCATAGGCTAGAGCCAAGGTAATGGGTTGGTGGTTTTGGTTTAGCTCTTGAATTTCCCAGGTGAGATCTTGGCCTTGTTAGGCAAGCACTGACCTACATATGTGTTCTTCATTTCAGCCTGTTCTGGAAACAGTTCTAGTAGAAGTAAAAACTGCCAACTGCTGTGCTTGGTATATTACTGCTAATTTTGAACTGTAATTGTAATTTTTCTGTAACTTTTCAATGAGTTTACCAGGGTGCTGAAGAGGCTGTAGATCCATATCTGCACAGCTGGGTGTAGGTAGCTCACTCCCAGCTACATAACACTAGTAGGATGTCGGAATAAAGGCATTCCCACTCTATCCCTTCTGGCTCAGTCATGTCCTAACTGCAGTGATTCAGCTATCTGGAGCCACTGGAGAGGCTGCAGTCATGGTAGCACCTTGTAATAAGCAAGAGGAGGAAGCAGAGTCCACCACAGCTACAACCATGCTGGTATTATTTAACTTGCTCAGCCATCATGTGTAATTAGAGTTCTGTTACTCTCATTGGGCACTAGCTTGAGGTGAGAGAGAACAGAGTTAAATCAAATTGTCTTTCTTCCCTGGAACTGAGGAGTCCGGGCAGCACGCACAGCTTTTTTGGCAGTTTGGTTCAAGATTAGTTGGCAGTGCAGATAAAACTGCATTTTGCAGTCCCAAGAAGAGTGATGCAGGGTAATTCCTGCATTTGGTGGTGTAAGAAAAATGCTGAGCTAAGGGCAGTGAGGCAGCTGATGAGACTCAGCCAAGTGACAGAGATCAGCTGCAAGAAGTACAAAAATAAAAAACTGAGATAATAATTATAAGAGCTGCTGGGAAAGGCCTTCCACTACATGCTTATTCCCAGCAGAACTCAATGGCCTATATATCCTGTCCCTGCTTTGGCAGCAGCCACTTGTGTTGTAGAGGGCAAAACAGAGGCTCCACAGGCATCCTGCCCCTCAGCTCTCCTGGTCAGCTGCTGCTTTGATGACATGTAGAGCCACCCCACACCTCTTTCATCTGCAATGATGTTTTGAAAACTAGCGCAGCCAGGCTGGCAATTTGTGTGTGGCTCTGCTTACAGGGGAAGCTGAGGCAGACACTTAACTCCTCACTTTTCAGTTTCTCTCTCTTCAGACCTCTAAGTGTGTTGATACTCTCCCCTTTTGCCAGCAAAATCTCCTGGTGCTGGATACCCCGGCACTGGCAAGCTGCCCCAGTTTGGTTACAGGAGTATTGATTGATCCTCTCCTTGCTGGGTTGTGCACATGAGCAGATCTGTTCAGTTCACAAGTCAGCTCATTTCAAATCTCTTACTTGTGTCTAATAACTAATAAAAATGAAATAGTGTAAGAGCAAGTTGAGTACTCCCAGACTGGCTGCTTGCTGTATCGGGGTGTTCTCTGTGATGTGAACTTACACAGCTGAGTTATAAAACCTTCAGCTGGGCTGATAAATATTATTTGGCAGTGCTCCCAAGCACTTGCATTGACCACTGAGATAAATGTAGGATTTTCTTGCTTTCAAGTGGGTAAAACTGTTCCAGTTGGTGGTTTTTGCAACAGCCTAGAGCAAGCCAAAGTCCCAATGTTCTGTAGAGCTCCATGGCTGGGCTCTGATGCTGATAGTTGGACATCAACAGGATCAGCTGGATTGTCTGAAGCATTTTCTGCTACTGAGTGGGTTACAGGCCCCTTCTCTGCACCCAGGTCTTAGACAAGGAGGGATTGTAGTAACATTCAGATAAACCCTGGCAGTTTAATGCTTTGAAACAAATTCAAGATTTAGGGTTTGCAACAGTGCTGCACTGAGGAAAAAAGCTTCCTCTGTAGGTAGTACTTTTCTATAGTCTAGACAGATTATTTTACACTCCAAGACTGTATAATTGTATGTGGTTAAGATACCGGATCTCAGCTCTGGCATGGGCACTGTTATCCTCACTGAGCAGAGTAGTGCCTTTGTTTAAACCACCCAAATGAAAAGCTACTGCCTTCCCAGTGATTTAAACCAAAATGCCTTGTTCTGCATTGGAGTTGAATTAAAAGGGAGTGCTGCCACAGCCCAGTGGACACAGTAATTTGCCAAGCCAAGGAAACTTCACTGTTTGCAATCACATGGCCATGCCATGCTTCTCCTCTGGTTGAATTAAAGTAACTTGATCACAGCTGCACAAACACCTGAGTTTTAAAAAGACTTTGAAAATGCGAGTGCAGGTATTTGTCTGCACCTATCAGACCTCAGCACTCATGTGCAGGAAGTGGATATACAGACATGTTGGCTTCCCATCCACAAAGCAACCTGTGCCCATTCCAGTGCCATCTCTATACCAGGAGGGTGCCTTGGATTTGTGTTCTTTACCAGTGGATTTCTGCAGCAAGAGTAGGAATGTCAGCCAGGAATTCCTGGCATTCATTTCTGTCTGATATTGCTGATGGGTAAAGTGTTATGGTGGTGACAATGGGCATCTTTTTTCCTGTAAGAAATGTTATGTATCTGCCTGTTTCATCCTGTCACCCAGTGCCTTCTGGGTCAAGTGTAGAGGCCACTCAAAATCCAGAGACCACCATGTGGAATTACAGTTCTGCAGGGCTTTCTGTGTTACAACTGTGATTTAACTTGTCCTTTGTTCTATGTCTCCCTTCACAACTGGTACAGACATCCTTGTTTTCACTGTCCTAAAGCTTGTGGAGAGCTGAGGCAGTCTTGTAGCCTGCAATGAAATGTCTGAAGTTCTACCTGTATTTGGGTAGAGCTACCAGAAGTAAGTCCTTGCTGGCTGTTTGCTTTTACATCAGAAATTGTAACAATAAACTCTCCTGTGACTTTGTCCTGCAAGTGTTTCCTGGTGGACAAAGGGTCAGCTGGTGGTGGAAGTCCCATGTCTCATGGTATGGCTTTTTTCTGCAAAATGTAGCTAGACTCCAAATCTGGAATAGAAATACAACTCATTAGATTGTCCTGCTCCTGGAAAGAGAAAACAAGGTCTAACAAGCATGTTACAGAGCTCAGATGCATCCCACTATCATTTGCTGTTGTGGATACCCCAAACAGTGTTGCCTTCCCATTAAGGCAATGAACTGAAGTCTGTGAGAGGCAGTAAAATGACTTCAGGATTGTTGGGATTTCTGTAGCGTGGCAGCAAGTCATTGTAGAGCAGTTGACAGAAGTAAAACCATTTGTCCTTACAGTGTGGAAGCATTGAGTGTGTCCAACCAAAATGCAAGCTCCCTTCAAATAGATGTGTTGGGTGAAGCTAGGAGGGGGAAGGATGGCACAGGGACAGTGGTGGAGCTAAGAGGAGACCAGCCTTGCTGGCCACTGCCTGTTAGAGCCCCGTTCACTGAGAGGTACAGTTTTGGCAATAAATGTTTAGTGTGCAGGTGGGCATTATTTTATATCTAGTGTAATTTGAAAGCAGTCAGGATCTAAAAAGCCCTCAAGAGCAGTGATACTGAGCAATTGGAACTGCTGCCAGCATTGATAGAAACACAGATTTGAGCTGGCAGAAGCACAAAACTGTGCTTTAAAAAATATGTTTGACATAGGAAAATGAAGACTGCCTCCATTGTGCTACTGGATCAGGTAAGAACTCATCAGGAAACACTGGACACAGATGACTGCTACTGTCCTGTTCCTGGACACCAGCACTGTCTGTAAGAGAAGTGGTTCTTATTTTTGCTTGTTTAGCAGCTCTCAGTTTTGATTGCAGGAAAATAAAATAAACAAGATTCCTTCTCCAACCCAGGCAGTAAGCTATTCCACATACATCTGTCAAAAAGCACCTGCAGCAAGGGATTAGGCTGGGCTTGCACAGAGTGTCTGTTTCTTAGGCCATGGAGGATATTGCTGAAATTCTCAGCACTGAAAGCTCTTTGGTTTCATTGGTAGCAGAGTGTGACAGGGGACGGTCTCCTCTGTTCCCTGCCAAGGGGAGGGGAGAGAGCTGTTTGCAGGTGGGTGGGAGATGGTACCAGTGCAATTAAAAATATGATAAAAGTAGGGACAAAATTACTCCCCTGCCTATGAGTATTTTATAGTGCCTGAGATGAACAAGAACATGGGTACTCTTAGGGCTTTGAGACACAAGGAACTCACCATTATCCATCCTACTTTTCTATGCATTAAGGCTTTTAAAAATACCACTTCCCTCCTCTTCCCACTCCTTGCAGAAACAGCGTCCCTTTATTCCTTGTAGAATACATACATACAATTCTTTTTGCAAACTGCACAATCTCTTTCACCTTACTAAATCGAAATTCAAAATTTTAGCCTGACTTCTCTGAAGAGGTGGTGATGCTCAGTGAAAGGCGGTTTATTCCATCTGATGACTTATTAGCATCACTTGCTTTCCTCCTTTATCTCTAAGTGGTTGTTAATTGGTGCACCCATATATCCCTAGTTAGCATGAAAACTCAAGTCTCTGTTTAGTAGCACAGGCCTTGCTAAGACTGTCCTTTTAGGCTGCATTTGGAAGAACTGGACACATCATTGGTTTTCTGTCCTGACCAGCTTGATATTTATGTTCATTATAGCCTGAAAAAAGGCAAAAAATCTGTAGTACATGTGCTTGGAACAGCTCTGCAGGGACATCCAGGAGAGGAGGTGAAAATGAAAGATCCTAATGTAGACCAGCACAATTTTGGGTTTAGACTCCAGTTCAGACAGGGAAAGAGAAGGGAGTTGATGCTGTAGAAGGGAGAGGTGATGCTGTATTTCTGATCTGGATGAAGACATCCAGAGCATTGCTGTTTTCTTTTCATGGTGCCTGTGCTCTTCCCTGCCTCCTTCAGTACGATCTGCTACTCGGATGGGGTTACTCTGTGTGCATATGTGTAAATAACAATACCTTCCTTCCAGTGTTAAGAAACAAAACCAAGTTACTCTGTGGTAGGAGTGGTGGATTCCAGAGTGCATGACTGGGGCTCATTAGAGCCCAGTGAAGTATAACCCTCCCCTCTTCTTGGGGGGGAAGCTGAGCAACAGCAATGGGATGACTTGACTAAGACAATGTGTGACAGAATTAGGAACAGGAATCAGGAATTTAGTACTTAAGACTTTGGCTTTCTGACAAGATCATCTGTCTGTCATCAACAGAATGGAAACATATGAGTCGTGCCTTTGTCTTTAGGAAGAGGAGATTAAATCCAAGTGGGTTATTTCAGTTTGGCCTGAAAGGCTCAGTGGCAGGTGCGAACTTTCTGCTTCCTGTCATCCAGCTCTTAATTGCGAAATGTCTTTGCTGTTTGGTGTAGCATTCTGAATTGCCAGGATGTTGTGCTACAGCAAGATGACACAAGCATTGCTCTGTTGCTGTCTGGTACCAGCTTTGCTGGTAGGCAGGAAATAGAGCACTGACTCCTTGGTATTACTGCCAACAAGGTGTCTTGGAGCACAGGGCTGCCAGAACGAGGTGCCCACTCGTGTCTGTCCCTGCTGGCTGCTCAGGATTCCTCTCTGTTTCTAATCTGGAGTGCAGCAGTGAGGCTGGGTCAGCTCCACGTGAGTCAGGTTTTAGCACTGAGGCAGCTTGTTTTAAGGGAAAGGGATGTACCACAACCAGCAGCAAGAGTCCTAACTCCATGCCCTCCTCCAGTGTAAGCTGGTGAAACTTTTTTGTGGCTTCAAGAAAGCTTTGGACTGGTTGGCCTCAGGTCTGCCAGATTGCTGCTCTTGCTGTCAGCATGTGGCTACAAAGGAAAGGGGGGAGAGAAGCAGTGATAGAATGATTGAGAAGAAAGGGTCAGGAATAGAAATTTACTCCAGCTCTATATTCTACATGGGAAAATTAACATTTCTTTTAAGCCAGCAAGATGGCAGAGCCTGGCTGCATAGAGATAAGTGTGTACAGCATCTGCCCAGTGGGGTTTTACAGGTTGACAGTGTTTAGCATGATGCATTTAACAATTTCATTGCCAAATTTTCTCAGTAATATGACATAAGGTGAAAAATCTGCAACAGGAAGGTGAGGTGTATGTGCTGAATCCTACAAGAAATAGCTTCTCCACTCTGTGGCCTAATGAATGCCTGGGTGAAAGAAGAGGTGAAGCAAGCATGTGTGAAGGACAGGGAGCTCACATCACCTCTGTCTGGTGAAGTGACAAGGGGTTTAATGAGGATACCCTGACAACAGACTCTGCTGTGCTGCCTGTTCAGGCAGATCAGTGCTGTCCTGAGGTGGCTGCTAAGAGTTTGTATGTCTTAATGAGACCCACCCCATTGCTTCCAGTGGTGAAGCCAGCTTGGCTATTCCTGCCTTCTTGGCTATTTGTCACCACACAGTAACTGGAACATCAGTATGGCATAGCTTAAAGTGAACTTTTTCTTCTGTGGGGAAAGGGAAGAGTTGTTCTTGGTGGTATCTGTAACATCTGGGAAAAGGGGTTTTTGTCTTGAACCTCAGGTGGTTCTGAATTTCTGCATAGAGATGGGAATGAGGAGCCAGAGGGTGGATCCAACGGGGTTAAGGTACATGTTCGGGCCCTGTTCCACTACCCCATCTCACATTCTGAATTTGGCTTGGGAAATGAGGACAGCTGAGATGATTGGCTAAGAGAGACCCAGTCTGGTAAGAGAATGCTAAAAATTTGACTCAGTGTAGCTAGCAATAAAAAAAGTCTGACAGGTCTGTGAAAGCTGTCTGCTAATGCATCCTAGGAGAAGGTTGGGGAAGGGCTGCCTCATTTAAGCTGAAGGGAAATGTGAGCATAAGAATGTACAATCTAGTCCTCAACAAATGGAGGCTGCAAAGAACAAAAATGCTTCCAGTCATCAGAGTGAGGTTGTGAAGCATCATTCCCATACGAGCAGGGGAGAGAAAAAACTAATTGTCTAGGACATTACTGATAAATTACAGGGCATGAGTGCCAGCAGTAGCACAGACTGGACTTGAAAACACAGAACTCCCCTTCTGAGCCACACCCCGGATCCTATGTTTTTTAATTTTTCATGCTAAGCTCCCAGCCTGGTGAAAAGTGGTGAGAAATAAACATTGCTGCTACACTCAGGTCCTTCACAAAGGAGCAGATTGGGACCACTTTGAGCATGTTGTCAGCAAAGTCCTAGAATTTAGCAGGGAAACTTTGAAAAGGAAGAAATGTTTAATAATAATCTGTAGTTTAAACCTGTTTTATCACCACAGGCTTGCTCTGTAAGGAAATTTCAAGATGAACTATCTGCTCTAAGTACAAATAAGTATATTTTGCATGTACTTTTTTTACAGAACTGCAGGGTAATATTGACAAACTGAAGTTAGTCTGGGCAGAGGAAATGAACCATCAAATCTCAGCAGAGAGTATGAAGACTATAATGCTGACTGCTGAGAGCAGTACAAGATCCCTCTTGAGTACCAGGGGAGAATGATGATGAGATATTTTCACAGGGTGGATATGCAAAAGAAAACAGTGCACAGTGAAACACTGGCAGGAATACTTTGGTATCAGGAATCATCTTCATGTCTTCTGGGATTCTCCTAAGTTAAATAGCTGATGCTTTAGAAAATTGACCTGCATTATTTCAGAGATGTATGCCCCAAGTTTTTAGTAACGTGCTGTTAGGAGAATGTTCTGATTTTCTGCAGTTAAACAAAAATAAGTAACTAGTTAATATTCTGCAACTGAAGCCAGAGGCTGCATTAAATTACTGTATGTGCAGAGACAGATACCATCCAGAGAAATGGATTTGGCCAAAGTAAGATAACTATGAAGAATGGAGTGACTTGCTGCTGCTAACAGATTAGCAGCCAAACTGTTTGAGAAAGGAAAAGACCAAATGGCAGGTTTTGCTTTGACATTTTTAATAGCAGTACTTTTTCTCAGTGTCTATTCCATCCCAACTCTTCTGACTTTTCTTTCAAATTGTTGCCAGTAGTCTTTTTATGTGAAAATGTCTCATATGGTCAACAACCTTGTTGCTCTTTAACAATGGGTAAAAGGGACTTGTCAGACTGGTGGTCTCTGGTGCAGTTATAAGTGCTGAAAATGCTGCATTGTGTTTCTGTAGTTGACAGTCTGGGTGTTTCCCTGAGTCAAAGGCTCCCCCTGTGTTGTTACTCTGTGCAGAGCTAAAACCAGAGCTCAGCGAAGTCTGGCAATGTTCTTCCATCGCAGGGCCTGCCTGCTTTCATGATCACCAATAATCAGCTGCACATTAGCAGCTTGTTTTCTGCTCTCTGGCTTGTTGGAGATGATATATGAAGTATGAAGAATAATGTGAGATGTTTTTCTTAAACTACGTTAAGCCCACTGTGCTGACAGCAGCAAAACAGAACTTGTTTTGACAAGGAGCTGAGTTAACATGACACAAAAGCTAAACTCAGGAAAGATGAGGATCTCTGTCAGACCCTGCTGATTTTTACTTNAAGTCTCTCCCCTGTATTCCTACCTTCCCAGGGTTTATTTTCTGAGCTGTTACCTTCTCCACAGTCTGAGAGACTCCTTGGTTTTTGGGTTTTTTTCTATTGATCTTTGTTGCTTCCAGCAAAAAGAGTGTAGATTTATTTTGAGACTTATGGATCATTACAATATTGGTAGTTTTGCATCTTCATGTGGTTGTGACATGTCACTGTGAGTTGTTGCCTCCAAGGAGACAGATTCAGCTCGACAGGAGGAAGACAGTGTCATATCTCATGACATGTTTCTCTGCACCATGGGGCATATATGAGGAGTGAGGACCCCAACACAGATGGCTTGAGCCTGCAATCCTTTTGTCTTCTCTCAGGCAAGCATGGGGATTTCAGATCAGCTCCGGGGCATGGATCAGACAGGACTTTCTGTTTCTGTAACCATCAAGGGGCAACTGCTACCCCAGTAGGTCATTGAACCAGCTCATTCTGCCACAGTCTGAAGGATGGATTGCTTGAGGTCTGGCATTATTCATTCTGGGATGGGTATGAATAAATCCTGTGCTCCAGTGTGTAAACTGTTTGCATAGCAGAAGTTGGAAAGGTGGTGTTGTCCCCGCTCTCCCTGCAATGTTGCATTTGCATTACCCTGAAGGTAGAAGTATTTCAGCTTAAAAGAATCAGGGTGCTGAAGGTGAATGGTCTCTGACAGTCAGTGACAAATAGCATGAATGCTTTTCCATGGATCACCTGGACTGGGAGATCCTATGGCTACATACTGAGGTTTCTCTGGGCTTGCCCAAGTTCTCTTGCTCAAGGAGGGGTGCATGTGCTCAGGTACATCCCCAGTGTGATACCAGGAGGTTGAGATGGTCTGCACCCAGTAACCAGGGTTACAAAGCAAATTATAAAGTTTCTGTTCCATAGCTTAGATTTATTGAATTAATCCTGCTGCTGGATATTTATTAATTTTTTGTCTATGGGTATTTTCTGCTCAGTTCTCTCCTCTAGGTAATGGCGTTGTACCAGTGATCCATAGGAGCTGATCTCAACAGGAAAGAACCTTTCTGGTGTTATCAGTAGGCAAAGGTGGCTTGAAAACTGCTCACTTGTAGAATTGTGCTACCCTTCCTCCCTCAGTACTTGTTCAGCTTTCACTGGTAACCAGCTGCAGTAACTGAAAATCAGTATTCCCTGCTGCCATGGGGTTTGGATGACAGTGCAGTTCCCAATGGCCAGGTCACAAATGGCTCTTCTGTCAGTACTGGGAGCCCTTCTCCAGGGCTGCACGAGCCAAGGAGGGCCTATTCCTTGCCAGGCCATCCTGACCAGATTGCAGTGAGCTGAGCCAGGAAAGTGCCTCCATCTGTTGCATCTTTTTTCAAACTGCTGGTCCTAAACACAATATTGAGTAAAGTGGTAAATGTTGATAAAACACTCTGGGATTGTGAGCTGGGAGCAACACTGAGGATTATTGGAAGCCTGTAGAAGACTTTGACTTTCATAATGCTGGAATTTCTGCTTTCACTGCAAGTGGCTGCGGAGCTCCCACTGACCTCAGCTGGGCAGGACAGAGCCAGGAAGTGCAACGCTTGTCTTGCTGCCTTGCCCAAAGTGGTGTCAACAGCCTGGTTCTGGCAGGTAAATGGAGGAGTCCCATAATATGCAGGAAAAAAACTATTAATAAGCTCTATAATGTGTTATTGTCATGACTAGCTGTTTGGATTTTGCCTTTGTGTGTCCATGCAGGTGTTCTTTTTCTCCTCCTCTCCCTCCCCAGCTGAGGAAGCACAGACAGAGACATGTTTCTCACATCTGCAGAACCTTTGGGGTTAATGTTGGTGTCTAATGCAGGAGTTGGGGGACTGAGGCCATGACAGTATTGCTCTAGGCTTTGCATGAGCACATAGATAGGCATGGATGAAAGAAAACATCTTCACTACAATAGAGATCACACTAGCAACCACCTCTGAATGTCAGAGCAGCAGCTAATATTTGTAATAATGGCTAAAATTATCATAATGTCTTTTCTGAAGGTGTAATGGGAGATGAATGTTGGGCAGCAGAGGTGTAGTGGACCT
Organism: Ploceus nigricollis; assembly: GCA_013399945.1. NCBI lineage: Eukaryota > Metazoa > Chordata > Aves > Passeriformes > Ploceidae > Ploceus > Ploceus nigricollis. The sequence goes on from VXBC01007351.1 coordinate 326,510, forward strand.
GAATGGAGCTCTGTGTGTGGTGAGGAGCTGGATCTGCTCCGTGGTTTTCTAAAGGACTGTTGTGCCCATCAGTGGCCAGCTTAATCTTATTGCTGCAGTGTCCACACCAGCTCAATGCTCCATCTATCCAGAAGCCAGGTGATAAGACAGGATGTTCTGGCCAGGGACTTTGCCCCTGTCAGAATAACTCAAATTGCCCTGGGCATTTTCCAGTAGCACCTGTGTGCAAGAATGCAGGTGCTGAGTTGCATTTCCAGCCTTGCTGAGAGCTCCTAGCTGCACACTGGAGTTTGACACTGTAATAATAGATTTTTTTTGTCAGATGAAATTAATCTTGGATTATCTGCTTCACCAATCCAAATACAGGCTCCTACATTAGCATCCACTTTCCTTAGGCTTGAATCTTTCAGGAAATAGATGCAAATTGGAAAACCTACGTTAAGTTAACTGAGGTTGTAAATCCCAGCCACATCACACGTGAGCCTGGGAGGTAGAGAATAGCTTTCAAACTATTTCCCACAAATTGAGAGTGAGTGCTGCACTCCCATACATTTTATTAAAGCTGTGGTGAGAAACAGACTTGCCAACATGGTGCCCCTGTGCTTGAAGCAACCACTCCCATTTAGAGAACAAAAAATGCTCTCCTCTACCTCCAGCTAGTGGCATCCAGATTAATTTCTGCCCTCTGAATTAACATACAAAGCTTTGTAAGGTGTCACTCGGAGCTCAATGTATCTGACACAAGCTTGCTGTGTCAAGAACTCTACAGGGAACCAGAGGAGCACTTTGCTCTGCCTCTCCTTATCCCTGCCCCCATTGTAAAACATGGCTTTTAATTGCCTGTACAGTTTGGCTGGTTGGTGAATCCACAGGGAGAAGGTGTGAGTGGATGCACAGTGAGTGGTGTCAACACTGTGCTGCAGTGCAGAAATGTCTGAGCTGCTGAAGAGTCATTCACAAACGGCAGCAGGATTGCCAAGGTGAAAACTTTGGGGGCCTGGACCATTTGGATGTGGAACGACCTGGCATATCTTTCTGGATCAGCTGAGGTAGTCTGTCCTGTGCTGTGTGGATGTTTAACCCTCTGTACTGCATCACTGCTGAGTATCAGACATATCCCAGTTGCCTGAGATTTAATTTCAGGAAATGCTTATGTTTTCTTGCTTAGTTTGGTGGGGTTTTTTTCCATTTTTGCAGTTCAGAGGACATCCACTCAACTGAAGCCTTAGAAACTGCAGAACAGTAGTCCAAGCGTGATTTAAAAACATGCTAGGAGTGGAAATGCAATTAAGGTATCTTAACCTCCTTTACTCTGCCCTGCAGCAATGCAAAGGAAAACAATTTGGTTTTAAAGGTTATTGTAATCTAGAGCTTTAAACTCTAACATGCCTTAATCATTGCTGAGTGGTTATTGAAGAAGTTTATCTTCATCACAGTCATAAACAACTGCTAAGTAAAACATGCCTTTTACGTTTTTATTAGACAAATAGCACAATAATAATGGTCTTAGTGGCCATTTTGTGAAAAACTGAGGCAAGTATCGGTTAGCAAATGAAATAATGTGAAGTCTCAGCTGTTGGTATTAAGTGGAGATAGTCATACCAAGCACAGGTACTGTGTTCCTTACCTTTTTGGCTTCATCTGAAGAAGGAAAATTGCTATATGGTAAGGTATATTTCAGTACAAACAAAATGTTTCAGGAGCTCCCACTCCTGCTCTGGTTGATGCTCCTGGAGACTACTCACACGTTTAGTGTGAAGACTGACATACATGTTTTTTCTAGCATGAGGGCTGGGCCTGTCTTCTCAAAGCTGCACTTTTCTTATATTTTAAGCACAGACATGAAGGACCAAGGAAAGGTTTTTGTTAGGTGTGCAGCAGGGCTGATTTGCTTGGCCCACAAGGGAGTGCACCCTGGGTAGTGGTTTCCAGCCTGTCCTCACCTGATCTGCCACCAATTTGCCAATATGATTTGTAGGTTGTACAGGACCACACAGGAGAAGAATATGCCTCTTAAGTTGATTTATCTTAATGAGGTGGAGAGCTTAGAGTGCATGGTTTTTCCTTTTTTGTAAAGATCTTGCAAGACAAAGAAGAACCTGCTATCTTTTTGTGAGGATGAGGTTTTTAATTTTTGGTTTAGTAAAGTGAAATTCTTCATAGGACATGAAGGCTTTTATCTCTCTGTGCCTTCACTATAATAGATCCTCCTGTGGGCCAGAGGATGAGGATTTCAAAACCTGTCACTGTTGGTCTTGCCTGTTATTTGTGGTGTGAGGAAAGCTGAACTCAATTGCACCCTTGGAAATTTTCCAGCTTTGTAGGAAGGGAAGGACAGAATCCAGAATCCCATGTGGATCTGTGCTGCTGCAGAGCCTTGTGCTGGCTGTGTGTGAGCTGTGGCTGTACACCTGCAGCTCGGCCCTGCTGGGCAGGGGGTTCACTGCACATGGCCCTGCTTAGCAGGTGCACAGTTTTGTTAGTGCCTGATCTGACGCTTCATTTGGAAAGCATTTGCTGTCCTCTCCTGACAGTGTTCTGTGATCCATATTTTTTTATGGCTGGTATAATCTGAAAATCAAATACTTTGGCAGTTTTCATAGCTCCATATAGTACACTATATTCATCTGAGCAACTGCCATTTGTCTTTAATCTGTCCAGATGCAATTATTTTAAGTGTCCACAGGTGAAGCATTAGAGACCATGTGTTCTTTCTGTTTAAAAAAAAGGAAATTCTTTATCTGTCATGGCTGGAGGTGGGAGCTCAGTTCCTGGTCATCCAGTGGCATGTGATGTGACAAGTACCTCTCTGTGCCTTGGTTCTCTCCTATGTGCAATAATATTCCAGCATTCCTTCATTTATAACAGGGCCAGAAGTCTACAATGTGTCTAAGGTAACCAGGAGAGACTCACATCAGACCTCTGTCATTAGTTTGGTTCCAGTGGAGAACAGAAGTTTATTCAGTATTATCTTCATTTTGAAAGTAAGAGCAGTGATACTGGAGTCTTCTGTAGCAGGCATGGTCTGAGTAGGGACAGTTAATGAAAGTGAGGAAAACGAGAACAAATAAATGGTTTGTTTGTTGTTCAGTGTTTCTCAAATTCATGTTGGCAACACAACCTGAAGGGATGAAATTAATAAAGTCCAAACTGTCTGTTCTTACACTTGCCATGCAGGTGCACAGAGGTAGTAATGATAATGGTGTTACATTGGTATAATTATATTGTATGTTTGTTTTAAGAGGCTGGCAAAGAGCTCTTGGCTATAAAGGGTTAGGATGTTCAAGGAATGCAAGAGCAAGATTCCTTTTGCCTGAAGTCGTAGCTGCATGTTCAGCATCTCACTAATGCTCTTCTCCTCCCTGGACTGTGTTTATTGACCCCCTTTGGGGTTTTGATCCCCAAGCAGAAACCCCAAATCTATTACTTGGCCATAACTTGCCTGAGGGGGATACACCACTTAGAAAATCCTGGCACTTCCCTATGGAAACAGGGCAGTGTCTGGAGAGAGACACAGGAACTGGACTCTTTGGCATGGGTGTTCCCACCAGGAGTTGCAGCCTGTGCTTGGCTGATAGGGAATGTCTCCTCTCAGAAATTTCTGAGCTAGCAGAAGTTACTATCACCTCTTTAGGGGCTATTTGGTGATACTTAGCAAAAACGCTTGTGGTCTCAGCTGTAGCCCAGGTAGCTACTGCTGTGTGTGGGTAAATAGCCTACCAGATTTGTCAGTAATTGTCCCCTCAGTCACTGGCAGTCACCTCTCAGCCAGAGAGCTGAACTGAAGCCATGGACACAGAACCATCTCCATGCTCTGAGACATTTGTGCCAGTCCTACCTGGGAGCTCAGCAGCAGCAAGGTGGACAGTCGGGCTTGGGCTGTGTCCCTGGGTGCCAGCAGAGCCCTCAGCCAAACCCCATTAGGCTGTTGGGATATTCCATAAAGGAAGAGGCAGTGGCTTTGCCAGCCTCTGAAGGAGTGAGCAGGACCAGGCAGCTGTTTGACACACCACCACTTCTGCTGGCTGCCTGTGAGGAGACCAGCCAGCCCTGGGTGTGGGCACTGGGCTGGCTGAGGGAGGCACCCACCCACCCACCCACCTTGAGCACACAGGGCCCATTAAGAGTTAATGCCTACAGTTAGAAATGAGCAGCAGGAGTTGGAGGGTTCAGAAGGATGGCAGTGGGTGTGAAACACTCTAACATTCCCATTAATTTGAAATGTCTCCTTTCTGGCCAGAAAGAAGTGCCCAGATTTTTTAGTCAATATTAATTTTACACTTGGCACCACAGGAGAGTGTGAACTGCTGAGTTCACAAAGGGCCCATCTAATAAACAGACAATAGAAAATCAGAAAAGCGAAGATTGAGCTCACTTGCCCGGGCAATGAGAGTATAATAACCATGGGGCTGCAGAGGGCAATGGAAAATTCTGAGCAGTAATGAGGAGTCACAGCAAGTGCCTGTGCCTGGGCTCGCTGGGCACAGGTAGGAGCCAGGAGAGAAGGTGGGATGGTGCAGCATTGTGTGGGGAGAAGGAAGGCTTGGATCAGGAATGAGAGACAGATGAGGAGGAGGATATCACGTCACAGGTGTGCTATAGGAATGGAGGGCCAGATTAAAAAAGCAAATTGTTCTCCTGGAAATGAATCCCAAGCCTGCTCTCCATTTGATTTCCTTTAGAAGAGGGTTTGAAATTTTAGATGGGCTCCCACATGCATGACTGGTGCTGGTCAGCTCCCTTCTGCCCCTCCTGTTTGATCACCTCTCCTTTAAATTAACCTTTCCCATCTCCTGGTGGCCTGCAGGATAGCAGACATCAGGCTTTAAAAGCCACCCAGGTTAGCCAAGTGAATACTGCAGAAGTAAGAGATAAATGTGATTCCAAGGAGCCAGATGCTGCTAGCTGTCTGATAAACCCAGAGGAAACTCTCCAGGAACTGGAGATAATTGTAAGGAAAACAGGTTGGTTTGTCAAACATGTTTGCCTGTTTTCTTCAACTTTCAAGCAGTCTGCAAAGCTGGTTTCTTTTATTCAATCTTGTTGCCTAGCACAAGACTTTCCAAAACCAGAACTACTTATTTCAAACTAATCCGTGGGCACTTAAAGCATACAGAGCTCTGGTGCTCCATGCCTTGGCCTCTCCTTTCTTCCTGGGATAGCAGAGTCCAAAGCCGGATAACAGACTGAGGACTTCATTTCCTGCTGTGGCTGAGCCAATGTTTCAAAATAGATTGATTTTTCTGCAGGATTTTTCTTTTAGGTCCCTTCCCTTTTCTTCTTTAATGAACACTTTTCATATCTGTAGAATCTGAATTCTACCTCGATTGAAATGGCACCACTGTTATCAAAATTCAAAGCCTGTATCTCAAACCCCAAGCCACTGAAATCCCTGGCAAACCTAGCACCTGGTTAATGAACATATCTTGAGGAGCCCAGATACTTTATTTTCATTTCTGTCACATAGTTAGTGTTTTTGATCTCCCCATTAGAGAAGCAAGGTGAAAGAGTAAGAACTTGCCTGTCTCTGCATTATCTGCCTGTGACAAGGTGCCAGTGGCTGCTGCATCTGATCAGCTGTAATATTCAGGACTGATTTCTGGATAGAAAGCCACTGATTTTGTTTAAGATCAGAAGAGGGAAAAGAGGCATGACTTCCCAGCAGTTGTGATCCTGTCAGTGAGATTAAAAACAATGAAATGCATGGCATGTGAAGTCCTTGGAAAGAGAGGAAATCAAAGCCCTGGTAAAGAAACGGGGAAAATGAAGTGTGGTTAGACAAAGGAATAAGGGGATACACGTGAAGTGCATGTGTTGGAGAGATGGGGCAAATAGACTCCTTTGGAAGAATGATGAATTCCCAGAGCTTCTGGTGTGAAAAAGGAAAGGCTTGTGGAGAATTCATAAAATCCACTAGCAATGAGGACAAGGATGGGAGACAGGGCAGTCTTACGGAGGCGTGGGAGTAGCTGGATGCAGGGGCCTCCTGCAGCATGAGAGGTCCCTTCTCTCAGGGGTGACAGGGCACCAGCACTGGAGACCTGCACTTGGGCAAAGGCAGCAGCTTGTGGGAATGTCCTGGGCACATGGCAAAGTAAACCATAGTGCAGAGACCTGGGCCCAGTCTCATTTGACACTGCAGCTCCTCGAGCCTGTTCCTTTTCAAGCATGAGCTGTCTTGCTGAAATTGTCTTCATACAACCTGGAAGTTTTACTGGGTTTTCAGTCAAGCTGAAATAAAAGTAAATACTCTTAACTGAAGCCGTCTTTTGGCACCCAAATTTGCAACACTCATGAGTATAACCAAAGTACAACATCTATTTTGAGGTGTGAGTTAAAACCTATTGTGCATCCTTCTGCAGGTGCCTTGCACTTGGTCTGTGCCATTCCCCTGCTTGTTCTGTGCAGCCCTGGAGACTCATCCTGGAAGTCTTGGGGTGTGAAGTAAGGGCTTGGACCCCGAGCAGCTGTGTGCTTCTGGGAGGTCAGCAAGGCTGAGGGTGCCAGTCATGGCAGAGGAGTGCAGTACAGTGAGACTTTTTATTTTTTAACCTTATTCTATCCCATTTATGAAATGCTTGAAGGTAACTGGGTGTGCTTGTACATCGGACTGTGCTGCTGTCTGTCCTGATCATGGCTGTGTCTGGGGGTGATGGAGGGGTGGGGAAGGCAAGTAAAACTCTGTCTTAATCACAACTTCTGCCCCAACTGTCTCGGCACACAAGTTGAAGTGTGCACATCTTCCCATCTGCATTTTTTAGGGGAGTGACACCTCCTCTTTCAGCCCTTAATGACATGAAGACTTAATAAACACGACCTTTGACTTCTCCCTTTTGTTTCACTGAGCGTGTTACCTTTGTCCATGTGTTCTATCACCTTGGTGTGGTGACTGGCAAAGACCACACCAGGGCCCTGTTGTCTGATGTGATCTGGATCAGGCTGTAAGGATTGAGGTGAGTGGTGATGTCTGTTCTGAGATAACTACCCACTTATTAACATGCTTCATTGGGTCAATGGCTGGACAATTAACTTGCTTGGAAACACACCCCTTTTGTGACTGCTGCTGCTCTGTGATGGGGGAGCACAAGGCTTGTTGTAGATCAGAACTGGGTAGCTGCCGCGTAGTTCCACTGTTGGGTCTTGAGTACAGTGATCACTGTAGCTCTTACGTTGTAGTGAGTCCCACCCTCCCACACAGGGCATGTGTGAGGGTTTATTGTAGGATGATATGTGTGGGGCTTTATACCCAGCTCTCCCTAGGCCTCCTTTCATTCTGAGCTCCCACTGGCTGCTTGCTGAGGGTGTTGATAGCACCTTCTTGCTCCCCCACTTCGTCACAGAACATAAAATGCTGGCAAAACAGGTTTCTGATTTGGATCCAGAATTCAACATTTGAGCAGCTGTGAATGCTAACAGATTGCCAGGACCGGAAGGCTTCACCTGAGGTCTGAGGAACTCAAGTATGAAATAGCTGCATTGCCAAAGGTAGTGTGTAACATTGCTTTTAAAAATTTCTTGGCACCTGAAGTATGGTGAGTGGGTAAATGTAACATTAATCTTTAAAAAAAAAGGTTTGGGAGAATCCAGGAAACCAAGAGCTTGGAAGCCTGGTATCTGTAGTACATAAACTAGTAAAAGCTGTAATAGACAAAAATATGTTTGACAGTGAGATAAACACAATCAGTTTGGGAAAAGTCAGTGTGGTTTACATGAAGGCAGGATGCTTGTCTTGCAAACCTCTTGGAGTTCTTTGAAAAGAACATTGATGAGAGTGAAAGAGCTGGTACTAGATTCTGTAAGACTTTTGACAAAGTCCAGAATACCTTACTGGGAACATGTGCAGACTCTGCAAAGAGACCGTCCTGAGATGTAGCAATAATTGGCAAAGACATTGGAAACATGGTGGGAGAATGCTGCCAGGGAGTTTCACAGTTCAGTGCTGGGATTTCTAATGTTGAACCTATTCAGGAATGACCTGAAAATGGGGAGAGTGAGTCTTCAAACTAGCCTGTTAAAATAAAAAATTTCAAGGCAACAAAGATGATGGTTAACAGTGAAGTATTGTTGAAAAATCCTGAAACTGAACGGCTGGCCAGTGAAATGGTGGATGAAATTTCAAGTAAATAAATGTGAAATGAGGTATGCAGAGAAATAGGGATTGTTGTGCATCTAAAATCATGGGCTTGGAGTTGACAGAGATCTTGGAGTTATATAACTCTGTGAAAGCATCAGGTCGCGCTTAAGAGAAAGATAAATCAAATACTAGAAGGTAAGAGAAAAAAGAAGACTAAACCAGGAAGACACTGTTGCACGGGTCTGGAGAGAGAGGTGGTGTTTGGTTTTAGTCTTGTTTTGGTTGGCTTGTTTGTTTTAGTTTAAGAAAGCCTGATGTGCTTTCACCTTGAATACAACACGTGGTTCTGCTTTCTTCATGCTGAAGGAGTATACTAGACATGGGAAAATTCCAATAACAGCTTCTGTGTAGGATTGAATGAGAAATTGTCCTCAGCTTGGAGGAGACATGTCTGAGAAGTATAGCAAAGGTGGAAGAGCTGTTGACTGCCTTACCCTGCACAAGAACAAGGGCTTTCCAAAGAAAGCCATCATGAATGTTCTTACCTCTTCTGTTGTAGGGTGATTTTTCTCATGTACAGCAGAATAATCTCTCCTGAGGAATACTGCTTTCCTATCTGAATTTCTTTGCTGAAAAGGGAAGACAAAGCCCCCTTAGGTAAAATCTTGTGTGATAATTTATGCATTCATTATGCTGGCCCAGCCTCCAAATAGATGTTTGGCTGTGGAGGGAGTTTCCTCGCCCAGATGAATCGCTCACTGGTATTTATGCCATACATGCATGATAATCTTTTTGATCTCTATAGGCATCTGGGATTCTTCTGCTTGGGTAACTGGCAGCCAGCCTGGCTCATCACAACTGGCAGCTGCAAAGGTGGAGACTGGCTAGAAATAGCTGGAAATTGATAAGACCCTTTTGGAGACCTCTCTTCCTTTTGCTTTGAAGGTGTTGCATGCTTGACTGCCGTGTTTGCACCATTGCTGACAGACTGCCCTGTGTCATCTCTGTCCCCACAGCACAGGGCCTTCCATAAGAGCTGGGTGAGGGGGGAAGGTGAGCACAGGGAGTTAGAAGGGGCAGGGCTCAGTGTGGACTTCAGAGCACCTGCATAGTCTTACTGGATGCTAAATATACTGAATTTGCTATCTGCAAATCCCCATCAATCTGTGGCTTAAAGACCCTGGGGAAAGTGTTGGGGTGGACAGTGTTTTATCACTAGCAGGCCAGTTCCCACCTACATTAGCACATGGCCCCATCCAAAGGTCACTTGGGAGGGCTGAGCAGGACTTTTTCCTGTCGTGTAGGCTTCCCCTCTTTTATGTGCATCATTACAGACATAAGCTCTGCACCTTGTCTCTGTGCAAGGTGTGTGTAATGTTTAGGTCATAAAGATTAAGTCTTGCATTTGCCCCTGGACTTAAGGAGAAAAATCAGCCCTTATCAGGAAAGCCTGTATAAACAGCTCTTTCCCAACTAATTTCTACTCTTCTGTTACTCCCCCTTACTCAGTCCTGTTTCTCTGGCACAATCCTATCAGCACGCTATTATTGTCACCTTTAATAAATCCATGTGTGTCTAGCAGAGAGGTGTTTTGGTGGATATGTATCTGCTTGGGAGTCGTTGGGGCTTTTCCTCTAAGAAGTTATAGAGAATAAATATCTGCCAGAGTTTAGAGTGTGCTGCTGGAGTTATGGAAGAGAGAAGTGGTGTGGAAGTACCTGAGATCTCAAAATGGTATTGTCAGAATGTTGAAGTGCAATTGAAGTGTGCAGAAAAGAGGGTGGAAGGAAAAAAGATCCTAAAAATAGATTTCCCAGCAGATTTAAAATTAGATTTTCCTAGTGTTTGGTTTCTAACAGCTTGTAATCAGCTAATGCTTGTGCTGTCAAAGCAGGTGCTTGACCATCTCTGCGGGTTCCACGTTGTGTGTTTCAGTGACTGATGGTTTCTGAAAGCCCTGCCTGCTCAGCAATGAGCATAAATGCTCGTGGGTATCTTGGTAATGGGGAAAAAACCTGCAGGTTTCCCTCTGGGAAATGTGTGGGCAGAGTGCCGCTGTGTGGTGACACGGAGCACGGCGTCCTTGGCACGGGGTGGGGTTGAAAGAGCATCTCTTTGAAGTTAGTGGAAGGATGCCCGATTTCTTCCCAGGGTTTCGGTTGTGCCTGATAAAGGAGCAGGAACAACACTCCAGACTCTTATGTTTTGTTTGACAAAGGTAAAGCAAACCGTGTTCTTTTCCAGCTGTGTGTTAATGTCATGCCTTTCCTCAAGGGACAGGGAACTAAAGAGGTAAGAGTATAGATAATATGCCATGTTCTGAAATTCTGTCTGAACAATATGTTACAAATTGTCCCAGCTGTAGACAACACAAATTCAGGTACTCAGGGCTGTGCTTTCTTGTACCTGTGCCAGCAATGCCAGGGCTGTACCATGATCATACCTCTATTAGAGTGTGCATTCTGCACCCACAGTGCTCATACTGAGACTAAAGTTGTCTTAGTGGCTTTTCCTGGCATCCTCATAGCTTGGTTATTTGGCTTTACTAATAGGTCTCACCTTAATTCTTGCTTTTCAGTGCTTTTTAGCTTATATATATGAAGTCTGTGGATAATTTGCTTTGGGTTCTGCTCCAGGGAAGGGAAGGCTTTCTTCTGAAGTTGTTTGTTGTAAGATTGAATGGAAAAGAGAACAACAGTAAGCAGCAGCCACCTTGCCAGGGGCATAGCCTGCAGGCTTTCCCTGTGCTATAAATCAGGCACTGGCTCTGCAGCTGAGCCATCCATATGCTCAGTGGCTCCTGGCAGATATCATTCCAAAGCAGCCAGGCTTCATGAGCTCTTCAGCCTATCATAAGAAATTTGGAAGAATTTAGAAGTGTATGTGAGCTTCCCCTTTCCACTGTCCCCTTCTCTCTTGTAAGGAGGATTCAGCTGCTGGTGTCTTGAAGAGCTGCACATGGGATACATGTTGTTAAATCAGGGAAGGGAGCATGGTATGCACTACATTGCACCTTCAAATACACACACACCCCCTTTACTTATGTGCTGCTCTTCCCCTCCCTTGGAGGGCAACCTAAGGGATAGTCATGGGCCTGAACTGTCTCCCTCAGAAATACACATCTTCCTCCATATGTACACCAACCCCATATGTCTTTTAGTTTCCCATCTAGTCCTCCTTCATACCCAGCTCTCTGCTGGTGGAAGGTTCATTTTGCATTACAAAGGTCCTTCAAGGCCATCCCCAGGCCATCTTTCACAATGTCTCCACATGGCTTTATCGACCAAAGCGTGAGCTCTTTCTAATTCTAGCTGCACCTTTCTTGCCTGCAGCAAAGCTGTTCCCTCTTCACTTCACATTCTCAGTTGTCCCACCTTCCTTGTCTGCACATTGTCAGGAACAGTAACTGTCTGTTGCTATAAAGGTAGAAAAAGGTCACCCTTTTTACCAGCTGACAGTGCTTATGGCATTACTTTGGCAAGATTTATTCTTCCCATTGCAAGAATCAAATTCTATCACCTCTGGTAATTAATTGACAGGATTTGGGATCTGAAATGGTGAAATATTCTTTAGCTTTCCCAATATGAATCACAAGCTTTGTAGCTGTAGAACTAGCTGGGTTCTAAAGCTTCAAGTAATACCCAACAGTTCAGGAGATTTTGCAGCCATGGAGGACAAGTAAAAATTCATTCTGGTCCCCAGGGATCACCTGTTCTGGCCCTTTCATAGATAATTCTGTATAAACATACTTAACCACAACTTAGTTAGAAACTTCATGTCACAGAAAAGAGGAGTTGCCAGACACACTTCATTTCTCAGGGAATTATTATTACCATCTGTGCCAGTCCTAGTGTTTCTGTAACCCATTTGTAGTTTCTCCATGGGAAGAGGCTCCACAAACTCTTAACTTATTCCAGTGCTTTGCTATCCTGACCATTAAGTCATTAGACTTTCCTCAGTGTTCAACTTAACTTTTGCATTTAAACTAACTCTTTATCCTATCCACATGTGTTATTACTTTTCTAGATGCTGCACTACTCTGTGTATTGGAAAGTCATTATCATGTCCTTGGTGCTCTCCTATCTCAAGGTGTAACAGCCAGTTTCTCAATCTTTCCTCACAGCCCATGTTTTCTAAGCCTCTGAGTTTTTGGAGGCCTTCCAGCAAGTCCACAACTTTCTCAAAGTGAGAATTTGTAACCCTGTGTCATCCAGAGAGTTTGAATGAAAGAATTAAGAAGTATAGTATTGTGGGGCACACTTCCATTACAATGATAAAATAGAGCATGGCAAATCTATTTCTTATCTTGTGGAAATCACACCTCAGCCTAATCTCCAGTTAAAATATTCATTAATACAGTCTGAAAAATAAGTGCATATAGAACAATTACTATGAATCCAGCTTTCCTTACACTTAGGAGATACAGGTTTGTGCAAATAAGAGGTTCTGACAAGATCAGGATAGCAGTGAATGAAGCTTTTTATACACACCTGTGTCTAACAGAAAGGGATTATACACAAATGAATCTACAGTTGGTGTTAGCCTACATATCTCACACTGTGCCCCAGTGACCAGTCTGGTTTCTGGAAGAGTGAAGATAAGGAATAGGAATACAGGCAGTGACTGGCACTGCATTGTGGTAAAATCTGGATGCTTCCTAAAGGAACTAGTGAGTGTCTTGCAGGCATAACCTAGCCCTTGTGCAGGTCAAGTCTTGCTGCAAATACCTGAAACTCTCTGGGAACATGAGTGTCTTGGCAGGTCACTCAAATCATGCTAATTTGACCCCATGCCATCTAAGGAATCCTTGTACTCTAGATTTGGCTGCTGCTGCTTTTCTGCTGACTGGTGTAGGTCATGCTTGTTCCTCCTTCGTGGGACCTCCAAAAGGGACATTTCATCAGAAGATGCAATTGAGACCAGGCTTCAGCTCTTGGCCAGGAGCTGCTCATCTCCATGGCAGGAGAACTGCTCTTCTCCAGGGTGCTCTGGGACAGGAGCAGGGTTTCACAGAGCAATGAAGAACTGGCCAAAGAGTGAAAAGAAACAGCAGTGTTTACTGGATGGAAGGGACAGCTCGTGAAATGAAAAAAATCATTTCATGTTCTCAAAGGACTCCTGTGGTCTGTGGCTGTTAAACCACAGCAGTGGTTTAACGGGGCTCAAGGCTGCTCCTGAAGTGGGCACACTGCTTTGGTACCCCCTTCCTAAAGGTACTAATATTTGGTGATGAGGAGAGGGGTACAACAATGATTTTTTTTTTTTTTTTTTTAAGGCTTTAGAATGTGAGACTTAAGGATCTCTGTCTGCTTAATTTTGCAGAAAAATAGTTTGAGTGAACTTGATAACTGAGCAGGGGAAGCTGGGTGCTTTTCTGAGAAAAGTATGATAGGAACCAGCACCTGCAGTCTGAAAGCACAAACCAAACTGTAAATGAGGCACCCTGTTTAGAGGGATTAGCCACTGGAATGCCTGTCCAGGGTATGGTACATTCTCCATCCTATGAGACCTCACTCTTTGCAACTCTCTGAAAGGAGGTGGTAGCAAGCTTGGGGTCAGCCTCTTCTCGCAGATAACCAGTGGTAGGATAAGGGGAAATGGCCTCAAGGTGTGCCAGGGGAGGTTGAGGTTGGGCATAGGCAAGAATTTCTTCACAGAAAGGGTTGCCAGGCATTGGAAGGGGCAGCCCAGGGAGGTGGTGGAGTCACCATGCCTGGAGGTGTTCAACAAACAACTGGATATGGCACTTGGTGCCATGGTTTGGTTGACATGGAGGCATTTGTTCAAATGTTGGATTTCATGATCTTGGAGGTATTTTCAAATCTTAATGATTCTGTGATTGTCTTCAGGAACACATTTTCTGGGACTGATGGTTTTGTCAAGTGTGAGATTTTTGGGCTCAGTCCAAGAATAATGATGAAATGTCAGTCATTTATATACAGAATGATCAAATAATTTCTCTTAACCTTAAATACTTAAGAAATTATGAAGTGTGGATATTAAATTAAAGACACTATTCTCCAATATGTGCCCAATAAAGATTAAATAGGACTCCATGTTCCAATTTTGTATCTGACATTTCCTAACTGGAAGTTTAATTTCCAGAATATTAATAACATTCTTTAGCACTTAAGGACTGTCAACCATCTCTGGTTTAGTGTTGTAAAATCAAGTTTAATACTGACTTGCCGGGAGGTGTTTGTATGAAATGCAGATTTCTTCATTTTGTACCAAGTGTAACAATTCAAGTTCTGACTCAGTCATTATGATTACACTATGTTCATACAGCATGCTTGCAGCTTTGTCTCTAGTGATATTTGAAAAATATGTTTTAAAAGTCACTAAAAAATGAAAAAAGTTTGCATATTTTCATATGGAACAGTAGTGCATATACAGGAGGATATTTGATAAATTACATCTATATATATATGCATTTAAATTAACAGATAATAATTTTCAGGTACTTGATTTCATACACTATTTAATGATTTTTGGATTAGACATTGTTGCAGGAGTGATCAAAGGGCTCTCTTAGCATTTCATGTTGATTTTGCTTTGTTAGTTGTTTGGTGCTCCAAACAAAATCTTGAGCCACTTTGCCTAAGACATTAAATTGCATGGTGGGAAGTGAATCTTTTCCCAAAGGAAATATTGTCTAAATAAGCCAGATGTTACCTGGTTTGTTACCTCCACCTTACATGTGGGAAATGGAGTACAGAGAAAAGGCGCTGTTCCTGAGGTGACAGGGAAGGCACATGGCAAAGCCCCAGGGACTGGACATGTTTCCAGAGCCCCTGTGAACAGCTGTAACCAGATCATTCCCTGTTTATAAGGTCAAGATCAGTATTGTTCCAGACTGCAGTAAATTATTTAGGTGCCATATTTAGATTTAGAGAAGTTACTGAGGAGCTCAAGTGATGCAAACCTTTTGTATGGATGACTCTGAGGAAAAAAATTTGTCTTCAGTTTATTCAGTGGTACTGTCACTGTAAGCAATTTACTACTTGACATAAAGAAGAGCCTCACATTTTGTCTCTGAGATGTTGCAATGGGTTTTGTGCAGGTACAGACTGAAGTATTTGAAGTCGATGGTTTTGCTAATGGTGATGTGCCAAAAAAACCCAGTATGGGTGTCTCAAATATGTCAAGGCAGTCGTGAAAAGTCTGTGTTTTCCTTGGCAAAATACTTTTGGGGACTTTTGGGAGATCTAATGGTTGTTCACAGAACTAATACAAAATACCTGACTTAGAGCTATGCAACATCTCCTTTCTAAATATGTTTATGCTTAACTGAGCTCAGCTTCCCGTTTTTATTGGTGGCTTAAAGTAAATGCCCTGAGCACATTTTGCACTCAGATTAATAACCACTTTATCATCACAAGCCTTCCTGGGGCTGCCCATTTAAGGGTTTTGGTTTGGTTTCTTTCATAAAACAGGGTCAGCATGGTTCTGTCTAGCATTTGTAAAGAGGGAAGTACGTGAATGATTTGTCCCCTTTACTCAGAGAATTCATTTCTCTTTGGAAACTGGCCTTATTTTCAGTAATCAGGCCAGTACGTAGAAGCTGGCTGGTGTAAGTGGTCTGGTTGGGGATTTTTCTTGGTGTTGGTTGCTGTGTGCAGTGTGTGATTCCAGGCGTGTCAAGGGGAGCTGGGTTTCGCTTGCAGTCACTGCTCAGAGCTGCCATCTCCGGAGATCTCCGGCAGCGCTCGCGCTGTTTCCATATCACAAACTGGGAGCGCAACCCACGGCGCTGGGCTCGGTGTGAGGCTCCTGAGATGAGTGTGTGCAGAGACCTGGGTTAGCTGCCTCTCACCAGTGCAGGGGCTCCCAGGTGCTAGATACCTCTTTCTCTCCTGCCTTCACTGCTAACTCTGCTGGGGCTGAGTCAAGCGGTGCTGCCCAACTTCTCAACAGGTAAATCTTGTTCCTTTCTTACCGCGTCATCTGAAATGCGTATGCAGAGCTCATCTGCAAGATGCTGGGGTTTATTAAGGTGTGGGGATTAGTGAATTGCAAGTTGGTAACTGGGAAAACCTACTTTCAAGCAGTCTAAGGTACAGAACTTGCTGCCTTGTACATCCCTGTGCCAGGTGCCACAATGCCAGTCCTTGGCAGGAAGTGCAGAGGGCCATTTCCTGGCTTTGCACAAGTGGACAGTGTTTTGCAGGTGTCAGTAGTTGAGCTATACAAGATATTCTGTAGAGGAAAAAGGCTCGATGCTATCTCAAATCAAATAACTGTGATTTTTAAATTCTTAGTAAACACAGATTTCTGCTTTTCCTGTTATTTTCCTGTAAATACTATTCGGTTTTTCTCCACCGATTTAACTCTGCAGTGCTTGAGGTGCTTGCTTTTTTGATTAAAGTGTCTGGACAGAGACTTTTAAGATCAGAAAGAGTCCTTTAGCTAACATTTGGGTCTTTGGACAAATTCCCTGAGAATTCTAACAGGCTCATAATGTGTAGTGCTAGGGAGTCTACAATCCACACAGGAGTCTCACTGATCTGGCTTGATCATTTTGGGAGAAGTGCTGGAAATGTCCCGGGTATGAATGACAGGTGTTTAAGACCCCAGGCCTCATTACTTGGGATCCTGGGTCTGGTACAAGGGTTTCCTTGGACAGAGACAGTGAGCTGAGCCATGTCCCCTGCCTGCTGGGGTTTGGGAGTGGGTGGGAAGTGCTGTGTGGCTCTGGGGAACCCAGCTCCCACTCAAATGCTCTGTGCCGGGTTCCCAGGGCACCTGATAGCTTCAGGCCAAACTGGTCCCACCAGCCTTCAGCTTCCTGGGGAAAGAGGATGAGGGTGTGTTCTGCTACTCAGCAGGATGTGGCTAATCCTGAGCTGTATTTCTTCAGTTGCCACCGCCTCTCCTTTGTGCTCCCGAAAATGACGTAGGGGAGGCTGCTGGTGCATTACTCTAATGATGCCTTGCTCTGTTCTCTGCTGCTGGGGGTTCTTAGTGTCACTCTGCAAAAAAGGAATTATTTAATCCTCAATCCATCCATCCCAGGTTAAGGGAAGTGTTAATACTTCAGTGCTGTTCCATAATCTTATAAAGAGAAAATGTGAAGCGTAGAAAGATTACATGACTTGCCAAGTTCAGAGTCAGGAAGAGATTCTAGATCTCTCTTCCTTTCTGCTCTTGGTATCCCCACAGTGCTTTTCCATGGCTCCCTGGGATGATTAACTGCCTTCTTGGTTTGCCTGCTCTGACCATAGGAAGCCTGGGGCTTTGATAGGGCTTAGAAGCTGATGATGCTGAGGTAGGATTGAGGTTGAACCTTCACTGTGGAATTCTCTGGTAATCCTCAGGGAAAGTCCTGTGCACGTGGACACAAACAGGACCTCAGCACAGCTAGGACTGTATGTGTGGCTTGACTCATTGCACAGGTAAGTGCAAAACCTCACTTTTCTGAGGAAGAACTGGGAATACTTTAGGCTAACTACAGCAGAACCACGGTGCTATTTCCATGACTAGTTGGGGTTTGGATTAAGGTGAACATGGTGCCTCTCAGAGCAATAACTGGCTTAGGTATCTGGACAAAGAGAAGCTAGCAGACAGTGCATCAAGCAAGGCTTATTCAAGAGAGCTCTTGTGGTGCCTTGATGCTGGGTACTGAGGAGCTGTGAAAGAGGAGACAGAGCCTGTTCATGTTCACATCATTGCTTGAAACTCAGTAATCATCAGCCCTTTTCCCATGTAGCTGTCCATGTCTCTAATGTTAAAAAAAAAACCTCTTGGCCCTGTTTTCTGGTAGATAGGTCATTAGTCCATAAGCTCCTGTCCCAGCCTTGCCTTCTTTGCTGGCTGTGTCAGAGCAGGCCCAGGCAGGATGGCCTTTGCCTGCCTCGCTCAGGCTCTTTGCCCTCAGCCCCACCTGCAGGGTGGCTCAGCAGTCAGGAGCAGCAGTTTGCGGGTGGAGAGCTGAGACACACAAGGGCACTTTGATTAGGGTGGCACAGTCAATAACGGAGCAGTCAATAACAAAGTTGGAAATGTAGCTCTATTGAGCTATAGAAACTCTCATTCAGACCTTGAGCAAGTCTCTAGAGCTAATGTGAAGTGTGGGAGCCCTTATGGTTCCTGTATTTTTTGTCCTCTGTAAACTTAAATAGTTTCTGTCTTCTGACCTGGGTATTTTATCAGTCAAGATATGCTGGAGCTGGTGGAATAGCTTGCTGGTTGAATCATTTTGGAAGGCAATGCTATTAACGTTACACAAGAACTGAATTTTCCCCACTGAAGTGTTGCTTAGACCAAGCTTCTCAGATTCATGTGAAGTTAAGTTAGTCAAGCTGTCCTCACTGAAAATAGTTTTGAGAGTAAGCATCTTTATCATACTCAAAGTGTTGAGATCAGATTGGAAAGGGTGTAAATGACAACCAAAATGATCAGGAGATAATGATTGCATCCAAGAAGCAAACGTGCTGGTTTATTCAGCCAGGCAAGTTGAGGGAAATGTGTAATCTGGTAGAGTTTAAAAATGGAGGAGAGAGAAATGTTGCTGCTGAAGGACTTGGTGATGCAAGAACAGGTGACAATAAATTGGTCATTAAAAAAAAAAAAACAAGCAAGGAACTGGGAGACTTTTAAGCATGAGATCAAAGAAGCTTTAGGTTTAGTCACTCAGAGTAGTCAGGGAAATCACCTAGAGAGGTTAGTTATGATTTGGAGAAATGATTTATGAGATGGTGGCAGTTACCTTCTGTTCCCACAAACTTGATTTAGTAGCTCATAAGTTCCTCTTTTTACAGAAAAGTCTGGCAGAAAAGACACATTTGCCAGAGTGTTACTGCCACTGTACTTTCCCAAGGGAGCTGTTCCAGTGCTTGGCTATCCTGCTTTTCTGGTAGAGCTGTCCATGGGGAGCCGCAATGAGCTGTGTTATATCTTGATCTACTGCGAGATCCGAAAAGATGTGAGCATTTGATTTCTCGGAAGGTGAAAGTAATTTCTCGTAATACGAGCGCAGATTGTTATTGCTGCAGTTATTGGAATAAGAGTTCTCTCCCTGCCTGGCTCTTCTTTAGATGTCTTGACTAACAAAGTCACTTATCCTCCTCTGCTTGATGCAGGACTTGGGCCAAATTTTTCCCTCCATCTTTTACCAGAGGGAATAAAGAGTGACCACATTGATGCCAGTGAAGCTTCCCTGGGGATTGCTGTCACACATGACAGCAGCACAATGGTGCTGTGCTGCTACGTGGGAGTCGTGCTTGGGAGATACTTTTTCATGTTATTATAGAGACAGCAATGGAGTTAAGGCTATAATGCAGGGTCTCTTACAATCACACTCCTATTATGCTTTGTAAAAGGCTTTGCAAGCTTTTATTTTGTAAGCGAGCACTGCAGCCAGAGAAGCGTTTCTGGCAGTGAATCATGCACATGGTTTGGGAGGTTCAGTGCAACGTCTCAAGCATCCCTGTGCCATACGGTGTCTGTCCCAAGGACATAGCCTAAAATGTTACCTCACTGAGGAAACAAACAAGGAGGGGTTCTGCCTTTTAATTTACCTTCCCAAGTCAGCAGCCTCATCCCCAAGGCTTCCTCTGTAGTCTGTGGAAAGGGAAAAGTCCCTCAAGAATACTGTTCAATACTCTGTGTTAGGCTACAACTGCATTGCCCCTAGGAGGAGCTTTTCTTTCCTGAGAATTTGTGACGTGAGAAAAACTAGCTTTGTACAACTTAGGACTTAAATCAGGTGTAAAGTACTATGTGAGGATTCCCTGCCCTCTGTCAGGTGCCTGGCAATGCATTTGGGACATGAGGCTTTCTTTTAGGTGAGGTCTCAGTACTGCCAAAACCATGCAAAGTTGGTGTATATGGCTGACATGAAGGTGATCTAAGGCCCACACACATTTCAATAGGTTTTTCAGATCTTGTGCCCTTGTAGACGCAGTGTAGGCCTGGGCTTTAGCCCTGCTGGCTCCAATCCCAGCAGGGAATGCAGTGACCAGGAAGGTGTACTTGGCTTTTGGTATACAGTGTGACTCAGAATTGGTTTGGGGGTTTATATGTATACATGGAAAGTTGGTGAGAAATTTGCAGTAAAATTGCAGTGGGTGCTTTTGCTTTGTCTGCATCTTACTTGAGTCATGTAAAGCTGACAAAAGCACTAAGGGCAGATGCTTGTATCACTTTGGTTGTGTGTTTTTTTTTTTTCACACCAGGCTTTGAGAAGGATGTGCCTTTGGTGGGTGATGGGAAGGTAGAAGGGAGATGTACGAAGTAACTGCTATCTCCTGGCAGTCTCTGGCATTTGTCTTCTGCAGTCCTGCCTGTAGAAAGCTGGCCAGATATGTTAAAGGCATTGTAGAGTGTATTCGTTTAGCAAGGTTTAGCAAAAAATCATTGTGCAAGAACTGGCTTTCTTTGCATCTGGGGAAAAATGAATTCTATGCACTGTGGTTGCTCCCACTTGAATAATGACATGCAAAATTTGGATTCCATGCAGGTGTCAGTTACAGTGAACTCTTGAGAAGGGCTGTGTCAGTAAGAGCGATGGCTTCAGTGTCTGCCACAACTGCACACATTGTGTTAGGATATGGAGTGAAGGTTGGAAGTTCCCTTGCTGCATCTGTCAGTGACACTGACAGCTTCTGCATGTCCAGCCTGTAGTGACCAAGCAGGAAACACAAGCTGAGACTGAAAAATAGAATGAAAATGTTGAACTCCACCCTCCTCTCAGCACAGCCTCCTCAGATAAGGAGCTGTAATCTCTGCTCAGGGATCTGGCTTGGACAGCACTTTCATGCTTGTCCATTCCTATGGCCATATCTGTTCCCTTTCCACTGGCAGCTGAGGGAAGGCTCAGGCTCTAGAGGCTTCAGGCCACCTTTGCAGCACACTGGGCTCATCCAGGAGCAGATGTGTGTGACATGAGCTGGGCTTAGCTTAGACCTGCCTTTGGGAAGAGGCACTAGGGCTTCTCTTCTCCTAGGGCAGTCCAGAGCCTCAATGACCCCCTCCTGCCTCAGCCAACTCCAGATGCTGGCACCAGCCCGTTTGAGCCCCAATTCTGACCAGAAAATGCAGGCTCAAGGAACTGTACCTGGCCAGAGGGCAGAATATTTGCTGTCATCCTCAGTTAAGGTCCTCTCATCTTTGGAACTTGAACATCTGATCAGACTACAAAACTGTGTCTGTAAAAGCACAGCTCTTCTCTGAAAGAGACTGCAAGTGTTTCAATGCTTGTCTCTCAGGGACTTGGTGGCAACTGTGCGTGGCTTGCAAGTAGAAAAAAACTTTTTTTTTTTTCTCTAACTGCCTCTCCTCCAGATGCAGCCTGAACTCAGAGACCTGAGCTGTAGTCTTTCCATTGCCCTCTGATCAGAGGGTTTGATAGAAAAACTGAGCGTGCAGCAGCACCTCTGAGCTGGGGCCCAACCATGTGCACAAAGGGGCATCCAGGGAGTTCTCTTCGTAGGGCTGCTCATGCATGAACTGGAACTGAGCCCAGCTGCTGCCCTCCAGCATTATTTTGAACAAAAAAGTCACACTCTTCTACGCGGTGCAGCTGTGCCCTTACTTAGTACTGCCTTTATTGCCTCAGGTAGAGCCTGCTGAGGGACCTGGGGATTCAGCAGTGCTCAAGGCTGATGGGGCAAAGAGCTCTTAATGCTTGCTGTTGTTATCTTCCATTTAGCAGGTGGAAAAGAAGCAAAACAGGTAAAGTGAAGAGTTGCAAAAAAAAAAAAAAATTCTCAGGTGGTGGTTTAGCAGAGAAGGTAGAAATGCATGATTCATCTAGATACTCCTGCTTTCTGAGCAATAAATGATGATGCTTTCCTAACTGCACTATTCTCAGCTGTGTATTTTGTGATAAGAACTACTGACAAAAGAGGATTCAGCCAGCACTGCTGGCCTCTGTCCAGCTGAGCTCAGCCTCCTCATCCCCTCCCATCTTCTTGAGCCCTCCCTTGTGTGCAAGAAGGAAAGGAAGGCCAAGGCCTGGAGGTGCTTAAGTGGACTGAGCTCAGATCCTTGGTTAGGTTTTGACTCCGCACACAAGCAAAACTTCAGTGACCCCCACCTCTCCTAATGTGCCTGGGATTCAGGTTTCTGCTGAGGTTCTGGTCAAGGTCTCCCTTCCTCTTCCTGCTTTGGGATGTGAGGGTGTCCAGGCTTGCAGTCAGGCTTGCCACCTTCTGGCAGGCATGCCAGAGAAGAAATCTCAAGCAGGAGCAGGGAAGGCCACTGGTTTCCTATGTACTCTCAACAGCTTGTGATCTTGGTTATTTCTTAGAGCAAACAATTTGGATCAGGGCTCATTCCAAGCACAGCAGGCACTAAGCAGAGCTTGGGACCAGGGAGGAGGCTGACAAGCCTGCTGATTCAAACTTCCAGCAGACAATCTAGTGCTCAAGATCCTAGCAAAACCCTAGGTCTAGGGGCTTGTGTTTTCCTGTAGAAAACAGTGAGCCTCCTGTAGGACCAAGGGCTGAGTGCACTGACTGGGGTCAGGCCATCTCTCCACACAGTGCCTGTTCAATCAGTGGCTAAGAACAAACTCCTGAGGAGCAGCTCCAGAGCCAGATTTCTTAGAGTTTGTACCCTGGGACTTGCTCTCTCAAGCATCCTCATGTAAGGCTCTGTTAGCTGTAGATTTTGGTCTCAGGATTATCTTTGGTATTTGACAGTATAGGAGCTCCAAAGGAAGCTTTGCCCTTGACTGATGCATTTATAACTCACCACCACCACTTTATCTCCCACCTCCTTCCTTTTTGGAGGAAGCGTCCAAAGAGTGGAGTTTAGAGAGCTGCAGACATTGTCTTTTTTGATTCAGATTAAACAGGGAAAGGTACATGCAAGTACCAGCATAGTCCATGCCTGGAGCAATTCAGTTCCTTTGGACAAAAGCCTCAGAAAGCTGAGGAATAGGCCAGGTAAAAGAATGGTTCTAGAATATTTATAGAGCACAATTATGTTCCCAAATGTCTGCTGGGTCCTGAACTCTTGCAGCTGATGGAAACAATAGCAAGCTGCCATGCCTGATTCTTTCTTATTTCAGCCTTACAGGTAGAGGAGAATCCATAACTAGATAAAGCAAAAAGAGGAGACAAGTTTTCTTTCCCAGTCCAGGAAAAATAACCTGTTGGGTTATAATCTGCAAACAGTGGAGAGTGCCAACATGAGCAACGAAGGGCCAGAGAATCCCATCTCATCCACACTGCCCCAGGGCCTGAAGAGAAAGAGGGGGAGACCAAAGAAGCAGCCACAGGTGAGAGAACATCATCCCAAGAGGATGCCTGAGGATGCCATGGCAGTAGCCAGATGGGATCTGCAGGCAGCCCTAGGAAGCTGCTTGCTAACAAGGACAAGGGAAGGAGAGGTGTTCTGGGGTAAATGCTGGGGCTACCCAGGACAGCAGCAGCATCTGCACCCTGGGAAATCTCAGCTCCTGGCCTCAGAGGCACCTCTGATGTGACAGGCAGTGACAGTTCAGCCAGGACATGTGTGAGGGGCTGAGCAGGTCTCTGTTCTAGCCTGGAGACTTCGACGTGTCATCACCCTCTGTTTCTGCACCAGTAATTGGACAGAACAGGCAAGCCCTTGGCCAGAGTTCTTGGAACTCACTCATTTCCCTAGCCCAAAAGACAGACAAAGAGGTAGGAGTATTGCTGATCATCTTCTAATGCACTTCACAGCTGGAAAAGCAGAGACAACCAGCTATTTAGGAGTCTGGGTGCTCTTAGTGGGGTAAGACAGTCCAAGACCAACCAGAATGAGAGAAGGTAAATTGTTTCAGGGATCATCCTGCTTAAATGGTTTTCTCCTTTTATCCCAGGAGGATGGTGGAAATCCTGCTATTATCCCACAGGATGCTGTGGAACCACAGCCTGTGAAGAAACCACGAGGAAGGCCAAAAGGAAGCAAGAAAATGACTGTTCTAACTGGGGGAATGGTGAGAGGAAATGGCTTATACTCATTTACAGGGGAGAGAAGCACTGCCAGAGAGACCAGCAGGGATGTTTCTCTTAGCTTAAAGATAGTGAAAGTTGCCCCTAATTCAGCTCAGCTTTAATTGCCACCGTTGGACAAATCAGTTATTGTGGTTTTAGTCCTTACTCACCTCCCAGCCTTCCTGTGTTGCCACTGCCTGTTCAGCAGTTTCCTCCCAGTGTTCCTCCTCCACCACGGCCAAATAATCACAACCAGTGCAGTCAGGCAGGTGTTTCCTCCTCAACTGTCTTCTATCCCCAGCTTTTGCTTTTTCTGTTACTTATGAGACAAGACCTTTATACAGAGGTCACCTTGGCCATGTTCAGTGGTTTAGTCACAATGCCCAGCAAATCTGAGAGCTGACAGTATTTTCCCCCCTTTGTTTTCAATAAAGGCAGAACATTCTGCTGGGAAAAGGCGAAGAGGGAGGCCCCGCAAGTGGGTGAGTACAGTGTTCAGTCCTTTCCCTCTTCTCCAGTCACAGATCCTGGGGAACTTGCAGCTGTGTTTGCCCTTCTTAGACTCTGTGTCTGCCACAACATTCTTTCAGCCTTGGTAGCCTGGAAATAATTAGGGAAGCTCTGACTGCCTTCCTGATGACCTCCAAGATTCAGCTACTGAAGAATTCTGAGAGCCCAGGGGGGATGCTGTACTTAATTCAAGACATACCAGACTTCCACAGTATAGCACTTTCCAGGCTTGGAATGTCAGACCAGAGATTCCATCCTTTCTTACAGAGAGGGGTTGTCTTCCCAGGAGACTTGAAGGACTGAAGTGATTGCGTAGCATGTCAGTTTGTCTCAAAAGAGGAAACTTAAAATTAAGCTAAAACAGAAATTTGATGAATGGAGAAACTTTGAGTCCAGCCAACAGGAGACTCTTTTATGCAGCAAACAAAAGATTAGTAAGAATCAGTAGCTAAGAAGAAAACATTTCAGGTGTAAAAACAAGACAAAAGCTTTTAATCAATAAGGATATTCAGTCCTGTGAACTACTAACAGTATGTTACCTGTCATTAGGAGTGATTAAAAACCCCCACAACAGCCACAAACCATTATTTAGTGTGCATCACAAAAATGGCTAGATCCAAACCCAAGCTGTGCACTTGCTGCAGGAATCCATAGGTTTGTTGTGCAGATGTGGTGGCACAGAAGTGATCAGGAGGGAAAGGAACACTTCTGGTTCAGCAGAGCCAGAGGGACAGAGCAGCCTGTGAGGGCCATGCAGAAGGCTTGGAGGGAAATTTTCACCAGTAAGGAAGTGTCAGGATGTGGGAGAGAACAGAAGTCTTTCTAATGTGACAGTGACCTTGCACGCAGATATTTCCTGGATGGTGGGAAACTGTTTGCAAACCCTGTGCAGAACATCCCAGATAAGGGAACTGTTGCATAAATCTGTTCCTTCTCTGCAGTCCAGGTGAGAAGGTAACAGTCTAGTTCAGCACACTGCTCTTGCTCAAAGCCCATTGCTTTCCCTAGGCCCATTTATATTATGTCATTTAAATACACTGATTAGGGAAGCCTGTGTGACCAGTGCTTAAAGCAACCAGCTGTGCAAACTGGGATCTTCAAGCTCTATGGAAAATCACCAGAGGCAGAAGTGGCCGTGTCATACAGAACAAAACCTTTCCTAGCGAGTCCTGCTGGTGTCATTTGTGGACTGACAAATCTCAAAGACAAGCAGGAGTTTTAACATTTCAAAATGTGTCATTTTAACTTTGGTTAGTGAAGAATTCTGATGTTTTAGTTCAGAATTAAACAGCTGAAGAATTTTTGGGGGGCAAAACCAAAGCAGAAGAAAAAGAACAATCATTTTGGTTTTAACTGTCAATAGACAAAATGTTTAGCTGGTCAAGACAGGGACAGAACTTGAAATATAGAAAATATTCTTGATGACAAAAAATCTCCACAGCATAATGGGTGGGTTTTTTCAAGCATTGGGCTGTGTCTCACAAGGGTGATCCTGGGATAGTTTATTATGAATTCTGACAACTATTCAGAGACTTGTGTATGTATGTGGACACTACATGCCCTTGTGTGTGCTCTTGCTGAATGTAGGAGTTGGTGGCAAATGGATGTGCTGTCAGGGCTTCACAGTCTTGTTTAAATAATAATCCACCTACTTTGCATATTTGCAATTTTGTCTTTCAATACCTAATTTTGCATGGGAAGGCTTGTTTATTTTTGGTGTTTTTCTTTGTAGCCTCAAGCAGTGGTCCAAGAAGGAGAGTCTCAGGGAGGAAATCCTCTGGAAGGCAGTGACTTGAATTTGAACTCAGCACCAGCCGCACAAGGTTTGAAATTAGATAATCATAATTACATGAGACTAAACAGTGGAGCCACGCTCTGGCAAACCATGCACTTACCCACAAAGCTCTAGCACTGGCTGTAGTCTTCCTGGTAAATCCTATAAACAGAGGAGTATTTGGGAGGCTTCCAGGCACATTCCTTCCATCTAATTCAGTTGTGGCTACTTCAGCAGAAGTGGAGGTAGAAAAAAAGGAAGGGAAGAAAATCTGTCTGTCTTTCCAAGAAGTCACACATCTGAGGTTCTGGTCACTGCTACAGATACAGCTCAGTGAAATTGTCTGGCTGGTGTGTAAAAAGTGAAAATTGTCTATTGTTAATGTCTTGCCTTACTTGAAAAACTTTATGAATAGAAGATCCCTTGGTATTTGGGACATTTTAGTACTCTGGATTAACTCCAGAATGCTTCCTGGATGGTCTTCCTCTCTCCTTCCTGGCTTGTACTCTGAGGCAGAGCTCTCTGGCAATGGCTGGCACTGGCAGAGATGCCTCAGCAGCACAGACAATGATGGCACTGGTCAGTTGTGGAAGGCTCCAATTTATCTAAGGTTCTCTGAGATGAGATGCCAGATAACTGTTATTGCTGTTGTAGGAATGTACAGATGCACCACCCAGAGCCCCAACTTCACCTGAACTCTGCAAAAACACAAATCTGAGTCTATACCATTCAGGACTGTTTCTGAGGTAGATTCCAGGAAACCTTGTGTGCATCTATGTCCTACCTTCAATGCGCCTTGTAGAAAGCTCTTCATGAAATGTTTTCCCTGCGGGGGAGAAGGGGCCAGGAGCCCAGGGAGGGCAGATGTTGCCTGGTTTGCCATGTGGCAGCACAGCTGCTCCCTCCTGCCATTGGAGTGTGAAGCGACACTGGGCAGCCCAGCCCAGCCCCGGGTTCTTAGAAAGTCCCTGGAAATGCCACATGATTAAATGCCAGAGGAGTTAACCTCAGTTGCTCAATTCAGTTTCCTCTGGGGCTCCTGCTCCCGTATCACTTCCTGCCACGGGGCTGTGCGCTGACATCAGCGGAGCCGCAGGCTCACAGGGGATGAGCTCACCTCCGGCCCGGCCCGGCCGCCTTTGGTACAGTTAAACATCGCCCCAAACCACAGCCAGTGCGGCTCCTTTCTTCTTCCTTTCAGTTTGAGTGGGGCCCGCGGTGGTGGCAGGAGGAATCCGTTTCCCTGCTGTCGCAGTGAAGTCGCAGCAGATGTGACAGGATCAGCGGATGCTGCGGTCGCTGGGAGCGGGCCGTGCAGAACGTGATAGTGCAGCCCCAGCCGCTGTGCTCGCCCCGAGCCGGGCATGGAGAGGGGACTTCTGCTCTTGGGGAACGTCTGCACTTCTGTGAGAGCAAAAAACGGCCAGGAAGTCAGTGGGGATAAGCATGCACAGTATGAAACCAGGCAATCCTCTGGAAAAGGTCTTAAGTTGTTATTTGCTCAGGAGCTTGAGATGGAGTGGTAATCCTGGTTTAAAACTTCTGACTGGAAAGGGGAAGCATGCTGTTCTGGCTTATTGGAAACTGTAGGTCCTGGGGCTTCTTTGCGAGCACAGTGCAGCTGTAGCAGCTTGCAGACAGGTAGCTTCTGGATTAACTCACTCTATGGGTCTGGTTTAACTGGGGTATTATATGCCTGCAAGTTTTTGTGCTACTCAATGCAGGAGGCTATTGCTCTGAGACTTGTTAGCAGGAGTCTGTGATCTCACAATGATCTGCTATAGACATAGCCAGAGCTTTGGCCATTGAGGGCTTTGGTGGTTTTTTTCCCCTTCTAGGTGAGGATTTTTGAGGTGCTGCACCAGGGAGAGGATGGGAAGGTACACGTGCTTGCCCATCCTGCAGGTTGTACACTGCACAACTCCGAGTGGGAAAGAGATCTGCCCTGGGCTTCGTGTCTGCAGCATTCAGATGAATTGCTGAAATAAACACTGACTCTGTCTCTCAGTCTGTTTCAGAGAAAATCAAGATATGCAGCAAGAGCTGCATTAGAAATATGCAGGATTTGCAAGCCTGCCCAGTGGGGCAGAGAGCTGCTTTAAAGCCAGCTGGTTTTTTTCCCCATGGCCTCTGCCTGGGGATCTGGCTCTGCTTTTCCCAAGGCACTGGTTATGGGGGACTCCAGGTTATGCAAGAGCAGGCAGGAGTTTATTAATGGATCAGGCTCAGTTGTGTTGCTACCTGTACATGCTGCCAGTCACAACTCCAGCATTAACATTTCTGTTTTTCTGGGTCAAGAAGCGTTTGGATTGTTTTCTGTGAGTACCATTACTGAAGGATTGATGAATCTCATTTCATAGGCTCCTAAGCCACAGTGGCAGATGTGGTTTGTCTGAATAACTGTTCTTGGCTAATGGACTGTAGGTGTGAGGGGGAAAGAGGTTGCTTTATGGTAGAGTTTCTAAGAGCCAATGCAAAGCCCAGAAGCAGCCTTGGGATCTTGCTCCTTTTTGTCTATCTTGCTATCCCTGCATTCTTTTTCATACAAACTTTGTCTACTTTGTTTCCTCTGCTGCCCCAATGGTCACCTCAGCTCTCCTGAAAGCCAGGGTGAGGCACAGATCACAGCAAGCCTGTGTAGTCAGAAACATTCCCCACTCACACCATTTCCAGACCTTCTGCACATCTACTTCCCTGGTGTTTAATATTGGGTAGGGCGCTTTGGGTACTTGGTGTCTCATGAGGATTGAAGGAAATACGCAATTGCTGTTAGAGGTGGTTGAGTGTTTGCAGAGCAGAAGCCAGACAATTTGACACAGACTGTCACTTCTGGGCCCTCAGTAGCCTCATGCTGAGCCCTGCTGCCAGGGAAGCCATTTGTGTCAGGAGCTCCATTCAGCCTGGAGCTGGTACAAGAGCAATGGGAATGTTGTTGTGAAGACCTTTGGTTGCTGGGAAGTAGATCCTTGTCACCTCTCAACCTTGTACTGGCTCTGTAATGGGTACTGGGCAGCAGGGCTCCTGGACCCAAAGCTCTAACCCTCTGTCTCCTGTGATCTTTCCTTTAGACATCACTGGAAAAGAAGGCTCCAGGTCTGGCAAAACCACTGGTCTTAGGAGATGTCTGAGTAACATCCCTGCTGCAGCTCAGTAGTGTCCCACCTGTTCGTGTCTTGCTGAAGCCAGAGGAGTGGAAAGCAAACAGGACTTTTAATGTTGTGTTTCAGATTCTTCATTTGTGATAATTTTAGCCAAGCTCTCTCCTGTTGCCTGTGGACTTGCTTACCCCAAACATCCAAACAAGGATTTAGGGGAAGAAATGGCAAATTGCCTTGTTGGAGAGATGCCTTTTACAGTTTTTAGTATATCTTCTGTGAGTATAATAATTTCTCTTTAAAATACTTGGATAACCTGGTGCCTTGCCCTGCCACGGAGAGCAGTATTTCAACAGAAGTTGACTCAGCAATACAGATACAGGAAAGGAAATCTACAGCCATTTACACAGCTAATGGCTGAGCTTGTCTGCCATATCACCTCTGGCAGACTGATGGAGCAATGCCAGGAGTTAAGTTTTGCTGTGTTGCCCAGAGGGTCTGTATCTGAAAGACAGTCTGAGTCCTTTCTTGACTATTTCAGAAAGAAAAACCTTCATGGCATTTCCAGCTTGCCCTGTACTGCTGTTCCAGTGGCCAGTAACTTGCATGCTTTAGGGGAAAGTTTGCACCCTGATGTCTTAGGGATTGATTCTGAAATTTTTATCTTAATGTGATCCGCTCAGGGCCGCCTTCTATAACTTCTTCTGGCCTGGTGGCTCTCCCCAAGTTTGATAGCAGCTCCAAGAGCACAGTGCTTATGAGCTTAGTCACAGCCACTGGATTTCATCTCTTCAAAGGAGTGTCTGTAAAGAACCAGTTATACAAAAGTTGCTTCCTTGCAGAGCCTTGGGATTCAATTTAAATTAGTTTAAATTCAGTCCCTAACGTGCGTGTGTGGGGTCCTCTAGTGTCACAACTATGCAAATAAAAGCTGCTGATAATTCAGTTTTGGGAGACAGCAGTAGCCAGTTGGTTTGAGATCGTTGCTGGCTGCTCTCAGTTTTACACTGTTTGCAGATTTGTGCTTTTGGTGTCAGAGCTGTTAAATTCTGAGGAATTGAGGGTATTTCCAATATCCAGTTGCAAATAGTGAAATCCCAGTGGTATTTTCCATCTCCTAGATGTTCTGCCTGCCTATTAAAGGGACAAAGTGGGTATTTCAATTATCTCTGACAGGATGTAAAATTGGCTAGCTTTACAGTGTTAAATATTTAAACAGAACATAATTGGCTTTAAATTTATGGTGGTGCATAGCAGAAACCCATGAAATGGCTGTATATATTGAACTCATTTATTATCTTTTCATCAGAGTTCTTTCCCTTGGCAAGTATTTATTTAACACAAGAAAATGTATGTAGAATTAAGAAGAAGGGCTGATTGGAGAGATAATGGGGGGAAAAGTGTGGTTTTTTTTCCTTTTGGGTCATTTTGTCCAGTCCACCTAGTTTAGTACTGATGAGTCCTGATGCCATTAATTCTGCTTAGTAGTGATGAGAGGCCCAATCCTCATACCTCCCCAATTCTGTGTGGTATCTGGTTTGCCCTAAGGGTACTCTCTAGTGTATGGAGCTTGGTGGTCACAGCAGAAGACTGCATCACAGATAATCTTTGTGCCTCCACTACCAAATAGCAGAGAAATCAAGGACTAAATGGATTAGATCACAGGGACTGACCTAAATCCTGTGCTATAGGATGAGCTGTGCTGCCAGACACAAGGAGTTTGACCCCCAGCTCCTGCTGTGGGGATAACTCTGGGTGGGACATGACACAAGTGAATCTGTACTGTTGATGGTTACATGAGGAGGTGCAGCTGCTGCTCCCCTGAATTCTGCTGCTCTTCAGTGCACTCACAAGTTCAGCTGCAGTTCATATCTGCATTCAAAGGCTTACTCCAGTAGCAGACCAAAATATTTTACCAACTTCTGTGCCTGATTTTCAGTTGATTTGGCAGCTTCAGTACTCTGTTTGCAAGGCTATATTGCCTGTTTAATTAACCCCTACTACCTGAGAGCAGTAGCTGTTGCAGTGTGAGACTGTAACTTCAGCTTCTAAATGGATTAGGGATTACATCTGTAAGAGACTCAAGCTTTTCCTGTGACATCAGTCAGTCCTTTCTCAGCTGGTGGCATGGAATAGGGGTGCACACTGCCTTGGCTAGATAGTAAATCCCTCTGCTTTAGGTCAGCAGTATTCCTCTGGGAAGTGCATGCAAAGTACTTCTCTTAAAATTAAAAAAAAAAAAGCC
>VXBC01007352.1:6629-49402 GCA_013399945.1 Ploceus nigricollis
CGCCTTTTTCCGCTGTCGGCTGAGAGCGTTCCCCGCGCCGCCACCGCGGGAGCCGACGCGGCCCTGAGGGGCTCTGGCAGGGGCGGCGCGGGGGCCCTCGCTCGGGAAGGAGCCCGTGTGGCAGTGAGCATCCCCCGGCGCCCTCAGGCTGGCTGAGCCCGGTGCCCGGTGAGCCCTGTCACACCTGGCGGGGCACCCACCGCCTGCTCCCGGCAAAGGGCACGCCTGTGTTTGCGGGTGGGAAATGACACTCCGTGGCAGTCCCCCTGGGCTCTCTCTTTCAGGTGGTACAGCACCAGGAATGACGGTGAACACACCGCTGTGCTTTAGAGGAAAAAAGATCCTGGCTCCAATGGTGCGAGTGGGGACACTGCCAATGCGTCTGCTTGCTCTGGACTATGGTGCCGATATCGTGTACTGTGAGGTACGGAGAAGGAGCAGATGAGGCGGTTTTATCTGGTAACATTATTATTAAGGAAAGTACAAAAGTACATTTTTTGTTGTATGGCTTGTTCTTTTTTCCATTAAAAATGAGGATAGAAGAATCTCTGTGTAATCTCTAATGAGGCGTTTCTCTGAGGCATTCTCAAGTTATGGCAAATCCATATTTTGAGGCCGTTCAGTAACTTCAAGTAATTTAGACAAAACACCATAACAATTTCCTCAAGCTGTACTTTTATTTGCGTTTGGGGGGGTCGGTTTTTTTTGTTGTTGTTGGGGTTTTTGGGATTTTTTTTTTGTATTTTGTTTCAGTAGAGTCAGAACTTTGAAGGAACTTTGAAGACTGACTTCATGTCTCATCTGCTTCGTTCTGCTGTTCCTCCATGTATTTCACTCATAGCATTGCTCTCCTTGTTTCTTAAACACTTTTTTTAAGCTGCCTGAAATTGAGGTGTGGGGTCCTCAGCACAAGAACTATGTGGACCTGTTAGAGTGGATCCAGAGAGGCCACAGTGTTGATCAGAGTGCTGGAGCACCTCTCCTACAAAAACAAGCTGAGAGAGTTTGGATTCTTCTCTCTGAAGAAGAGAAGGCTCTAAGGAGACTTCGTTGAGCCCTTCCAGTACTTAAAGGGGGCTTTTTAAAAAGAGGGAGAGGAACATTTTACAAGGACAGATAGTGATAGGACAGGGGGGAACAGTTTAAAACTGAAGAGAGGCGAGCTTTAGATTAGATATTAGTAAGAAGTTCTTTAACCAGAGGGTGCTGAGGTACTGGGACAGGTTGCTCAGAGAAGTTGGTCTCTCTAGATAATGACTTAATAAAATGGGCAACTGTTTAGAGCTGACTGGCCGAAACAATTCAACTCGCTGAGATTTTTTTATCCTTTCTACTCAGGAGCTGATTGACATAAAGATGCTGCAGTGTAAGAGGGTTATAAATGGTAAGTATGGCATTTCTTTTGATAATGCCTGTAAGAAGTCTCTTTTCTAGTTAAGAGAAAGGGTAATTATTTCTCTGAAGCATTTTCCTAGTGATTATAGTGATGTACCAGTACATACAATCTCACTGAATTGTGTCTAGGGGCTTACAGTAAGCTTTTGAAGTGCTACCTTAAGCCTGTCTGCTGCTCTATAGTTTCAAACTTCCAGTTTCTTTGGACTGCAGTAGAATCAGTTTCCAATCATGTGTCTTTTTAAATGTCAGCTGTTTGTGACATGATAATATACACACCTTTTAATATACTGCAATAAGGAAGCATACAAGACCTCACTGTTTATCATTCATTTATTAATGAAGTCTGTGGGCTGGACTTGCAATAACGTGATTGTCACTGCAAGTTCTTAAAAAGGTATCTTTGAGACCTGGCCCTGTTTGAGTGGCATAGAAACAGTTGTTTGCAGTGTCCCTGCTGGGAAACAGAAGTTCACTACAAATCTCCTCTCTCCTCCTGCCCCTTCCCAAAAATAGTACTGTTCATTCTGGCTGAGTCATCATGGGGCTTTGGTACTTTTCAAAGGACATCAAATGACTTTGATGGCATTTCATTTATATACAAATGACATAGTCATATGACTTTTTAAAAATTTTTACGTTTGTACAGAATTTTTGTCTGTTTTATCTGTTTCTCATTTCATACAGAAGTACTTGAAACAGTGGACTTTGTTGCACCTAATGACAGAGTTGTTTTCAGAACTTGTGAAAGGGAGAGAGAGCATGTTGTCTTCCAAATGGTAAGATACCAGATATTCTTCTAGGAACATAGTTAAATAAGGTGGTTTCACACCAAAGGTGTTGCAGAATTTCTGAGCTGTTGGTACAAATCAAGATTCTACATTGTAAGCCTCCTTAGAGCTGTTTTCAGAAGAGGCGATTAAGATAACCTCTGTGCTCTCCAGCAGCTTGGTTTTGTAAGAGGTATCTTAGATATATTTCTGAACTTACGGATGCAGAAAATAAATTGTGCTGATGTCTGAAGTTTTGCACTGTCCTGTAAACAGTCTCACTGGAAAGACTGAAAGGAGCAGCATTGTTTAGCATAGATAAGAGAGGATGAATGTGTGCATTGGCACAAATGGATTAAAGATTCTCTCTGCTGAAGAGAAAAAGACAGTAATTTGTTCTTAGAGACTATTCTGTGTAGGACAAGAGATGATGGGCTTGGAGGGAGGGGGAAGCATGAGTGGACTGCATTAGACACTGAAAAGACCTTTTTCAGGGGTATTGTAGCCCTGAAATAAGTTGCTTGTAGAGTCTGTAGAATTGAGAACATTAAAATAGATATCTGTTGCTGAGGGGCTAAGAACATTTGATATTGCTGTAGGTGAAGAGGGCAGACAGACCTCTTTGGATCCTTTTTTGTATCACCTTTTATCATCCACTGGCTGACTCCAATATGTGCTGTAGGTAAATGTTTTAAGTATCCAGTGGGTCTCTGTCTGTACTAAATGTTCAGAACAAATATAGTTGTATACATGTGCAAGTAACCACCTTAGTTTTTTATTAATTTGATGATATTTTGTAATTATAAACCCTCTTCTTTTACCAACAGGGTTCAGCAGATGCTGAAAGAGCCCTGGCAGTAGCTAAGCTTGTGTAAGTCATCTTCTCTCACCCCCTTCCCACCTTGGGTCTGTCTGGGATTTTTTGTACAGAGGAATTATTGTAGAAGACAGTTTTTTATGATTGAGAGCATCAAGATGGCTTTTGATAGAACCAGGAAAAGTTCAGCTGCATAAATTCTGTGCTGGGATGGCTTCTTGCTAGTGCAAGTGTGTCCTTGATCTCTCCAGTGTAAATTTCTCTGGGTATTGCACAGCTGCAAGACCAATATACCTGAAAATGTCCTGTATTGTTTGTGGTTTAAAGCCTCCAGTAATGAATTGTGCAGAAACGAAAAGTGGCTCTTAAAAAGGTGGTTTTAAGCCTCCATTTAAATAGATGGAAGTTTCAACAGGACTTACTGTAGTGATGAATTTAGTGGTGAATATACTTTATATAGGATTAAGTATATAGATGGTATTTAAAATGAGTATTTGCAGCTTCTGCACAGTGCTGGTTATTGAAACCTGTGAACTATCTGATCTTCAGACCATCATTAAGATTTATGTATTTAACTTAAATAAGGGAGAAGCTAAAAATTCAGAAGTTCAAATTTACATTAAGTTCTCATTTAAGCCTCAGTGATGATGGAACAAATTACCTGGGAAGATATCTGTTTCTTGTTCTAATATGCTAAAAAGTATTTTAATTTTTCCTTCTCTTTCAGAGAGAGTGATGTGGCTGGTATTGATATCAACATGGGATGCCCAAAAGAATATTCTACTAAGGCAAGTGGATTTTGATTACTCTTAAATGAGCCTTTTCTGTCTTGGAGAATTTCAAATTCAAGCAGTAAAATTTTGATGAAGAGAAAAATTAAATTTAATTGTTTGTAGTAAACAGAACACTCTAGAAGGTGCCATGACCCTAATACAGTAAAATAAAATAGGCTGTTAGAAAATTAGATTCTTAAAGGCTAGATAAAATGAAGTGTTTAGGGCTTTTTAATATTTTTCTGAAGTCATTCATTTGTTGGTTGAGTGAAATAAGTTCTGCCTAGCCTTAATAAAAATTAAAATCACAATTTGTCATCTGAAGAAATAGATGGCAAAAAACAGTCACAACTTAGTAGTGCTGAATTCAATTATCTGTCAGTTTTAAGTGGGAGGACAATGGATCACTTAAAACCTGGTTTGTTTGTTTCTTTTGTAATAAAGCATATGCAGTTCTAAATTAGTCCTGTATATGTGACTGGAACAGAGCATTCACACTGATTGTTAGGACTGTTAAGCCACTTGGTATAGAGATAATGGATCAATTAATTGAACCATGGCACTCCATTTTGATGTCAAATGCTCCACAGAACTGTAATTAAGAACAAAACACCAAAATATCCATCTTGTACTAGGGTGAAAGATTAGGAGTATGACTGCTGGTGAATGGTTTTTTTACAACAATAGTTCTGGGTCAAGAAAATTTGTGCAAAAAAGTTGTTGGCCTCTGCATCTATGTATGCAGATGAAACGGTGTGGGAAAAGCAGCTAAAATATTAAATTGCTCATAATTATGTTATGGGTGAAAAATGGGAAAATTGATTATTATATTTGCTAAAAATAGCTTTCTGAAATCCTGTCTGCTCCCTAAAGTGATGAGAGCAAGTTGATACCCTGAATTACTGCTTAATTATTCTGATACAGGTCTAAGAAATGTAGTGCCAAGGTGTTCGGTAACGCTCCTGTGTTTTAAATTTTGCCATTTTTCCCATAATATTACATTGTGCTTTTGTTGTGGTCAATTATCAGGCAAAACAATTGAGTTGAAAAATGTGTTTTCCTAGTGGGTAACAGCTTCTCTTTGTTTTCCTAGGGAGGTATGGGAGCAGCACTGCTATCTGATCCTGACAAAATAGAGTCTGTAAGTATCACCTGGTGGGGTGGGAACTGCCTTGGGAAGAATTGTGCACTGTGCTCTACTGGCAGCAGGAATGAGTTGCATAGACAGCAAATTTGTGATCACTTGAGTGGAGTACTCAGTTTAGGACACTGGAGTTAAGGTTATAGATAAATATTCCTGATTTAGTTCTCCTTGCCATTATCTGGACTATAAAACTGCTACTTTTGGGGTTTTTTTCAGTTTAAAAACTTTCAGTGTGGTGCAGTATTTGTGAGTTTTATGTGTCTGTGCGTGTAATTTGAAATCAGAGTTCACTGGTCACTCCATATTAAAAGCAGTGTTGAAACTCTTAGCAGCAGTTAATTTCTCTCTAAAAATCCAGTTCAAATCAACAAAGAAGTGGAAGTAAAAATGTCTTAGACTAGAAGTAGGCTTGTGTATCTACTGGATAAAATTGTATATTCAGTTACAGTCTGTATATGTCTGTCTAGCATGTAAGATTCTATATAGAGGAATAGTAAACAGTGTTACATTATTCTAATTTATTTTCAAGAGAGAAAGGAGGAGAGTTTTAGTAATGCCACTGTTGTGATCAGATTTTTGTCTTCTCTTTTTTTTTCAGATATTGACTACTCTTGTTAAAGGAATTTGTAAACCAGTAACCTGCAAAATCCGCATTTTGCCCTCAGTAAGAGCATAAATTGTTATGGTGAAGTGTTCAGCTGTTATTGCTCTGATTTACTATCAGTTGGAATATATGTTGTTCTAGTATGTTTCTCTGTACTCCTGTTGCTGTGAAATAGCACTTGGAACTTACTTACAATTTCTGTTTGGGATGCTGCCCCAGCCTAAATCTGACCTGCAGGTGCACAGAGACTGTGATTGTGGGCTTGTCA
The DNA here is from genome assembly GCA_013399945.1 of Ploceus nigricollis. Lineage (NCBI taxonomy): Eukaryota > Metazoa > Chordata > Aves > Passeriformes > Ploceidae > Ploceus > Ploceus nigricollis. The sequence goes on from VXBC01007352.1 coordinate 12,401, forward strand.
GTTTCTGTGATAGGCAAGGGCACAGAGGCTTTTATCCTCTAAATTTCTCAATTGAGTCATTTTTTATGTCATAGAGGTACAAAAGGGTGTAGGACAGCACCCCTCAAACAGCCAGTAGATGCTGTTAGTTTCTGTTTTTCACATGGGGTAGCCAATAGATGATTGTTTTCTGTTCTTTCAGACTAATTTTTCTTCCATACAGTTTTCCTGTTCTTGCAGTTAGAACAGCCAATGAAGTTACAGGGTCTGTCTTTTTCAGGATCTTTTACCAGACTTTTTTTACAGCTGATGTAGCTTCCTTACTGCTTTTTTTTTTTTTCAAGATGAATTCTCTACATATTTTTCAACCTCCAAGACATTATGTGCCTTCTCTTTTAAAGACTGATTATTTAGCAATTGGGTATTTAATTACTTCCTAGATACTATGATCGCATATGACTTAAACAGATATTTCAGTAGATGGATGAATTGCACCTGAGCCAGCTTTGTTCAGAAGTCATTTGTGTGTTGGGATAAACAAATGAAGCTTGTGTGAAAAGAATCAGTAACCCAGTCTAAGATCATTTTGGCAGATCAGAGAACTGGCACCTTTATCCTAGAGCCTCTTCCTTCTTGTTTCAAGCTGGTTTTGCATAATGTCATCCATCAGAACAGCAGGTGAGCTTCTGTCTCTGCATCCCTGCCAGCTGGGACATGTTGCAGTTTTGAGACTGAATCTGATATGTTTAGGATGAGCCACAGATATTCCACCAGCTTTTGAAAGGAAAATTTGCCTTTTTTTTTTCATTCTCCCTTTCCCTAAAGATGCATAAGACAGGCTAGTGCAGCAGTGTGTCAATTTTATTTCTGCTTTTTTAAGAGCATTTTGCCTCTTTGAAGATATACTGGGCCTTTTGATTTACTGGGCATATATGAATATCCTTAGAATTTTTTAGATGCTGGTTAACATTCTTAAGATACATCTGAGAGGAATATTTATAGTTGTGTGATTGCATGTTAGGTTGATTTCAGAAGGCATCCTCTTACCGAAAAGCATTTTAATTACAATTTACAGAGTAGTCGTTAGAGAGAACTTGCTAATCAAATGTTCCAGTCATTTTCAATTGACAGTCTGAAAACCTTTGGAAAATATTCTCCTGCTACAGAGTATTATGTTACCTGGTTTGAGAAAGTTTGTAATCTGCAGGTTCAGAGAAGCATTGAAAATGGCTTCCTTTTTTTACCATAGCATGTAGTTCTTTAATTAAAGTATATATTAAATGGTTTTACATGTTATGTTATTGATGAAAGACAGGAATCACATCCCTCTTGATAAAAGAAGACTTCCAGCATTTTTTTGTACAGTGGTCACATGATAGTTATTCCTTTTGCTTTGAATTAAAATCATGTCAGACTGTCTTATCCCTCAGGTGGAGGATACTGTGAATCTGGTGAAGAGAATAGAGAAAACTGGCATTGCTGCCATTGCAGTCCACGGAAGGTAAATTGATTTTAGGCAAGAAAGGCTTAGATTTTTTTAGTTTGTTGATGACTGTACCACAGTATGATATGACTGATACGAGTATACTCTATACTCTAAATGTAATATGTGGTTCTGATTTCAACTGTTAACTGAATTGATGTTCTAGGAAATCAAGTCAGTTGTTAGGGAATTAAACTGCTTGCTGCTCTTTTCCTAAATATTTTTTCTCAAAGACCAAATAAAACTAAAATTATCTTGCATACTTTGTATCTAAAAAATCAAATATATAAAAAAAATAAGCTGAAACAAGTATATCCCAATAATCCTTGTGTCATGTCTGCTGTGATTTAGAGATCTATAAATTCCACAGGAAGTCTTTGGTCTTGTCTTTTTTTTTTTTTTGTTGGAAAGGAAGAAGGAGGAGAGGCCTCAGCACCCTGTCCACTGTGATGTGATCAAGGCCATATCTGAAGCTATCTCCATTCCAGTAATAGCAAAGTAAGTTGGACTAATTAGCTCATTATGGTCAGATGCCTGTACTTAAGATTTCTGATTAATTGTATTAGTGTTGTTAATTTTTAGTGGAGGATCTCATGACTTCATTAAGGAGTATGCAGACATTGAGACCTTCCAGAAAGCCACAGCTGCCTCATCAGTCATGATTGCTCGTGCTGCCATGTGGAACCCCTCTATCTTCAGAAAAGAGGGGTTTTGCCCCTTGAAGGATGTCATGCAAGGTTACATCAAATATGTATGTTTTTATGAAGATCTTACTTGTAATTAACATTGTTTAGAATTGTCAATCCAAATCTTACTGCAGTATCTTAACTCCATTTCAAAGACTTGGTTCTGGGGATATTTTAACATAGTGCATGTTACATGATCCTTGCAAATCAATCCCTGCTTCCTCTGTTTGATTTTGTTCAGAAAAAAAGGTTCAGAAATCTGTATTCAGAAAACATGCTTTTTAGCCCTAGTTTCTTGGGAACATTTATGAGGCTTACCAGGCTATCTAAAAATGTAAAGAAATCTAAAAATATGTAGTCCAACTCTGTCGAAGTCACAGCTGTACAAATTGAGCAGATTATTATATACAGTATATAATATTGAATTTACACCATTGAACAGAAAGGTGAAGGAGTATTAAAAAAATCAGTTGCTCCTAGATTCACTTTTAGAAATTAATTAATTTTCACAAATACTATCTAGAAGTATTCGCAGTAGGAAAGCAAAGGGAATGATTTGCCAATAAAGTAATGCTGTATTATCGTAGTACTGTAGCTCCATTAGCTAAGTCACCTAATATATAAAGTTTTATCCATTATTCAAAAGTCAAAATTTTAATGATGTAATGGGAAATTAGTCAGAAATCTGTACCTTTCATCATGTCATCAATTCAAATTATTTTTTTTAATTTGAGCTTGCTATTAATGAGTTACTAAAATATCAGTGCATTTCTAGTCAATGATGTAAACAGGTCAACTCTTTCTTCAGAAGTATATGAGTCAGTTGAACTTTAGTTGGTGAAGTCATGCCAAAATAATCAGATTATAGTCACATTCATGAGTAGTGTTGAATATGTTACTGAGGAAACTGCACTGTGGTTTGCCTTTCAAAAATGGTTGTGGAAGTCATCAAGACACCATGTGCAGTATAGAAGATAAATTTGTTTGGTGTGTTTTTGAATTCTTTGTCTCTTTCCATCAGGCAGTGAGGTATGACAATCACTACACCAACACTAAATACTGCTTGTGTCAGATGTTAAGAGAACAGTTGGAAACTACTCAGGGTAAGAAGCTGCACGCTGCACAGTCCACACAGGAGATCTGGTAAGCACAGACTTCAGAAAAGGAGTTGTACTCTATCAAACTTGCACGCCACTTCTCTATCTAGCACTGCCTGGCATTTCACACTGTCAGGAGAAGTTGCAAAAACCCTAAAAATAACCCCAAAAAATCCAGGTGGGAGATGTGAAATAACAGAGTAAACTTTTCCAGGTTTCCTTCATGCTCAGATGTTAAATCTTGAACCCTAAAACTCTCTATATTCAGCACACTAATTTGAGTGGTGCTTCACTGAGTGACAAGCATTTATCCAATATTTGCATGAAGTGATTAAGAAAAATTTCAGCTTGTCCGAAATTTTATGGAACTTGTCTTCTTCCAATGATACTTATTTGACTTAGCTTTCCCACTTGCATGTGAAGTTTTTAATGTTACTGGAATATTTATAACATATTTGTTTTAAAATGAACGCTAAGAAACTCAAAAACATGTATCAGGGTTATCTGGTTGTATGGTACTTAAATGTAATTTTTTGTGCTGCTTTTCATTCCTGTAATATCATAGTGAATTATGGCAATCTTTTTGAGGAAATAGAGTAGCTTTAAAGAATCTTGTCATCCTGCACATCTGAAACAGACTGGATGAAATTTCTCAGTGGGAGAGACAGAAATGAAAAAACAAAAATTTTGAGGCAAACCATAAAATAGATGAATAAAGAATTTGCACAGAATTAGGGGAATTCAGGTTTGGACACATCTCAAACTGAACAAAATAAAGCTCTGAGCTTGTGTCATATCCATGTTCTGTGTTATAATTATCCTTCTGATAGAAGGGAGGGGAGGAGTCTCCTTGTTTTTTATAAAATGAACAGTCTGAAATTGTTTGATATCTAATATGTATGAAAATGGATGGAAATGTTGAAAGCCTGAATTATTTTGAAAAATAATGTATTGGATTCTAGCAAACCCTAATCAGCATTCTGTTCACGTTCAAAATGAATGGAAATGCCTGCAATCCTTTTTCCATTTTATTGTCTTTTATCAATTTTGGCTTTCTAGAAATAATTCTGTCCATGATTATTACATTACAGTACAATGAAGGGAATTTGTATTTCATATATAAACGGAGCTAGACTTCATTATTCTTAAAGGAGCAGTGGAATCCATGAACAACAATTAAACTTTGCAAGTTACTTTTCACTTTGGCAACTTAAAAAGTTTAACAGGTTTTAGTATGCTAACAGACTATCTATTTTGATTATAGATTTTGAGTTTAGGAAAAAAGATAAAGTACAGATTGGAACTCAAATCTTTTGCAACTTCAATAAAGTCTTAGCCCAGAGGGTGGTGCTGTTTTCTGCTGCATAAATAGCAATGCATAGCATGTAAAATAAATACTGTAAAGTAACAGTTTTACACAGGCAATTAGAGGTGTCACAGTTCATACACATAAACACTGGATAGAGATCTGGTGTAAAACTATGGGGTTTATGTGCTATGCCTAACAATTCTTTAGAGGCTTCCAAAATCAAACTCTCTGTTTTTGTACATGTGATACAATATCAACTTCAAAATGGGCTAAAACAATGTGTGTGCAGGAGAGGGGGACAGAGAGAGCCATTTGAAAATTTGTGAAACTGCTTTCTGCCAGCAAACTTGGTCTTTTAACCCCTGTTCTGAACAACCTGTTTCATGTCCAGGTAACTGAGGAACATTCAGTTTTTTAAAATGCACCAGTTTATCTTCAGACAAAAACTGTGCATAATTCTGCTGTCTCCTGGTGGTGAAAATGGGTTACAGCCATTTGAGCTTTAACCTCAGTGCTGAATGCAGGGGAACAGCCTCCTGCTCTTCCCACAAAACATTTACATAGCAGTACGTAATAAATTGCCTTCCCTTAGAAGCATAAGTTAGTATTGTTCAGCTTCATTGCTTTTTTGCTTGGAGCATAGGAGATGGCTTTGTGGGCAGAATTCATTTTGTCATTGAACAGCCCCATATCAACCAGCATCCTCATAACAGAAAGTAAAAATTTCTTTTGTGCTGCAGGTTTTATTGCCATTATCTGCAGAAAAGCAATAGTCTCAGTTTTTCAAAGTAGATCCAGCCTGCCATGAATTTGAAATTTTAAAATGGTTTGAAGCTTTTGCCTTTGACTAAAATCCTGGTTGCTTCTTCTCTTTATTTGGGCTTATGAATAATACTCTGAAGTCAGAAAAGCTGAGATTTTGAGGGGTTTGGATGCTATAGTGTTTATTGCTTATAGTATTTTTAATCACTATAATTAGAAGATTCTTTTCCCAACTTTTTGCTCATATTGCCCTTGTGGAGCTGATGCACCAGGAGTCACTCTGAGATGTTTGTTTGCTGATTCATCCAACTGCAAGTTATTAAATGAGCTAATAACTTGAACATTGCAGGACCTGTATTTCTGACTGATTCTGCCTTCACTTCCAGGCTACAAATTGCATATGTAGTGCTGGAAATTAGAACATCCTTTTCCTACTTGTAGCTCAACAATGTCTGGTAAGAATTGAAAGAGAAACAATGTAATGTCACTGTGCAGAATATAGCCACACTTCCACTTCATTCTCTGTACTCTTAACATATACTGTAAACACAATTGATTTCTACATTTTCTTTCTCTGTCATAATGTGATACAAAAATTTATAAACTGATCTCTAATATAGAGGAATTCTGTTTGAATAGTGAAGCCTTTGAAATGGGTGACTTCTATGAAGAAACCACAGCTATTTTTGAAGCAAAGAAAACATCTTTAGAAGCCAAGACGCAAGATGAAGATGACCAAATGGAAGATCCAGATGTAATAAAAATGGCTGTTAGATTTGACAAGTAAGCAAATCAAGTTTTTCACTATTTTGCATCTCTGAATAATAACTGTGAGATACACAGTGTCTTAACAGTTTTTTGAAAGTGATGATTTGCAATCCAGCACTTAGTGAAGTCCTATGAAGCAGTAAGTGAACATCATTGCATAATCACCACTTTTCCTGTGCCATTTGCATGTTGTAGGATGTTCTTTGGTTCCAGGCTTCCTGAGACTGCTTAATTCTCTCACTTAACTTGCTGAAAGTGCTGAGTGCTCTAAAAAATTTTTAAAATAATATCTCTATGTAGAAAAGTGTATTACAAAGATGTAGAGTTCAGTTATTTTTAGTGAAACTTGACTAAAACTAATTTTTCCATAAGAAGTCCTGAACAAACTCTTAATACTCTTCTAAGCAGAGAACATGCTCATCTGAAGTCTTCTAAATGTGTTCCACTCATAAGCTATTCCTTGAAAAATTAATTCATGGAGTTGAATTCTATTTTATATCATTTTTAACTATAATCTCTGAAGCCTATAGAATTGCTGTTATTTTCCATGTTAAATTTGTGTTTGCTGTTTTTGGTAACAGGCCTATCAAACAGCTCAAGAAGAGTGTGATATGTAAAATCCTCCACAAATGCAGTCATAATGCTTTAATATTTAGAGGATATATTACTTGACTCCTTGAGAACAGAATACAGATTTTTTAATGTTTTTTTTTCTGCCATGTGTGAGGGTCTGTAATTCTTTGTCAATAACTGAATAAATTCTTACATTTTCTACCCTTTTTTCATTTGATTACTGCTTCATAACAGAAGCAGCTTCTCCTTTTTTCTACTAGTGTTTAATTGGTGCTTATAATAAGCAGTACCAAACTGTATCTCTCTTCTGTGTCACATATTTCGTTAGAATCTCCTTTCTGGTGAGTATCTCTTCTCTAGCTGTATTACTACAGGATGTAAATGCTTGGGAAAACTTTAGATTTTATTTTAGATGTCTTGTCACACCTATTACTTGAGTTATCTAATGAAGAAGAAGCATCTTCTTCATCATTTGAGCTGTAAAATTAAGCTTCAAATAACTGGTAAAAGTAATACAATAAGCAGCACTGTCTTTTTAAAATAGAACTTCCTGTACAGTTGTTGACCACAAATTTTTCTGTCTAGGCGAGAATATCCACCACAGATCACTCCAAAAATGTATCTTCTGGAATGGTGTAGGAAAGAAAAGCATCCTCAGCCTGTTTATGAAACTGTGAGTCAATGAAAAATCCTTTCAAACCTCTCCCTCTGCCTTGTATATTAAATTAAGTATTTTAGAACTCAAGGTAGTGAGAAATTCTACTTTCCAGTCTGGTGTAGCTCTTTCAGAAAGTAGCTGCAGAAATGGTAATGCACGCAGGTATGAGAACAGCAGCTTATTTTATTAGAAAATAAAAAATCCAGAGTCAGACCTTCAGTCTGCTTTTGATTCATTTGTGAAAGAAGTTGCTGTACCTTTTTGGTCATTATATAGGAGCCCATGACTGACTTTCTTTTACTGCTTCTGTGAAGTAAAGTCTTGGAATGTTTTCTCTGTTGTTGCACACTGTTACAGATAGGAACTGTATGGGACAGGAGCACCTGTCTGGTTCCATGGGGACATTATTTGATTACTTTTTATTTTTTAAAGCAAAAATATTTGTAGCTTGGACAATTTCTTAATTTTTTAATGTTGAATATGTATGGTGAAATTTGTGGTGTGCATTAATTTTAAAGTTATGTTACTTGTTATTCTTGTCTTTATACCTATGAAGGAATGTTGATGATGTTGTTTCTTCTGTGAATGACATGACTGGTTTTTGACAGCCCCTTCCCTTTTAATTCTTTTTTCTACAGGTTCAAAGACCACTGGATAGATTATTCTGTTCAGTAGTGACAGTAGCTGAGCAAAAATACCGATCAACTCTGTGGTAAGCCATACTTAATGGGTTTTTCAGCTGGATTTTTGTTTCTGAAATGTTGCTTAAAAACTTACATTCAAAGGATATTCCAGTTTATTCCAGTTGACTTTGATAAAGGTCAACTAAAAGCTACCTCCTAAAGCTACCTCTAGGAGGGAGAAAGGATTAAAAACTTCTCAGAATTGAATGTGACAAGGGGAAGTAAACACTGGCATAATCAAGTAAACGGTTACAGATTTTAATTCACTTTGTGTTAGTCCACAAGTTGTATTGGAAGGGGAGCAAATAGGTGACCCAGTTCCATTCTGTATGTGATGAGTTCAGAAAGAAGCCAAGGGAGGCAGAGGGGAATGTTGGAGGAGGTTATGTCTTCAGTCACTGCAGCAGATCCATTCCCAATAATATGTCAGGACTATGTGTCTATATTCTGTGAAACAGAGGATGGTGCACTGAGTTCTTGGAGATCACAGTTAATTAGCAGCTACATCCAGGGCTGCTCTAAAGTTTCATGATGGTATTTTATACAGTCATCTATTAATACCAGAGTTGATTTGAGGCATTTGCACCTAAGGTGATCTTGATTTAGCTGCAAAGCTAGAGCTCAACATTGAACATTTTAAACAGGACAAGTGCACCCAGCTGCTTTGCAGCTTTCTTCTTCAGAGACTTTAGGAAGTTATGCTCAGCTGATATGAAATTTTGAGAGGAAAATGTTTTCAAATACTGACTTCCACAAATGTGTGATGGGCAGTCTTTCTCAGAAATGACAGAATTTTTATGATTACAGAACAGTTCCTGCTTTTGTCAGCATCAGTGAATTTGTACATCTGCTAGAGAGTATACTTATGCCTGAGCCTCTTTCAAGAAAAGTGATCCTTCATAACTGAGTTTTGTTTAGTGATCAGATTTGTAAAAGTTACCTTTCTGAGAATTGTGTGGGCCAGACATACATTGGCTGTGTACCTTTGAAATGGAGAGTGTTCGAGAGACAAGACCTCAGAGAGACAGATTTTCTGGGAATATTGCATCAGGAGTGATGCATCAATGCTTGACACCTAGCAAGATTGAAATAATTTCTGGAACTGACCTGTTTTGTTCCTCTGCTATGAGATGACTACAGATGCTGTTTGTTTCATGATGTTGCATCAGAGACAGGAAATTGTCTCTTGGCTGTGTGGAGACCTCAGTTTCTACTTTTCAGTGTGCTCTGTGTGCTTGCTCTTCAGGGACAAGTCCAAGAAACTGGCAGAACAGGCTGCAGCTATTGTCTGTCTGAGAACATTGGGTGTCCCAGAGGGAAAGCTCTGTGAGGGAGAAAATCACCTGATTAACAAACGCAAGAGGGGGGACCAGGAGCCCTTGATTAGCAGAGACCATGGAGAAGACCTTGCTGAGCCTTCCCATAAAAAGGCAAATTTTGTTGAAGAAACTTCTGACATGAATGTGCCGAAGATGCCACGATAGCATGGAATTAATGGAAATTAGAAGTGTCATGCCTATGCAGCTACAAATGACCTCCTGTTTGTATATCTTGCTGTTCACACTTCATTTGGATTCTCTCAGAGACAGATAAATTTCCCAGTTGTGAAAACTGAGATGAGATGTTTACTGTTCACCACTCACTGTCCCTATGGTGCCTTTCAGATGATAATTAGGAACTTGATTTTAAAAAACATGGAGAAGGTAATCCCAATAATAAACTTTTTTAAAACATCAGGTATTTTCAAAGCAATTTTGTCATTGGTTTCATTACTTGTTTTTTTAATTTTTAATAAGTCTACAGTGTACTGCTAAGAGATGTATTAATACATCATCCACAAACAGAGGAATGGAACTGTGTAGTTAATCAGAAAAATCAATGTAGGAAAATAATTACTAGCAAAGAAGACATGGTTGTGTCTACTGAGTTTTACGCATGTTTTGCAAGCTTACTTTGCACCACTCATGTATCAAGAAAAAGTTTTTTTGCAGAAAGAAGGACTTTAAAGACAAGCATTAAAATAACATTCTTCTGTGATAACTTCTACTACGTTTTACCTTCAGAAATATGACAGAATAACTGTCCTGTCCTGGTCATAGGTGTTAACAATTGTGTCTTTCCAGTAAGGAACTGGAGCCAAGCCTGGTAGCACTGACTTTGTTGAATGCAGATCCTTTGAGTTTTTGTCCTTTGAACTTGAAAGTCCTCGTAAATGTCAACAAGTAGATACTTGCAGTAATGGCCATCCAAATATGGTCTTGTATGTTCCTGAAATGTGACCTTGTTTGTCTCAGTAATCAGCTGTTGGTGGTACACGGGTCTTGATCAAAGGCCCATGGTCTCTTCTTTGTTTTCCATCATCACAACTTCCTATTAAAGTAAACTGTAAGTAAATGCTGTATGCCAGGAGAGGATACAGACCCTGTCTAATTCATGGCAACTCAACTGAGCTTGTCTGATTCAAATTAGAGTTCTGAATCCTCAAAAGAATGCCAAAAGAATTCAGAGATTTCTGTTATTAACAGTTGATTGAAACAGTGGCTTAGTTTCTCTCAACAGTGTGAGGGATCTTGAGATAATCAGCTCTAGTCTGAAAACAAAATGATGGGGATGTATCATGCCCTGATCTCTAAAGTACTTTGTATAAAGAGTGTACAAGATATAATTCATTTAGTTGTAATTCATAAAGAATCTTTCTATTTAAAAATTTGATCATTTTCCTCAAGTGATAGTGCCAAATTAGACCATTCTTTCAAAAAGGAAGAACAGTATCTCATCAGATAATATTCAGGGTGGTGAAGTTAAAATGTCTGCTGTTTAGATTAGAGTAAGTTACAGTAAATCTATACAGTAGGAGGAAGGAAGTTTTAGTTGTTCAATTTGTACATTGCAGTAAATACACTTTAATATGTTTAGATTTGATATCATTTTAGTGCTACAATTTTACTCTGAAGCACTAAAAATATTTGCAGTATTAATCAGAAATTTCAGAAGTAGCTCTTTTCCTTTTTTAAGTTCTATCTGGACATCTTACTTTTGTCAGAACTATTTGAAGCCACAATAATAAAGAAAAAGTCATTTTTAGGTCCTGCTACCAGTGTGATTTGCAGGGTCTAATGTAATAGAATCATGGAATGTTTGAGTGTGGAAAGGACCTCTGGAGATTGTGTGGTCCAAAGCCTGTGCTCAAAGCAGGGTGAACTAGGGCAGGTTTCCCAGGACCGTGTCCAACTGGGTTTTGCACATCTTCAAGGACTGACACTCCACAACCCTTCTTGGCAACCTGTTCCAGTGTTTGAGCACCCTTAAGGTAAGCAAAAGTGGGTTTTTTTTCCTTCTTCTACATGGAATATCCTGTGTTTCAATTTGTGCCCATTGCCTCTTGTCCAGCCACACAGAAGGATCTGGCTTAGTTTTGTAATCATTGTCTGTATAAAAGGAAAATTGAATCTCTGGGTAACACAGGTGGGGGTGCCTAAGTACAGGGTGGGCTTGTATGGCAGCAATTACTGTGGATCAGTGGAAGTTCCAGTGGATTGGGATGAGTTTATAGATAAGTCAGTCATGAGAAACATGTTATTTTATTTCTCTTTTGACCCAGAAAAAACCCCAAAAAATTACTCAGGAGAAGGTGTGTCACTGCTGACTTGAACTTCTAACAGAAGTGAGATAGGATCATTCAGTTTAGAAGCCAAGGCTTTCATAACACCGTTTGTACCTTGGGGGGTTTTATTTCTGGTGTTTTTTCATGTAATGTGAATGTGCATCCTCCTGCCTCCTTAGAGAGGTACAGTCTGTGCAGGCTTTTCATATTGCTTCCTTCCAGCCAGTGACTCCATGCAATTCAGAGCACAGGTTTGTGGTGAGAGGCTGGTGTTCCAATGCTGCTTGAGAAGATGTAAATTTTGGGTTCATTTGATCAGCTGAGCAGATTTCTGCAGGATGCTGTCAAACATTCACATGGAACTGTAGCTGAAGATAGATACCTTAACACAGGTTGCATGAATAGCAGCCTGGAGGTGCTTTACTACTCATATTACAGAATATGTGCCTTGGCTTTGTTGATGGAGAGAGTTTGATAAAACTGTCTGCATAGTTTGCTATGAGTGAAACAAATTCTGTGTTAACACTAGCCTGCAAAGTGTGTGTATTAAATGCATGCTAAACGTTGGGGGGGGGGAGTGTTTCTGTTTTCTAATAACCACATGTTTTCAAATCCTCTGAAATTATTACATGGTTGCCAATATTTCACTTACTCCTCTTAGCTCTCTGCAGTGGTTGTGCACATTAATGGGGTACTGTGCCGTAATTGTCTGTGCTGTAGCTATGGATAGGCCAAAGAGAGCCTGTGAAAATAAGAGTGAGGAGTCATTCTGTTGGAATGAGCTTTTAATGCTAAATATAGAAGGGCTGTAATTCTGGCAAATGGCTAGAAAGTGTAACATTTGACGCCTTTGATCAGCTTCAGGAAGAACCAAAGAAATGTTGCACTTGTGTGTGTGTGTGTGCTTGCCAGAATGTTGTGATTTAATAACTTTTTGTTACATAGTCTCATTCCTTGTAACTCTGTTACAACTAATGTGTGATGACTTTGATCATTCAATTCATCCTAACCACTTCTACAGGTAGGATAACTGTATTTATCATGTATGTTCCCTTCTCAGCACTGGTGCGAAAGTAATTACTTCAGTGATCAGCACTTTCCTCCTGGAAATCGTTACATTCACATTGCTTTTAAAGAGCAACCGGTTACTCTGTGTGAGTTTCTGCCGTGCTTCTCTTCCCTGCTGTACCTTCCAGAAACAGAAGGTGGCAGGTTTTTTTATTGTTGTCACAAAAATTCGCTGTCTTCTGCAGTGTTTACGAATCCAGCCATTGCACTTCAGCATTCTTGCATAGGGTGGCAATTGAGACCACAGCTGGGTTGGAGGATATTTAGCTTCACTTTTCAGAAACTTTTTTTTAATGTGGTGTGAATATGATACTTGGTCAATACTGATGAAAGCTGTGTTCTATTTTAGGTGTTTGCTTAGTGAAAATGTTTCACTATTAATCCTATGGAACCCTGTGAAGCAACTGGAGGGGTTTTTGTCCCAGGGGTACCATCAGCCAACAAAAGAGCATTTGTATTTTTTTTTACTTGATAGTGATGCTGCGGAGAGTATTTGTGATGATACCTGCCAAAGTGTGGTCCATGGGTATGGGGAGAACTGTAACTTGTCCTCCCTGTATTCTGCTTACTAGAAATGTGAATGGGAATGCAGAGATATTTTTACCAGCCTTTAGTCTGGATGCACTCGCTGAGGGTCTACCTCCAGGGCCTTGCTGGCTGGAATGCTTTTTGGAATGTCCCAGGCTCTGAGCCCAGCCCCGCCCTGGAATGTGAGGTTAAATGTTGGCGGTACAAATACAGAGTTTGAATATCAAAATCCTGGAGTTGCCCAGCACTGCAATTTCAGAAACCGGCAAGTGAGCCACAGCTCAGCTGCTCTCCAATTCAAAGAATAAGCATGCCTCGGGTTGCTGGGGAAGGAGGGGGAGGTGGGGTGGTTTTTGTTTTGGTTTGGTTTTCGCTTACCCGTTATGACACGCAGAAGAACGTGCTTTTCAAACACGTCAACTGGCAAGATTGTGAGAGGTCCCACACAGGTGTTAGCTGGAAAGAGTCTTCATTCACAAAAGCATTTTGCTGCCATTCTTTAATCAAACCTAGGAGCTCAACATAATGAGAGCTATTGCCTTTTTAAACAGGAACCTGCTTATATTTGGACTCTGAGTCAAGGAGTGATGAGATGGCCTGTAAGGCTTAAGTTCCATCTGCGCCACTGTGCAGGAGGCCAGCGCTTGAGGCTTTGAGTCAGAGGTGCTGATGACAAAGCTGATGAAAAACATTAAAAGCTAAACATGGAAAGCAAGCCTTTGGTGAGGAGGGAGTGCATCATGTATTGTTAAAAAACAGTTGTCTAGGTCAGTTAAGGAGAAGAACTGCTGAGCTCCAGGGGGAGTCTGGTTCAGTCACCCGTATTCCAAGGAGCTCCAGCCTCAGTGGGGTTTGTGAGAGGAGGCTTAAAATATGCCTCACTTGTGGTGTTCACTTAGCTCCCAAATGAAACTGTGTTGTAGGAGCTAATGTGATTCAGCTGTTAAACATCTATCAGTTAAACAAATAAATACTTTCCCCTTGCCCTGGTGTGGTGGGAGAGTCTCTGTTTTGTTTTTAGAAAATTATTGTCTGCAAGAGTACTGTAGTACAAATCTGATACTTTACTCTTTTTAACTTAATTTTCCTTGATAAACTCCGTACGTTTGTTAATGCTTCAATGTGTCATTGTGTTCCTGTTCAACTGCCTTTAAAAATTATTGCTTGGTGATTGCAGCCAATGGATATCATCTATGTACAGTTGTGAACCTGCATTTTTTGATTAGTATTCTGTTGCATGGAGCTGGCAGAACTGGATTTGAATACAGATCTTCAACCTACTTTTTAGCTGGCTTAAAACAGTATAAACATGTTCCCTGTTCTAATACATCTTTTAGTTGATTTGCAAACTTCTCTAAGCAATGTTAGGCTGCTGTGCATGCCTGTGCACAGGGGTTAGCATGGATTGTCAGCAGCTGGTCATGGGCCTTCGTGTTAAACTTCTTAAACAGAAACTGATAAAGTGGTTTCCCTCATTGTGGTCAAAGAAAAGTGAGCATTACAAAAATATTTAACTAAAGTTAGTACATTTTAACCTTTTCCAATCTTAAGTGTTGTAAAAGATTATCTTTTTGAGTAAAAAAAAAATCTGGCTGTAATTGAACTTCGTTGGGAAGCTTCTCAGTGACTTACCTAGTTTGGTTCAGTGTATGCTTATTTACTTAAGAAATGGACCCTCCTGTTTTTCTGGCAGTGAAAAGGGGTTTTTGTTTTTTGGAGTTTTTTTTTTGGTTATTTGTGGGGTAGTTTACTGTTTCATTAGCTCTCTGAATTGCTATAAAATTGAAAGCAAAGTTTCTGGCCATCTGTGCATCTGTTCTAGTTACATACCCATACTAAATCCCAGGCAACAAAAAGTTTAAAAGCTGAAGCCATTGTTTTCTTTTGTGCTGAAATAGAGCCAAATCCTGGACACCAGACAGGACACAAGTAAACATGTGTGAATAGAGGCACCTACACGAGCCACAAAACCCTCTGAAGAGATCTGAAGGGTGTTAAAAACAATATGAGGCAGTTTCACTTGAGCAGAAGTGTGCATTTATTTCCCCTGTATGGCATACAAAAGGGGTGTTTGTAAGGGGCCTTTTTGTTTTAGAAGTTAATTTAACATTGTGTCTTCAGATCTGTAGGTGGAAGGGAATGGAAGGTGGAGTGTTCACAAGGGCATCAGAATGATATGATTTCAGAGAGGTGCAATATTGGGACTGCAGGATTCAGGCAGTAAATCACTGTACAGTTAGACCATGATGCCTACCTGTCACATCAGTGGCATGGTAGTTATGTCATGCTGCCCTGTGACATTCTCTTATTACAGCTAATAGCAGCTTTCATATTTTGCAGTGCCTGAACATGGAAAACAGTTGTAGTTCTTAGAAAGTTTATAGCCTGTAGGCTATAGAAATACTGCATTGTGAATGCTGAATTAATAGGGATTTAATAAATTACCTTCTCTCCCATTAACTTTTATTAGCATGCCAAGTGTTGCAATGTAGACTGTAAAATCAGTGGTAGTTTGCTCACTGGTGTGGGTAACATGCATGACTGTGCAGCATGACCTGAGAGTGCATATCCCAAAATGGCAGCGATGCTGGCGGAAGGGATAGAGAGAGAAAAAAGAAAAAGTAAGATTAGTCACTGCTGTCTTTCTGTGCAGTATTACAGCACTTACCCATAGATTAAACATCTACCTCTTTTTCTTGTGTTCATTTTCAGTATTTAAACTCATGTTTGTGTAAGATTCTCTGTACTTTGTTAGAGGTAAAATGTGTAATACAGTGTTTATTGGAAGTGATGCCTTATGCCACAGAAGCAAACACAGCTCATAGTAAGATGGAGGGAAGAGTTTCCATTTAACTTCGTAGAGAAACTCACTGAAGACAAACAGATTTGATCCACCCACACTTTATTTTCTTCATACCTCTTCATTAAAAAACAAAATCAATTTAGATGAAGAGGAGGTTTTACAGAAAAAGTTGATATATTTTCATGAAAGGAAGAGCTAACCTCATCCTGTTAGAAAACATCTTGCATCTTCACCCATCACTGCCTGACTGCTATTGTGTACTGTTTTCCTCTCAGCCCAGCCTGTGAATTCATGGCATCACCTGGTCGGTGAGAACATTTCACCCACTCAGCTCACTCCTCTCACTTCCCCTGTGCTTCAGACCCCCCCCATGTCACTGTACTGGCAGTGCAGACTCACAGTGAGCAGCTAATTGTATTCCTTCTTGCATTAGGAATTTTTATTGGCTGTTTTAGGACTATGACTTACATTGATTTTCACTAAATACAACTCAGCCCTTAAAGAAGAAGCCATCTGCAAGTTTTTAGCAGATTTTGGGATATTGACAAGAGCTGATCTTAGCATATTGATGGTACTCTTCACTCAGGTCTGTGTGGGTTGGGAAGAGGGTTTTCAAATGGTAATTCAGGATAGCTTCTGCTCAGTTGTTTTCTTAGCCTTACTAAGCTAAAGTTAGCTTTTGTAAACACCTTTCTTTTCTTCCATAATTAGTCACCTTGTTAATCCAGGAATTTCCATTGCAAGCCTTTCTTGCATCCCTAGGTGAACTAAAATGAATTTGGGATGCAGCTGTTACACCTGAACAGTATTGTGCAGGTATTGACTTCCATTCAAGAAGGTTTTTAGCTGGGGTGACAAAAAATACATCAGTTGTTCAGTCTTCGGTCTGCAAAGATTGTTTCTGTAGTAGAGGTCATTGCACAGCTTCTCCCTTGAGGTTTGTAGGGCACAGTTGGCAGCATCCAACTGCTGCCAGTGTTGGTTTTCCTTACGTTGCTTACTCACACTGCAGCTGGGATCCTCAAGAACACGCGTGTACAAAACATCCTGTTGACAGCCTCAGCACAAACATCAGTGGCAGAAAAAGAAAAGGGCAATTAAAATACTTCTTAGTCTTTTCAAGTACAGCATGTCCAGATCAGGACTCAGGTCAGTGGTAAGGGCATCTGTGGAGTTTGTACAGTTACTGTCTGTAATACAGCTCATCTCCTAAAAGAATGTAATAATTTTCATTCTTTGGCACTTCTGTGCAAATTAGCGGAGAAATTAGTGCCATCAGAAAATATAGACCAACAGATGCACTTTTCTTATGCTTCCTTGTGATTGAAGAGATGGAACTGGAAAAATGTCTGGAAATTCTATCCACTATACTTCATATTTATTGACTACTCAATATTGTGCAGATGAGTTCGTAAGCTTTGCATAGGTATTAAATTTATTCCATTCATTTCTATGAATTAATCAATTGATGAACAATGTGCAGTACTGAGCTCTGTCAACACCTTGTATCCATATAACAGAAATACACTCCCAGTGCATGGTGAACTGCTGCAGTTAACACAAAACTTGCATCAAGAGGATCTTCCTTGATAAGTGAGGAAGTGGCATGATCTGTCATTAGCTTCCTTCTAACGAGAAACCAGGTATCTGCAACCACATCTTTAGACTCCCACGCCACTGTGGATATCAAGATGTTAAACTTGGTTTATTTTAAAGGTCATCATGTGAGATCTCATGCACAATTTCTAAGCCATAAACAAAACATAGCTCCATAAAAGGAAAATACAGATTATCAAAAGTGAGTGAAATTTAACACAGTGTCTAAAAATAGACTCCAGCATTACTTTCTGACTCAAAAACATTAGCAATTTTGCACAGGGTTTGGGTTTTTTTGGTTCATATGAGACAAAGTTCAGGTCTGCATGGAATATAGTTTTATCCTCTATACAATAGCAAAATCCAAAATAGGCCAAGTGTTAAGAGTATATGGAGTGTCTGTTGTGAAGAATTTACCATCTAAGAGAACAAATCTGAACAATAGAGCAGACAGGATATAACTACGAAGGGTGAAAGGTAGGGAGGAGCACAAAGCTAACTGACCCATTTTCACAAGAGTAGAGGAGAAGCTGGAGTACATATTTTTGCACTTTTTGTGCTCTGTGATGAGGATGGATGTGGTGTAGGAGGAGGGAGCTGGGGGACTCAGAATGGACCCGTGGTGTCATCAAGACAAAGAAGAAAGAAAACCATAAAACAAGCAGCTTAAAGAATGTGTTGTGGATGAACTGGTGAGCAGAAAGTTAAAATAGTCAGGGATCTGGAACTGGGGTCACATGAAGCGATTCAGGGGAAAATTATTTGCCATCTCCATGAGTGCTTTTATTGGTAATTTAGGTATGACTACAAGATCCTGGATGATGTCCTGAATTCAGATCTACCTACTATATACCTGAGAAGTATTGATGTACTTTCTTATATATGATTGCTGACAGGAGATTGTTTAACATGGAAATCAGCATTTTTTCAAGTTTCACTAGTTGAGTATAAAGCTTTAGACTGAATTACTTACAAAGGATGAAATGCTGGTTGAATTAGATGGATCACAGTAACATACTTTGGATCTAAGTTCTCACAAACTTAAAAGCTATTTAGCCAAGGAATTTTGCTCCAAGCTCTTTTCTGTTTGAAATTTTTTTATTGTGTGCTTAAGAAGAAGAAACTGATATGCAGTAATTCATGGGGACTGCATGAGATTTTTCGTGAAATGTATTGTATTTAACTGAGATGGGAGGTGAACTGAAGAATGCCAGAAAGGGGTACTGAATGACCATCAATTAAGGAAGTTGCTACCTGTCCTTGAGTCTCGTAAATGTATTGGAAGGACACTGTGTTTGAACTATGTTGCCATTATGTTCTTGGACTATTTATTCTTGAAACAACACATGTTTCTCAGAAACACTCAAAGCTCCTAAATAATTCTTGTAGCATTGAATTCAAACCTGTTAAACTCTTTCTTTCTTGAAAGTGGATATATAACTTAGGCAAGAGACTATGAAAGCTGACTTGACATCTATTCTGAGCTCTCTGACTGACCTTTTCACTCTCAGTAGTAATTCATGCCTTTACAGTTCCAGATCCTCTGTTAGAATAGATACACTATGTTTTCAAGGCTCACGTAATAGGCTGTGGTTCAAACCAAGGTATCATGTCCTTGCCTTCTGCTTCTTACTGTAGCCTCTTTTGCTTCTTACCTCCTCCCTTTTGCCAACACAGATGCTTGTGGTTGTTTTTATTTTTCAGCTGAATCAATTCCCTGATTTGATTCACTCTGGAGCCAAACAAGTCTTAGTGGTGACACAACAGCAAGGATGGCATCTCAGTGAGAAAGAATACCTGGGAATGGAGAGTGCCTAAAGAGGGAAAATGGGGACTGTTAGTCACCTAGGAAAGGTCAGTACAGCCAAAGCCTCCTTGGTTTCAGGCCCAGAGAAATACCTCCCAGCAGTTTATGGGCAGCATTCATATTAGTCAAATGAGACTTGTAACTTTTTTACATCAAATTATCCCTACAGATGATGAGAGTCATGGCAAAAGAGCCCTTCTGAACAAGGATATGGTACATTGGGAGACAGTTTGCTTTGTAAGTTCTGTGATTTCTGGGAGCAGTTAAGACAAACATTATTTCCATGTAATTGAAGTTGTATTGTTAAAATACCATTTTAAATGACTGGCTACTGGCAGAAGAGCTAGACTGAAACAGATCTCTGAGCTGGCTAATAATACTTCTCAACTATTTATTCAGTTTTGTAGAACATCATGCACCCCTGCAATGAAATCTGTGCTGCAAGAGTTCTGCTAACAACAGCTGCTCTACAGTCAGGCTGGCTGTGCTTTCATGAGCTGTAGCTCTAAAAATGCCTACAGTGTCCATAGACTCTCAGAAACATTAGGGAGTTGTTGGGCCAGCATCTGCATTATTGAGTGGTTAAAGTAGTTGTAGTTCAGGTGGACTAACCATTGAGTTTGATGCATATGGCAGCAATGCAAGTTTGTGATGGAAATCTGCATTTCTGAGCCTAGATAGTGATTTTAGGGAAGACTGTACCTTTTAAGCCCTAGACATTTTATTACGTCTTGCTAGCTCTCAATAGGGATCATGGCAGCTGATAAACAATTCACTCAAGTGTAGAATCTAAAATTAAATATCTTGTTTTACCTCCTTTATCCTCCCACTACTGTTTCCTGAAAATAAACATTTTGAAATCATTATTGATTCCACAGCCTATTTGTAAATGTTTGCCTGAGGAATTAGTGCTATGGAAGAAGTTTAGGTTAGTGTCTTTGTAGTGTCCTCTGTCTATGATTTGGATGCACTGTGGTCAAGTCAGTTTTACAAGTGTGATGTGTGAAATTCTAGAAAAGTAGAGTGGAAATCTTCTCCTGCCCCTGCATCACACTCTCAGTTCTGCAAGTGCAGCTGTGTGTACAGCTATCTGGCCAGCTTGACTGGGGAGCTGATGCAGGGTAAAAAAACAAGCCTGCAAAAGAAAATGGGTTTGTTAGGTGGAATTTTTTGATAACAAAGGACCACTGCTGCCAGAAGAACCACTCAGGAACCTCCTTTATTCTGCTCTGGGATGCCTTTGAACCAGGTTATATAGATGATGGGCTACTCAGGGCCCCACAGTTCACATTACCAGATGCTTTGGACAATGTCTCAGTCCTAAATGAAAGATGAAAACAGATACCTTTTCAACACAGAAGTGGCAGCTGGAAGTATTTAAAGGGTAGATATTGGCAACTACAAATGAGCCGAAATGGAAGCTAAGTGGATTCTTGTATGTCTAACAGATAAATAGCATTCTTGTACAAAGTGAGTTGTCTTTCCTGGCAGTAAGGCACTCAGACTTCTTTCTTGACTGGGTAACAGATGTTGTGCCTCTTCTCTGTGCTATGTAAGATAGCAGCATTTAATACTTGGAGGGAAGTTAGTCTGCACCAAAAAAAATGTTGTGCCAATTCAAAGTGTGGACAGGAGAACAAATATATTTCATCCTGTTTTTGAGCAGTTTTTGAGTTAACCGGTTTTAATTGTAAGAGATTATCTTTAAAATAGAACTGCCAGGGGCTAAACTTTGCAGATCATTAAATATAAATACTTTTTTCCAAATGGCCATCAGTTCCTCTCTTTAAAGAAACTGCTATACAGTTGCCTACTCCTATGATATTCCTAGTGAGATTTCACTCTTCTTCTAAATCATGGTATTCATTCACTTCCTATCAAGGTATTAATAGCCATGGTAACCAACTGTCAGTGAGAACCTTGTCCAGTCCTGGGAGTAACAGGAGCCAACAAAAAGGAGCATTTTTCTTTCATTCCTTTCCTATGGTTCTCTGATCATTTGCTACAAAGAGCAGATAATTTTGACAGAACCAGATTATGGAATGGCTCCGTGTGTAGTCAGACTGGCAGATCTGAGAGGACTGGCAGCTATAGGTGGTGTGAAGGAGTTAATCTCTTAATACAGACCAGCTGCACAACTCTGACCGTGTCCTCAAAGTCAGTAATGCTCCATCTCAGATCAGGGCAGGGGAGAGGGTGACTGTTCTCAAAGTCCCTTGTGATACAGAGACCAAATAAATGTTCAGCTTATGGTCTCTATGATTTCTGAATGATAAACTTGAAGTTCTGATTGCTCTAGACAGGCAGATGAGTCTGATCCTTTGCTTTACTTGACTGTAAAGTAAATGTAAATGAAGCCAAGGTTTGCAGAGCAATCCTCTGTACTGAACTGGTCCCAAAGAGCATTGGGGATGAAAAAGCCAAGGGGAAGGGAAAGGTCCAGGGGAGAGAATTGAAAAAAAGTTGTTCCAGGATCCACACTAACCTTTTTTCACTACTCTTTGATGCTGCTCCTGAGAATTTACTATTTTCTAAATGAATGAGGTGATGACATCTTGAACAATATGTCTTCCTGAGGAGTCCAGGTATTTCTCACAGCTGCTGGCATAGGTGACAGACAAACTACACAGTTATCTGTGAGCCATGTAACATATATCTAGGAAAGCATATAAACTTTTGGGACATTATTCACACTTGAAGGCAGATTGGCAAAAATAATACAGTTGGCTCCAGTCTCCACGTTCCTACCACATCTATATAAGCCTAGATAAGACAGAGGCTCTTTTAAAAGGATTTATGCATTTGAGATTTCTTCTGGCTCCAGATTTTTGTCTATAGATTAAAAAAACACAAGCATGAAGGATTACCAAGGGTCATTTCTGAAGGAAAAGATTTGGGAGGGGAGGAGCAAAACAAAAATGTGCCTCTGTTCCCTAAAACAAAAACATATTCTTTGGAATCTCTTTATAGAGTTCTAAATAGGAAACATATACTCTGATCAGTATGTGAAAGGTACTTAGTCTAGTCCCACTGCCCTTCAGAAAATATACCAGGCCCTGGAAGTATCACTGGGGAGGCAGATATGACCTGTAAACAGACTAAGTGTTAGGGATTACCTCCTACCTCATGGAAAAACAAGTACTCTATTATACAAAGTAATAACTCAGCCCTCTATTCATAAAAGTGGGGAATGAGCAGCTGCCTAACAGCTTTTTTTTTGTGTGTTATAGAGCCTTTAAAATTCAGTCTATGAATTTTTACATACAAATACCTATATTGTGTATCTGGTTTGGGGACAGCAAACATACTGAATCTTAGAAGTTTGTACATTCATGTGGGGTTATAAAATAGTCTGGATATTTTAATTTTTAGTTTTCCAATAAACTGCAAGAATCAGTAACAACAAGCTTGTTCATACAAAAGCGGTGTGAAATTGCAACCTTATCCAGGGTGGGAGAGAGAAGGAGAGACCATGGAGGGCTGTGTATGACCCTCTTTAAGTAGGTATCTCCTCGGTCCTAATAGTGCAATTCTGGTTTATAGGTGTATCAGGGAGCTTTTGGAGGTTAAAACCTGTATTCTCCACATCACTGCCACCCCCCTCCAAATAGTTCTTTGAGGGCAACAAGGCAGAAAGAAAAGGGAGGAACAAGGAGCCTGGAGGCAAGGATGGTTTAAGACAGAACTGCTGGCAAAAGCAGCATTTGTCAGACTGTGTCCTGTAGATATTAGCTACCTTTGTTGATGTGGATGTCTGTGACATTAGAAATATTAAAGGCTTCTCAGCAGAGCTAGTCCAAGGAAATATAAACCAAACCCATTTGTTTCAGGACAAAAAACTTCCTGATCTATCAAAAGGGAGAATTGCCATTATGAAAGAGATGTGATTTCTTCAGCTGCCCCTGGTGAGGCAGAGCACACAGAATTTACATGTACACCATGGCCCTTCCTTGCACATATGTGTATTTGTCATATAAAACTGTTAGTAGAAAAATTTCAACGAGTCAAAGTAATTTAAAATTTCAAGTTTCATTTTCATGACTAATATTAAAGGCTACATCCAGCTGACTTAAAATGAAAAAAAATATAAATTTCTAAGGCATTTTGGAAATGAAATTTAGTTTTTAGAGGTAATTTATTGATGGTAGACAACTCCATTCATTGCTAAGACCCAGCCCTACTGCTGTGTATGGTCAAACTTCATCTCTAGGCACTGTCATAAGAACTTGGTGGGTGTCAGAGTTACAGTTCAAGTCAACTGAGAGGCATTTTTGATTTTGTGCCATGTAACTAAAAATCAGAACAAAAGTTGTATTTCCAGTTGAATATATGGGGACTTTTTAATCTTGTAAAATGAAAACAATTCTCTCTTTAACCGCATGCAACTTTTCAGTGTTAAGCAAAATTTTACATTACTATCCCATTGTCTCTCCCTCTCACAAGAGGCAAAGTGAGTTTACATAGGATGAAAGTCTCACCATAATCTTCTATTTTTAGAACTGAACTTTTTCCCCACAACTCCTGAAGACAAAACACCATGTGCGAGGTTGACTGCTCTCATCATATTCCAGCTGAGAACAGAAATAAAAGAGCCAACATCACAAATAAGCCTTTTTCTCACAAGACTTAGAGCACATTTTTTTCTGATAGAAAGCATTCAGATGGATTTCCAAATTCTTAGATGTTTATCTAAACTATACCCACATTTTTTAACCTTTTGTAGCTTTCCTTATATCGGAGACTAAAAACTACATTCATCAGGGCCATGGCTTAGAACAACAATCATCCCTAGCGGATAAATTGTTTGTTTCCAGAGTTACTGCTATGAATTGTGAGGAGGGGAAAAGTTGATGAATTTTTGTCTAAGTGTTTTAAAGATTCTCTCTTATTTAAAGTAAGCTTTAGCCTGTTTTTCCTGATTTACTATTTCATATACATCTTTCTGACAATGATCCTTTAAAGTGATTATCCTTTACTGCATGCAAAATGTCTTTAAAACAAAGGTTAACATGAGGAAATTCTTTAGCAAACAATTCAATAGCCCTGTATTTATCACTTCAAATAAGCCTCATTATTTATTGTTCAGATTCACTTTCTCCAGTGATCAGCCTCATCACAGCTTTCCTTTTAAAGTCACTGTACAGCAATGTATTCACAGCTTTTATCCTGGAGATACCATCTGTTCAACCTTCATATGCTCGTTCAGGGGGTTTTTCCTGCTTGTGGGGTGCACGGATGACTCAGTGCTGGAGGGTTTCTCTGGGGCTGCTGCCTGCCGTGGGCATGGCCAGTGCCCAGGGCTGCTCCTGTGGTTTTGTCTCATGACACGCAGCACTTGGCAGCAGTACTAACTTTAGACATCCTTGGTCTGTGTTCTTGCTGCAGCCACTGCCCCATCCCCGCATGGCGGTGCTGACACAGCTCCTTGTGGGGCCACACTGTGGATCTGATCAGGGGAACTCACCCAGCCCTAACAATCCTCCCCTCTCCCCCCAAATAAAGCCCAAAGCTGGGTCAGTTCCCTTGTTCTGCCTCACGGGTTGGTCTTACAAATGGTTCTGCTGAGGCAGCTGAACAGATGGGATGCTTGCAGGGCACAGAGGGAAGGAGCAAACCATTACACTGGCATTGCCTAACACCATATTCTCATAAGTCTCAGAGTACAAACAGATGCAAATATTAAATTTATTTCCTAATACTTGTAGTTATAACTGCAATCTACCTGAATGGCTAGGTTGCTGATTTTAAGGGAGGAGGTTTTGAGACTCAGGCGTTATAACTTATCATGTAGCCTAAATTAATTTATTTATTCGAATAGATTAAAACATTGTTAAAGAAAAATCTGTAGTTAATATACCCCAGTTGGCATTAATGGCAGTCTAAGTAACTGGTATGGATTGAAGCATTGCTTCTTTTGCTAATTATTCTTTAATTGCTAGGCTAATACCATCTTTGGTTTGTTATCTGGCACAGTAGAGATACATGTTTAAAACAGCAACAAAGGTCCTGCAGATGGGGTCAGGTCTGGCTCTGTTCCCTGGATTAGAGTGTGCTCTGGCACTCGGTCAAATTGAACCAATTCCAGGGATTTCTGTACTGTACCTGACTTGGGCTGGCTTTTCCTGCAAGTCTTGTAGGTCAGAAACCTATGATTATGCCTTTGCTGCCCTGCATTCATTCTCCATATATTGTTCTTTGGTCAAACCTTCAGATATCCTATGGTTTAAATGCTTTTTTTTTTCTCCCCCCACTCTCTGCAGTTTGGCACAAGGCAAGCAATTGACAATTTCTGTTGAAGCAACAGGTTCATCCTTATTAGTACCTCATTTTTGAATCTGGATGTGTTCAGTTGATACAAATTGCTCTTTTAATTTTATGTAGAAGGTGTGGAGACACAACAATAGAGGAACAGGAAAAGGTTACATGCAAAGCCCTGTCTTTTACATGTTTGTTGTGGCCTCATTGCAAAATTGGTGCATAATGAGAGAGCTCTGGTACACACCCATCAGATACCTCAGAGAATTGGCTCTGAGGCATAGGCAGGTGGGCTGTTGGTGAAGAAAACTAAGGTGATAAAGTTATGACTGAGATACAGGTTCCATCCTGATTTTCAGAGGGAAAGATCTTCAGTTTAAGCTGCATGGGTAATGTGGCTTATTTAAATAGTGACTGCAATGGAGTGTCACTGAGTGAGTTGTGGGTGCCTGGCAGAGGTCACCCCTTCCCCGAGCCATCCCACCAGGACATGCATCCCCAGCCTGGGAGGGAACAGACACAGGGCTGAGCTGAGTTGAGCTGAAAAACCTGCTTCCAAAGAAAATTACTCCATTCCCACCTTGTTCTGCCCCAGGCAGAAAATTAACAGCAGAAGTGAGTGAGACATTTCCATCCGGTTTAGTGAGTTTAGGCAGTTCTCATACGAGGGGGTCATAGGGAAGAAAGTGTGTGGAAATCCCCATTTCCAAACGGGGAAATGTTCAACTGGAGCTTTAAAAAAATCCCACTGCACCTTTACTGTGCTGGTTCCAGCAAACCACGTCTACCAAGTCATGCTGGGCCATTTGTGACTTTTCTGCTGAAAGATGTTACTGTTCCCATGTTAGAAGTATCAGGTTTGGTGAAGTTTCATCTGTTTAATTTACTACCTGTCTAAAGCTAATTATAGCTCACGTCACTTTTCAGACTGTGGGCTCCGGGGCTCCCGGCAGGGTGGTTAACCACGGGACGCTGAGGGTCCCAGGGCTTCTCTAGGACCTCCTCTCAAACAAGCCTGAAGCTGAGCTGGCTGAGGTCCCTCCCTGGTGCCACTCACGCTACCGGATAATGAGCCAGTTCAGGGAACTGAGACAAAAAGTTGCTTTCTTTGGAGCACGAGCCTTTAACTGGCTGAGCTCCCTGAGCTGCCTCAGTGCGCAGCGCTCACATCAGCACAAATCACCCAGCGGCCCAGGGAGGGTGGAGGGCCAGGCTAATGGCAACCGTAAATTAGCTTGGCTTAAGGTGTTAGAGAAAAACACCCTGAATGGAAGCAGAAAAAATAGAAAAACTTCCCTTCCAGAATACTGTTTTTCTTGAGCAATTGAGCCACTACTGAGAAATGCAAGGCTATTAAGTACAAAGGAATTTCAATCCTACATAATTCTAATTTAATTTTTAATATTGAGTCATATTTGGGCCAGTTAAGTTATAAATATTGATGTAGATTTCCCAAAAAAGGGATTATTTCCACCCCTTGCCTTTTGTTTAAATACCTGTCATTCTGGTGATATTATGGGTTAATTAGTTTATTTTCTGAAATGTATTTCTGGACTATTTCCCCTTTAACTACTTCAACCCATAACCTCATGTTCTGAGAGTTACTTAACCTTTGGTCATGTACAGTTTACTGGAAACCATTCCTTTCCTTTTAGGATTTCTTATTTGTGATTCCCTTAGCAATATAAACCACATATAGCTACTATTTCCTAACATGAAGCCTCACACAGACAATTGACATTACAGTTAATTAACAGAAGAGTTTTAGATATTTCACAAAGTTATTGACACCAGAAATGCTGTACATTAATAGCAAATGCTTGACATCATTTACTGTAAGAAGAGATTGTAATCTCAAATTAAAAGCATATTAAAAAGTAGATCAGATTTATCTTCCAACTAAATGACTACTATAGGAAAGGGTTAACATTGCTATCCTATGTGTAGCTCTATGTCTTAAAAAGTTTGGATTTCTTTCAAGTTCTGCTCTAACATTTATTGGCTTACAAATGTTTTCTACACTAATTTTAAAGCTTAATTTTAAACTCTTACAATCAATTTTATTACACCCTCAATATTATTTGTCAGGGAATCCCCAATGAGAAAAAGTCCAAGAAATCCAGTAAGACTATTTTTAATACTCTGAAGATATATAAATACCAATGTTGAAACTATTTTTAGTTTGATCTTTTGTCTGATTCACTGGTCTGTACCAATTGTTTTCAACCAAGCACAGTCAGAGGCTGGTAGCCAGTTGGACTGGGTTTACAACTTTGGAAGCTGCTTAGGCAAATGAGTTTCATGTACTGTCTTGACTGGAAAAGATTCATTTTCAGTTTATGGTCATACTGTAGCAGACACACCCCTCCCTTTGTGATAATAAATACAAAACTGCATTCTGTGATATGGATCTTTAATACATTGACTGTTTTTGGAAGGTGCTACTGTAAAAAAATTTAAAGCATAAAATACACTTTTTCTTAACACAGATAAAACTTGGAGCAAGCAATGTCCCATTTGGTGCCTCTGGTGCTTTAGAAGGCTTTTCCTTTTAATGTTTCTTGAACAACTGTATAAACCCAGAGGATTAGAGTCTGCTGCAGGAGAGCACCAAGAAGGGCAGCTGTTGTTCTTTTCAGCATTTTTTTGCTGAGCCATCAGGACAGCTTAATGCTACTACATGCTAAAAAAATCATGCATTATAGTGATTGTGGGTACATACAGTCCTGCTGAGGCCCTGCCCAGCTGAAACCACTCCATGGCCGATTGATTCTTTCTTCTTTTTTAATTGTGCAAAACTGGAAAAGATGTGTATCTTTGAGTTATAATGGAAAGCTAAGTAGCAAAACTTTGAGACCTTTTCTTATCTGAGTATATTTAGTTCAGCAAAAGGGTTTATTAAATTAAAGCAAAAATTGCCATAAAACAACTTACTAGCACCTCCCTGTCTGTATTGTACCCGTCATCATGGAGGTGACCAGTTTCCATTATCTTATATTCTTTGCCTCCCAATTGTTGCTACCTGGATGTAACTACTATTATGATATTTTAGCCTAACAATCACAGAAACCAGAAGTAAATGACAAAATTAGAGAGTAGTCTGAACATTGAGCCATTTTCTGATGATCCATTTTGCAATTGTTGTCTGCTTTCTGATTAATCGACAGATTGTGAACCTCACTGTCAAAAAATGCTTTATAAAAAAAGTCAGACTGAATAAAAATAAAACTGAATAGTTAATTGTTTTTCCCAGAAGCCAGTGCAGCCTTGAATGTTTTAAATGTTAACTAGCCAACATTTTGAATTATAAAGGCACATGATATTTTGTACAGATAATCATATCTTCAGTCTGTCAAAGTCAAGCAATTATAATGCTCAAAAAAACATTATGCAATGAAATATACGAGAAAAAAGATTTTGAGCACTCTAAAGTATGTATCATTTTAGAATGCATGTATTCTGTATTTTAACATTAATTCTTAATGTAATGGATTATAGAATTGTTTTAGACAAATCCCATTTTTTAATGGGAAGGTAATCTATTTAAGTTTGGAACAGACCTCACAAGAATTATTTACCAATCAAATAATATCATAATGTTGAATTTAACAAGTTTAGCCTTTTCTCTTACTGGTTTTCGTAATGGGAAAATATTTGTAGCTTATTGGTGTTATATCTTCTTAACATACAGGAACACCAGACCCTGGTCTCCAAAGGAGTAAGCAGTAGGTCAAACATTTTATTTTGTATTTGTAGACAGATGATTTGTGCATATTCAGGCATCTGTGGCCTTTTTGATAATGAAAGCAAAAGGACTGATCATATGATTTGGTTTTGCTCGATGATTAAGTGACATGAACCCTTGCAATAAGATTTCTAGTTTGAATACATGTTAAAAATCCATTTTATCTGAGCATGCATTTAAACTCTGTTGTTTTGTTCAATATAAATTACCAGCCAAACCATTCTTTATATACATATCTGATGAATACATATACAGGATCTGCAAATACAGGAAAACTAAATTAATTTTAATGGGTGAACCTTTACTGAGTAATATTCTTCCAGAGCTGACTGGGATCACTTTATTAATTGAATAGCTCATTCTCCAGCTAGGAAAAATACTGAGATAGTATTTAATCAGTTATTCCTTTCTGTGTTTTGTCTTTTCTACTTACCATAAATTTTTAATATACAGCAGTACCTTTATACCAATCCACTCTGCCAATATATAAGAAGCTAGAGGATGCAGCTAAGCCTATTCTTGGGAAGGGGTTAAGGTAGAAAGATAAGGATCAGGACCAGCAGCATATCAGATGACTGACTGTAATGAGGATTGATTCTGTGACCAAATCGAACAGTTAAAGCTCCCAGCCCTTGCTCTGTCAAAGAAGAACCAACCCTCTTACATGCTGCAATCTGGACATCAAGCCAGGCGGAAACTCAGTCAGCTAAAAAACAGAGAGGCAAGAGCAGCTAATGAAAACCACCACCTCTCCTCCAATGCAAAGGCAAAAATAAACGTAAACCACCTGGCTGGCCTGTTTGACTTTAGACTGGGATGGATTACAGTAAAAAGACACATAAGCACCTGCAACAGCTGGGGTACGGCAGTCGTGTTCCACATGTTACCTCTCAACTGAATCCTGTTGTGTCCAAATTAAGATGTTGAGTCAGAAAGCTCATTAGGTACAGACTAAGCAAGGGGTGTGAGCATATGTGCTCTAAGGACTGCACAATGAATCCACAGAGGAAAGGTGGAAGTCCGAGATCCAACCTGCCAGGGAGCCTTTCAAGTTTTCCACCCCACTGGAACCTATTGTTTCATGTTGGCTTAGCCTGATCTGAGTCAAGGACACGAGAGTGGTTTGCACAAGGCTGACAGTCCTGCTCACTCAAGAGTGAGCCCATTAGGCTTCCTATGGAAACCTGGGAATAGGCACATCAAGAAAAGTTTAGTAATACATTTATTCTAGTTGCTTATTCTGAATTATAGGGAAAAGCTGTAATGAGGGAAAATACTCTTTTTCTACTCCTGAAGATAATTAAAATACTGATGAAGAAACATTGATTTGTGGATAAGCAAAATCTATGTATCATTTATGAAATTACAGTATATAAGGAGGGATGACTTAAGCACATAAGATTGTGGTTATACCTGAGCTAATCAAAGGATACCAAATGTATATATGAAATACAGAAAAACCATTGCACCTTCAACTGCACATGCATTACACTTGAACAAAACAGAACCATTCCACAGAAGGACCACAGTATTTCTAGATCCTAGGACAGAATAGCTAAAGGCTCAGGGACTCGAGTTCCATTTTGCTACAACAGTTGTGTGATGCTTCTCCTTGTCCAGTACAAAGAGAAATACCAGCCCAAATCACCTGGCCAGGCTACTTAAATGTTCAAATGGAGTGTATAAGAAGTATTCCAGACTTGAGAGTCCTTACTCAGATGCATTTGCAGTCTAAGTGAAAAGAGGAACAGAGGTTGTATTACCCTCACCTTAGAGGGAAACTAAGGCAATCTTTTATGTTTATGTAAATAGCAAGTTACTTGTGCCCCTCTGAAGTCTGAAAATTAGACTGTATGAAAGGGGAAGCTTGGAACAGAGCCCATATTTTCTATATCCCAGTACTGTAGAAGAGGACTGTCTGCTGGCTAGTGAACAGTCAAAAATGAAAGTTAAAATACGGAAAAGTAAGTAAAATGCCATCTTAGTATTTTTTTTCAAGCCTAAGAGCTTTTAAGAAACCTCATTTGAGTTTCCACAAATATTTATCTTATGCAAACATCACTGTGCATTAAAGGAGTTTGTTCTTGTTCTGGTAGCAATCTCGGTTGTCATCTGATTTCACTCACAAACCACTTTAGGCTTTGTAATAAGACTCTAAGGTATCTGTAAAAGCAATCATTTCAGAAGCAAGTACTTGTGCCTGGAGTGTCCTTATATACTGGTATCAATAATAATGTAGCTGGTAATTTTACTTTGCTTTCACTCAATGATCTGAGAGCAAAGTACTATGAATTTAAAGTCTGTGAGGAGAGCCATGCACTTCATTGCCAGATTTCTAGACCCTCTTAGTCTTTTCAACATGTGTGATGGTAACCTCCAAATGGGAGGATTGCAACCTGCTCTGTAAAACTCTAGAAATATAAAACAGCAGCAAACTTTATGAAGTAATGTCTGCTTTACATGGCATGTTAAACAAACAATAAAGCAAAGCAATGATTGTTTAATGTAAAAGTATATTGAGGAGAAATATATTAAAGTGTATTTAATATGACTGCAGTACATTTCAGAGAGCGATGAAATTTCTTTGGGAAAACTGTAAAATGGTTAAATGAGACTGTGACCTCATTAAGTTTTTATGTGGGTATGTTTTTGTCAACACACACCTTGTCAGCAATCTTTTTTTTTTTAAACTTTGTAATCTTGCTATTACAAATGCCCCATTGATCAAACACCAAGCTCAAGATCTAGAGAGGACAGTTGTAACTAAGTCATGACATAGGAAAATTTAAAAGGATGACTGTAGATTTTCACTGAAAATTTATCAAAGTTCAGTCAAATTACCGTCTTGTACTCTATTTTTTGCTACTGTGTATTCTAATGCCTGAATTAGCACAACTCCTAATTTTGCTAGAAAACTTTCCAGTGCTATGCAATCTACTTTTGTTTTTGTTTTGCTTTTAATTCCCCAATGGCAGAAGTTTCATATTTCACCCAGGCACTGGTAATTAGCCAAGGAAATTATTTAAAATGCCAGATGTCACATATTAAATATAAATAACCTATGACCTTGTGTGCAGAATGCAAGCCTCTTTCCTATATGACTGCTGAATTTAATCTTCTTCAACATAGGCTCTATACTGAAATATTATCTTCTGCAGAACACCATTCTGCTTGCTTAAACAATGGATGTGCCTTGTTAGCTGGAAGAGACGTGAACGCTATGATAATTTTGTTTGTGTGCCATTTGCAAACGAACTTAAGGATAGTAAGTATACACATTGAGCAAAAAATGTCCCTTGTTGTACTCATGCTTTCTTCAATAGCAGCTGTAAAAGGCATAACCATTGCTGCAGCCAAGGAACACTTTCTGCTCAATCCAGGAGTCTTTCTCTGGACTTCCTCGTCTGCCCTTTCTCTGCCACGCTGGTGTGTGGGGCTTTTAAACAGGTCCAGATTCAACCACAAACGGGAATGAGATCAAGCACATGAAATGCAACCTTCTGTGTTATATTCCTAATTCGAGGCTGTTTGGTTGATTGAATCATGCAGAACGAATGCCCGACCATGCATCTTGCAAAGCCTATTCTGGCTACAATTGCACAGCTGGCTTTGATTTGCTGCCCATAGGAAGGGGGGAGGAATCCCTATTACTCCAACACAAATACAGATCTGGGATGTGGCTGCAGATCCAGAATTCCTAGCTATCCAGCATCGGATGATGTGTGGAAAATAAAACACAGCACAATGTAGCCCTCAGGTTTTTGGAGCCGATAGTCACAACACGCCTAAAAAATAGCCGCAGTTTGGAAAGGATTCAAATACCACAGGAAGCACGTTCCTTCCTTCTCGAGTCACATGCAATAACTCCAGCTCCTGACCAGATCAAGGTGTATCCCCATCTGGATGCAATAAAGAAGCAGCCTAGAAGCAACAAGGACAGAAACCACCTATGCATATTAAATAAATGAATAAATAAAGGAAACTTCTCCTCACACAACCACAAGTGAAATAAAGTTGCCCTTGTTACTGCCACCGTTTCACTTCTCAGTAGCCAACAAAAGCCAAATCAGCCATCCATGCCCTGGACCTCAAGCACAGAGGTTGACATAATTCCCTGGAAATTGATGTGAGCTCGCTCACGTCAGTTGTTTTACCAACTCGCTCCCAGTCACACCCCAATTGCTCTTTAGCTGTGTAGAAGAGGTTTGAAGGTGTATTTCTGTTTACAGGTTCAAATGCAGAAAGGATGTGCTTTCTGGTGCAGTACAACAGAGTCAGCAAAATGAAAGCTATGGTGAAGACAGGATAAAAAGAAAGGATGATGTTGGCAATGGAAGTACTGAACTCAAAGACATACATCTACTTTTGAAGTAAAAAGCTTTATAAAGTTTACTGTAAATAACTTATAATACCACCTTACCTTTTACATATTCTCCAAATTCTTACCTTGTTAGCTAGGTGGTCATGTCGTAACCAATTACTCAGTTTATTTTAGGACATATAGTCCATTCTCTTTTTCACTTGAGAGCAGTAGGTAGGACTAAAAGCAGTACCTAATGTCCTTCTTATATCATAGCTTTCTGAATGAATAGTGGAGACAAGAAAAAGGGGAGACAAGATCTATTTTACAGTTAAGGGAAATGAACAAGTCATTAATATTAAAATCTTTAATTTAGCATATTCATTAGAAATATACTCTGAGCATCTTATCAAAGAACATGGATCAAATACTTGTGTTCAAATCCACCCTTATGAAGAGAACAAGTTTGATTGTATTT
Organism: Ploceus nigricollis; assembly: GCA_013399945.1. NCBI lineage: Eukaryota > Metazoa > Chordata > Aves > Passeriformes > Ploceidae > Ploceus > Ploceus nigricollis. The sequence goes on from VXBC01007352.1 coordinate 46,583, forward strand.
TTCACTGGGGACATACATAATGAATAATCTACTGGTATAAGAGAACAGGAAACTGCTGTGGTTGCTCCATTTGCTGTAATCTGACACAACAATTATTTAACAATAAGACAAAGTCTAATTCAGCTGCTTTGAAAAGCAAAAGATTACCCCAAAGTTTTTAGACAAAAATTAGCTGTTAAATGTCATTTTATGTATAGTGTGTTTTACTGACTGGTTCATCGTAGATCTGTTTTCATTCAAGAATGTATGAGGATTTTTCTTAACCACAGTTAATCCAATTACACATACTTTTCCAGCTTGTCTTGCTACGTGACCTTGGATTTAGAGATAAAAAGAGGCTACAGGCCAACTGGCTGTGAGCTCCTTATAAAGGTTGGGCTTCCTTCAGAAAAGGGAATTGTCTCCCTTAAGAAGTGTGTGAATCTTTGGTTTAAGTGTCGTAAGAACAGTAGCTGTAGCTGCTCATGTATTTTCAGTAAAGAAATAGCTAGTGGTGTGTGGGAAGTGATAATGGCAAGGACAGTGCTTTACAAGATAAGTAAAAAACATATGGCTGCTTTTGCACTAGAAGCAACTTCCCATTTTGGGCAAACTTGGGCAAACTCCTGCTGTCCCAAGTTCTGCAAAGTATTTTTTAATATTATGTGTTCTGTTTCCTTTAGAATTGCAATGTCACAAAGTAGCTTTTTATTTAGGCTTGCTTTCTTCAGCATGGATTACTGACCTTCCTCAGAAGTGCACAGAGAGAGAGAATTCACAGAGAATTCACTGCACTCTGTTAAGAGCCTCTGGACTGAGGATTATTCACTGTAGCTAATTCCTCTTCACATGAGCCTTCTTGTCTCACTTTCATTCACAGGCTCTATATGAGAACACCCAGGTACAAATTCATGCCTGGGATTACGACATGCCTGTTGGGATCTGTCTAAACAGCAACAAATATAGAAAGACACTGTGCATAAAAACAATTAGAATTATTTTAGAATCAAACAATTTTAATCTAGAGATGGCCATAGAGTCACAACACACTAACTAGTTCAGATGATTTTTTTAAGTGAGTAATGAAACCTTAGAGGTAGTGATGATATTTCTGGTTAATATGAGTTTCACATCCCATAACAAATTAAACTGTGAATATTACATAACTGGCTATAAGCAAACTTTACTAATTGTGAGAAGTAGTTTAAATCACATCAATGCCCAAGTTTCAGCACAAACCTAAAATCTTCCTAGATCAAATGTATTAAGGATTAATATTTTACTAATTCCACAGCACACAGTGACTGTTTCATTAAGTTAGAACCATAGAATAGATTCACAGAATCATTTAGGTTGGAAAAGACCTCCAAGATGATTGAGTCCAACCTTTGACCGATCACCACCTTGTCAACCAGCCCAGAGCACTGAGTGCCTTGTCCAGTCATTCCTTGGACATCTCCAGGAATGGTGACTCCACCATCTCCCTGGGCAGCCCCTTCCAATGCCTGACAACCCCTTCCATGGAGAAATTCTTCCTGATGTCCAACCTGAACTTCTCCTGGCATAGCTGAAAACCATGTCCTCATCCTGTTGCTGATTGCCTGTGAGAAGAGGCCGACCCCCACCTGGCTACAGCCTCCTTCCTGGGAGTTATAGAAAAAGGATAAAGTCACCCCTGAGCCTCCTCCTGTCCAGGCTAAACCCCAGCTCCCTCAGCCTCCTCACAGGATCTGTGCTCCAGACCCTTCACCAGTTCTGTTGCTGTTCTCTGGACATGCTCCAGCACCTCAATGTCTTTCATGAAGTGAGGGGCCCAGAACTGGACACAGGAGTCAAGTATTAAGCTCCTCTCAAGCTGCTGTATGACTTCTTAGAGTGCAAATCCCAGACACATCAGGACAGTTACAGTTTCTATACTGCCATCTCCTGCAGGGAACAGATGCTTATGCTGCAAGAACAAATTCTACATTTTATTTTGCCCTTCTTTTTGTCTTTTCATCTTAGTGCAAGGCAAAACTAAAGATTATGGTATGTTATCGTGCAGGCAGAGCACCCTGAAGCTTCTGTGATCTTCCTGCTGACTGCTGGGCTCCCTTCATTGACGACATACATTGCTAAGGAATATTTTAATTAGTTTCCTTATAGTTAAAAACTTTGAGATGCAGATCTCACAAAATGCAAGACTGAGAAGACACTATTCGATGCTTTAAAATTCTTTTTGTAATTGGTTTTGGAGGAGAATTCCCCACAGTTCTACAGCCTTGGTGCAGCAGCTGTGGTGACCAGAAAGTGAAGTGCATGAGGAAGTGCCACCGTGCAAGCCAGGGCGGCTGGGCACTGGAACGGGCTCCCGAAGGAAGCGGTCACAGCACCAAACCTGCCAGAGTTCAAGGAGTGTTTGGACAAGGTTCTCGGACACATGGTGGGATTCTTGGGGGATCTTTGTGGGTCCCTTCCAGCTCAGCATTCTGTGGTTCTATGTTTGCTTGATTGCCAGTGCTCCCACGGAGCCGGAAGGCAAGCAGCTAACAGCTTTGGGTCCTGGAGCCAGCGTTTGTTACCCAAGCGACATTCCTCAGCTTACGCCATCCTACCTAATTATTCGAGTCATTAGTCGGTGCCAAGAGCACCACCTATTTACATGCGGTGTTTTAGAAAGTAACGCTCCGCACGCCGCAAGGGAATTCTGCTCCTTTGCTCTGACGTGGGGCCGTCTGCGCTTTGCAGGAGGGGTCACGGAGCGGCACCGGGAGCGGGAGCGGGCTCGGAGCGGGGCGGGCGCTGCTCGGCGGCGGCGGGACCGACACGTGGCACCGCGCCCCGCGCGCGGCCCCGCCCCCC
>VXBC01007352.1:49946-174128 GCA_013399945.1 Ploceus nigricollis
CGGCAGGACCCGGCGCGGCCCTGAGGGGCGACGGGGTCTCGCTGCTCCTCGCCGGCCAAACCCATGACTACGGCAAACTGCGGCGCCACCGACGAGTTCGACTTCAGGCTGATCTTCGGCGAGGACGGGCAGCCCGGCCCCGGGCCGCCGCTGGGGCCTGCAGGTGCGCCCCGGGGCCGGGGGGGTCGGTCGGGTTCCTGTTTTCTTCTGAACGAGGCGGGGAGGGCAGCGGGGACTGCGCCGGCCCCGCCGCTGCGGGAGGCGGCAGCCCGGGGGGAGCGGCGCCGTCCGTCCGTCCCTCAGGCCGCGGCCGCTTCCCGGCGCCGCTCCCGTTCCTCCCGCGGGACGCGGGGGCTCAGGGGCGGTCGGCCGGCCTCTCCCCGGCGTAACAACTTTCTTTGGGAGAAGAAACCCAACAGCTCGCATCGTGCGGGAGGAGCCGCCCCGGGCGCGGTGGCGCCGGCGGGGAAAAGGCCCCGGGTTGGATCTGGTGGCCTCACGCCCCCGAGCCCGGGGAGCGCGATGGGGCCGGTGAGGGACGGGGCAGAGAGCAGCAAAGCGTTAACGGGGCCGGGCCAGGGCAGTGTTCGGGCACTTGCGATGAAAAGTTTCAACCGAAGTGTTCCCCGTATATAGAACATCCCAGTGACTCCAGTGTGTTCTGCAGACTTGTGTACGTGTGCATGGGCGAACACCGCGTGTCGAGATGTGATGGCTCTTTGGGTCCGTGTGTACAGATACACGCATACATCTCAGAGTGCTTCCATTTTACTTTGTTTTGTAGTACTGGAGCCTGAAAATCCTGTTTTAAAATGCTCGTTTTTCTTGAAACTGCAGAAAACAAAGTATTCCCTGTGAGTTGTGGCGTGAAGAATCAATAAGGACCAGCTGTGCCTTGTTTAGCTGTATCAGAGTTTGATGGCTGCGTGCTTTATTTTCTAACATACTTGAAATAAGTTTTAATTGGTAATGGGCTGTCTTTATGTCTGAGTGTTAGATGATAAGATAGCTCTGAAACACGGCTGTATCCAGCGTAAATGATGCAGCCATGTTGTTTGACTCGGTTGTCTGCCTAAGTTAATTAGAAAAAAATTTGTTTGATACAGTCTGTGTGAAAGCACTCAGGATTAACTTCTTAGAAAATCCGTAACTTTCTTGATGCTCAGATTTAATTTGCAAATTCGTTCGGGTCAGGGAAGGCTTTGTCTATTTTCCGTCCCAGTACAATAGCAGAATGTGTGTTTTGTGAAGGGGGCCTGAGTTCTGCAATCTAGATAAGTGCATTACAGTACTGTATGAAAACAATAGAAAACATGTGAACAAATGACAACAAAAATAATTTTGACACCCCCATTTCTATTATTTTGACATAAAACTGCTTGTCTAAACTATGTTCCTTTGTCGATGATAGATGAGAATGAGAGAACAAGTTTCTCAGAAAACTGGAAATACTAGTGTGGTATCAACGCACTGTTATATTTGTATTTGGGTAGCAGTCCTTAACAAGCAGTTCAGATGTTACTCTGAATACTGAGAATTTTCCATGCTTGATAAGTCAAAACTCTTCTTATGTTAAATTTAAAAATGTGATATTTGGACCATGAACTAGTTTGTTTGCAGTAGCTATCAGTAAGAAATTCTGCATCTGAAACTCAAGTAATTTTACTGTTTTGTAGAATTCTGGAGATGATCTTGCCTGCTGTGCACAGATGTGGCCTTCAGGGGAAAGGGTTAGAGTAGGACTCTGCCTTCATGTATTCTGTTAAAAGTGTTGCCAGAGCTCATCTGTTTATTCTGCCCATGTATTTTACACATGAAGAACTAGAATTCTTATGAGAGGTCCCATATTGGAAATCTATTTTTTTCCTTACCCCTCTTCCAAATACATTAGATGAACAAAAAACGAAAAAAAGTTCTTAGAGCTCCCTAAAGCATCTATTTCATAATCCCATATCACTTCCTCCGTTGGTGGTGTCTGTTGTGCTGCAAAGTAAGCGTAAGGGTATTTTTTTTCAAATGTATGCTAATAATAAAGCATGTAGGTCACAGGGAAAGTTGCTTAATTTGAAATAAATAATACTAAAATTACTAAGTTTTCCATGATCGTGGAGAACACCTAAAACACATTCTGAACCTTCATGCTTTATCTCTAGAAGTTTGAGACTGGTATTCTGATGAAGGAAGTGTCTAGTACTAAGTTCTTGTGCAAATAACATGGAAATCTATGTTAATGGTGTCTTTTATACTGAGACTACTCTAGTGTTGTGAGGATTTTATTCTTTTATATATGTACACATATAAGTATATACAGTTACATATTTATATTTAACTGTATTTGTAATCAAAAGCAAGGAAAAGTGAGCTATTCTTTCATTTCCTTGAAATACTTTTGATATCTGAATTACTAAGAAAGTGGTAGTGCCAGGCAGTAGAGTACCCTTTTTATGATATTAAAAGAACAGTAAGAGAAATTAAATCAGCTGGGATCTTTAGTTATTACACAGAACAATTTCAGTGGATTTCAGGATATCAGGACTGACATTCATAGGACATTCATAGTTTTGTGCTAAGTGGCAGGACTTGAGACCTCTGTTCTGCATTAGTGCATATTTGCTTGATCTGAAAGTTGTAGTTCCTGCTGCAGAGGAGAATGCATGAAAGAAGATGTGTGAAGATGCTTGAAATCCCTAGTGTAATACTGCAATCTTTGCAGCGTGCTTGGATTGAAATTAAAAGGGGTAGCCCATTTCCAGTAGTTCTTGAGTGGAGGTTAAAATTTGCTCAGGTAATCGCTAAATTAAAGATTCTCAAAAGCTCTTCAGCTGCTTTTAAGTGGATGTTAGGTACTGAGCAAGAGTTTCTGCAAACTCTTGCTTTCTGTTTCTCTGATTGTTCAGTGTCCTTGTCCCAAAGAACAAAGTAATTGTAACTTCGGTTTTGTAGTGTTAAGCACTAGAAGCGTTTGATACAGTTCTAGGTACTGATGAGCTTCATCTTTTTATGACCAAGAAATTCAAGCCTCCAGTGCCCAAAGGCAATGCTATAGATCACTCTGAAGTGAACCAAATCTCTTTGGTGTGCTTTTTGTTGCAAAATTTTGGGTAGCTGCAGCAGCATCCGATTGCATCGTGCCACCTTGTATCAGCTGCATTTGAAATGTCTAAGTCAGCATGTGCATTACAGTATGTTCAGGTCCTCCACAGTCTGCTGAAAGAGACTGGCATGCAACTGTCAGTGACAGTGTTTGGTGTGCCACCTGGTTTGGTCTTTTTGATGAAGAGACCTTTGTGATATAATATGTGACACTTGAGTAATTGAATTAGCTTGAATGCTTTTGTAATGATGTTCCGATTCCCTTCATCTCCACCAGTTTTGCAGCACTATTCAGTGTAATTTTGGGAAATTTGGCCAGAATTTATTAAGCACTTAAACTGCATTGAGTTTTTCACTGAGGACACGTTATACTTTTTTAAATGCCAGACTTCTCAAAATGGAAGCAAATATGAGTTGCTATGGTATTTTCTGAAGTTTTATTTTAGGGGTTCATCTTCTCTTTTAAAGAATGAGGTTTTACAAGGTAAAAGCTGTACTTGGAGTATATAGTACTGAGCTGGGAATTTGGGATCCTATAGGGTTCTGTGTCATGCAAAACTATTTCTTATTGGTATGTGAAATCAGAACTAACTTAAAATTAGAGGCTGCAAACTGTTGAGTATTCAGAAGATAAAGAGTTACAGATGAGTTATTGATGCTGCTGTTCAGCATCCTGCCTGAAATGTTCCTTTTATTTCTGATTAAGTATTCTAAGAGCTAAAGAGGAGCTAATGTTTTGTTACCCAGTGAAACAGTAATGAGTTTCACCCTAACTTCTACCTTTTGTTCTTGGGTTGTGAAGTAGAGAAGGAGAAATTAATATTTCCATGTAAATAATTTTCCGTGGTTGATTTTGTTTATTTGCTTTCCCACAATATGAGTGCTTTAAAAGAACTGATCAAACTACCCTCCTTGGACTTCAGGTTTATAGTATTTATTTTATTGGAAACCATGAAACAAGCTGAAAACGGGTTCTTTGTAGTTCCTGTGACTTAACACTTGGTTAGGTAATACTATTTGGTAATCTTGTTACAAATGAATCTTATAATATCTCTTACTTCTGAAGAGTATAAAAAACATCCCAGTTCTGTGATGAATTTAGTGACTGTTGAAAACATCTTGTGAGCTGCAGCCTCATTCTACATAAAGACGCTACATCTGGATTTGTCTCTTTCATTGATTTGCAAACTTCTACTGCTGTTCTCCTCTGAGATTTTTTTCCTTTCACTTAGAGCTGGTAGGTTATTGGTTTGTTACTGGACATCGTGACTGAAATACACGTTTTGCTATAGTGACTGTCAGAGTAATACCTGATATTTTCTTTTGAAGGTTTTCGTGTCAGACCTTTCTGTCTGAGCATCCATGAGCTGCTTGGGCTGCTCAGCAGTTGTCTCCTGCCCACATACCAAGTGCTCTGAAGTGATGATGGGTGCTGGATTTTCCCTCAGCTAGGCAGAGCTCTCTTGTAGCGAAAACTGGCACTATGTATGTGTTATTTTATTTATGTATGTCATAGAAGTCTTAAAACCACTGATTTGTACTGAAACACCACCACAATACTAGTCTTTATAGCTTTGCCTTCATCATTAATATGTAAAATATCCTTTTTCCCTTCCTAAATGTGTATTCATGACTGGTATTGCTGTCAGGGGTTGTTGGTAGAGAGTAGAAAACAGTCAAAGCTGTTGACGAGAATTTGCAGCGTGGTTGAACTTTTTGTTCTTTTCCCCGAGGTCGTGATTAAGGTAAATAATCTTAAGAAAGTCAAGTTGTGGTAGAAAAGAGAGAGTAGTCTTATAATTAGATTGAGTGGAAAATTAAGGGCTGGATGCTGGCAGTAGCTGTGAACTTAAGGTGTGAGTTGACTGAGGATTGCTCTTGGTGAAATTTGTGTGTTCAAAAGAGCTGGTCCAGAACTGTTGCAAAGTTTGCTTTCCCTAGCTGAGTAAGAGGAGCTTGTGAGACATCTTTTGGAGTCTTTTTACCAGGCTACCTTGCACACCTATGTGGTTCACTTGAAGTTATATTATTTTTTAAATATTTTGATTCTGTTTAGATTTGGTTGTCTACATAAATGGGTAGGAGAGAAAGTCTTTGCACAAGATGGTAACTGTGGTTAATATGTATAATTTGAGCCATCCATCTAAATACAGCTGTCTGTGCTGGTCTGTTAACATTTGCTATACAAAAGAGTGCTCATGTGGTTAAGAATAGGATCAGCTGGTGCAACTCTAACAAAGGAATGAATGGATAAGTTACTTGAACCCATTCATTTTATTTCTCTCTTAAATATAAATGACACTTTTTAACAAAAATATTTATTTTTTAGGTAACTGAGTATTACATATATAGTGATAAACCACTACTTGCAGGAAATTGAGCTACTATCATTTTATTTTACAAGCTGATGGATGCTGGTATCTGCATGTAAAAGATTGACACACAGGGACACAATGCAAATCAGTCATATAGGCTGTGGTTATATAATCTGCTGATAGGGGGGAGGAGGGAAAACCAAACAGCTGCATCTGACCAAAACCAGAGGGTCTTGTGACTTTGAGATAGCTTAGAGAAACACTGAGGAAGGACCAAAGGAGAATGTGTACTAAAGTGATATCAGTAGAGTCAAGAATTGCCTGGCAATTAAGAGATTAAGATGGTAATCCTGGCAAGCTGACATGTTTGAGTATGTTGTGATTTTTCACAGTATTCTGGATAAATTAAACCTTGCCTATTTGCATGAAGCTTGACCAGGATGAGACTGTTCAGGGAAAATACCAGAATCTTTTGTGTGGTGTTGCAAAGCAGTTGTAGTTGCAGCTAATCTAATTCAATAACTTTTCTATTTTGGCAGTATGGTTCTTTGATCACTACATAATGCATTGAGAGTCACTAGCTAGTGAGTCACTATGTATTGCAGGGATTTGAAAAAGGTCCCCAGTTTGACAAAATGTCACTTATATTGTTTGTGAATTCATAGTTGCACATCAGTCTCTGTCCCCCTTCCTCCCAACTGAATTGTGGGCAGAGTGTAAATGAAAACAAATCCTGAGATTTGGGATGTGGGAGATGATCAGGGTACAAAAGCATTTGGGCTAGTGCTTTTGTCTTACATATTTCTGAAAATTGGAAATAGGCTTGCTGTTTCTCGAAGTAAAAAGTAGCCCTCTGCTTAAAACATGACAGTCCCATTACTTTGGTCTGTACTGTCCAACTGGAAGCAGTTTGTTAGATGCCACCTGAAGTCTAGCCAGCTCAGTAATGTTGCTGTGAATGAGAGAGAATAAATTCGAGTAGATGGGCCTGGGTCAATAGTAAGCAGCAGTTTGGCTGTTCACAGCAATAACGTAAATACGGGAGTTGTTGCCTCAGGCTGCCCTAGTGGGCCAGGGAAGTGTGGAGCAGACTTGGCAGAGAGCCCAGCCAGTAAAACAACATCCAAGTCCTTGCATTTGTCCAGGCATGCCATGTGGGTTCGAATGACAGTGGAATTCAAGATGAGTGAAATGATCAGTAAGGCTAAGTAAAACTGCAAGGTAGGAGCAAGCTTATTAAGAAACCAGCATTCTCTTCTACCTTTAGTACACCCATCTGTGAGTGTTCTTGTGAAATACTGGCAAAAGAGAACATTAAAAAATAGTAGAACTGTTCAAAGTCATTCAGGGAAGATGATTTGAATCTGAAGCACTGCAGGTCTGGTGGAAGGAGAGAAGAATGAACTTTCTGGGGATCTGACTACAAACCCATGACCTTTCAGCAGTAAAGTCATGAAATTAGAATTCTTTGTGTGGTTTGATTTGGTGCTGTGTGGTGATTTTGGTGGTTTTTTTTAAAGCAGAAACAAAAACTTCATTTGAGGCTGCATGAAAGATTTTTGTAAGTAAAAACATGAGCAAGTACTTAGAGCTAATTTATTAATACCAGAAATGTAGTATCATATTATTTATATTAATATTTAAATTAATAGGAATTGCATGCTTAAAAATGGCCTCTCAGGCTGCACTTTGAAGATTAGTCATCACTTCTAAAAGTGAGAAATATTTTTAATATAGAAAAAAATTCTTGAATGGAGTTGAATATTTCTGGTGTTTTCTGGTTTTTTTTAGCAGGTTGATGGAGAGAGTTAATGAGAATCTTCATGTTTTAGTGGCTGCTAAAATTGCTTCTTTCGTTTTGCTAACATTTGCTGTGAGAAATGTCTTTTTAATCCCATATTTTAATGTTTTTAATGGTTTTGGAAAAAATGGAAGGATGACTTAGACATACTTTCAGAGAGGCAGTATTTGCTCTGTGCTAGAGAGGGAATGGAATTGTGACTGATTGTAGTTGGGCCAGGGCAGAAGCTGTCACCTTTTAACTAAAGTTGTTTTACAGAGTAGCTCTCTGTATCTTCATAGCCAAAATGAAAGTGTGACAGAATGACAAACTGCTAATCCAGTCATGTTGCATTTATTAACTGTTAGTGACAATGATTCATTGCTTTGATGGCTGCATAATGGCCTGTAATAATATCTGCAGTGATGTATAGCTACTCATGTGTATCTTTAGATGCTTTCTAGAAGTTGTTCCCTAAGTCAAGGACACGAAGGAGGTGAGGAGGTTCAGTAACTGATTACAAAAGACTTTTATAGTGTCATTTAGGATAACTGTATTCAAACAACAAGGCCATAAGGAAATACATTATTTAATCCAAAGAACTACTAATAAAATCTGTCAACATTTTGTATTTTGCATAGCTTCTTTAAGTGACATAAGTCTCTGTATTTCTTCAGTGTAATTTGTTGCGTTTAGTCTTTTGAGAGCGAATGCTGCTGTCCTTCAAATTGCCAGGCTTTTTGTGTTGGGGGCAGGAGTTAGGCTGCTGTACAGTATGTGGTGATACCTCCACTCCTGCTGGAATAAACACAAGCCATTTAGGACTCTGGGAAGGGATGCAGAGTTACATGTGGCACAATCATGAGACATGCCAGTATCACCATCTCTGTATTTTGGGGTGTCATTCTGAACCTTGATGAGAGAAATGGTATTTGTGCTCAGCTTCAGCCTCCTCTTTTTCATGTGGCTGATTTGTGTTTCTGCCTTTTACTGTATCAATCTAGCAAAGTGAATTCAAGGTGTTTCTGATTCTACATTCATGTGAGCAGAGGGAAAACAAGGCAGTTTCAGATTGTCATTCTGGCTCATTACAGTTCTTTGATGTACACAGCCTTTGAGTTTAATGCACCTGAAGTCCAAATTTAAGCTGCATTATAAAATATTGGTGAAAAGCTGTAATAATTGATGGTTTGACATACTGAGTTAACTATATGGTAGGAGTGCCTGCTGTGGAATGGTTTGCCCTCTGTCATGCAGGCCAGCTGCAGAAGTACAGTGTAATTTGGCTGAGGTGTGAAGAGTTCCCAAACGAGTTTGTTCAGATATTGATACCAGTCTTCAATCTCTGTGTTGTGCTCTGTTTGATAATAAGAAAGGGCGTGCCCCCATTTCAGTCTCCCCTCCACTGTGTAACTGCTCCCCACTCGGACATCTTGCCTTGGCTTTCTGCTCTCCTTTCTACTAGTTTGCCCAAAGACCCTGGTCTGTGTCACCGTACTCTCCTGTAAACTAAAATACACATTTTCTTGCACACTCCAGTCTGTTTTCTTTGATATGGCCCTACTTAAGACCTTCTGATTTTGGAATTTTGATTTCTGCTCAGTGCTTGCTTCAGGACTGGAGCAGTGAACTGGCAGTGTCTCTGTAAAGAGCAGCAGGTTGCTGTGAGCAAGGTCATGCCAGAAGTTAGTTGGTGGTAAAGGCCATGTAGGAATTAGGTGAATTAGGTGAGGATTTCAGTTCATTCTGTTTGAATAACTGGAGAGCCTTTTCATGCAGTCTGTTGGTTTTGCCCCCACAAAGGAAGAGTTGTGCATGGTAAATTGGCCCACAATAGCAAGAATCTAGGCAAACCTGGCCTGCCGGCAATTACAGCACATGATTAATTCCCTTGTTCCTTTCACTCATTTGCCTAATCTTCTCAATTACCTTTATGCTCAGTCTACTTCCACTGGATCAGGCACGGCACACCAGTTTGGGAGTGATCAGGCTTCTCTCAGGTCTCATGTCTACACATCTGAAATGCTCTGGGGTTGCAGGGCTGCAGTCCTTTTGCAGACTCTAACACCTGATAAGATAGTTCATCTTCAAAACGGCAGTGTCAGATGGCTGCTCATACTGCATGATAGTACCTGCTGTGCCCCTGTGCTGTGCTGTTTCCAAAAGGCTGTACGCTAATATCTTTGAACTACTGGATTGTGTTAAGATTATTTTTGATCTGACAGTGAATGACAAATGAGGCTTCATCAAACTGGAGGGCAGCAGCTTCTGTTTTGTCTACAAGGTTATTATGCAGTGAAATACTGCGTCTTCTTGAATGATATAGCCACAGATTAAAAAAAGGAACCAAAGAGGAGCCCATAGAACTTGGAGGCTTTTAAAGCAATAAGCAGATTTTTTTTTAACCTGTTATGAGTATTAATGAATAATCCTTAAATACTGAACCAAAGGCTTTATAAAGTTATCATTTAAAGACATGCTTCATATCAACCAGAAATAGTAGGAGGCACAGGTATAAACACTGCTTAGCACTTCCGGTTGTTATTTTCTGTTTTGTAACTGAACTTAGAATGACTAATTCTTGTTGAATCTTACAGTTACAAGTTGAATTCTTTACCTGCCTTGTACATAACTTTTTAGCGATGTATCTCAAAGCTGTTCTTTCCCTGTTTGAAATTTAATTTCATTAGTTCAGTGTGAAGCTGGATGTACACTAAGACAACAGTTCCAGTTTAAATGCGTACCAGGCTGTGGCCTAAGGGTTTATTTAGTTGCATGTTACGTTTTTATTTGATAGTGAACACCTGCAGTTCCTGTCCTGGTTGCTTGTTTTCTCCCATGTCCTAAAGCTTGCCATTCTGTCAGTTGTGTATATACAGGTGTTAGTACACTGTAAATATGATTGCCAAAATCATCTGTGTTAAAAGAATGTCTCTTCTCAGTTCCCCTCCCCCTTTGTGTGAGGAGGTGTGTGGGAGGGTGGCTGTTGCTCAAAAAGCCTTAGTGTAGTTACACCCCAAGAGCCAGTATGTTCTTATTTTAGTCAGTGTCAGTTGTAAACATTTGATATGCTGGATTATTCTTCTGTTTAAACTGCTTAAGCTAGTGCAGCTTCTTTATTCTTCTGTATTTCTACAAAGGATAATGAATTCTTATTCAGACTAGAATTTGGACAAGACTCATTGATGAGCTCCCACTGTTGAGAAGATTCTTTTTCTTCTACATTTCCAGTATACCTGCTTAACAAAAGAAAATAAGTGAAATTGTGACTGGCACGACAGAACAGCCTCTGGCATACATGATTGACAAAAGTAAAATTCATTTTTATCTTTTTTTGCATAATCGGACATGGCCATGAAACAGAGTACAAAACCATCAAAGAGAGTGAACTGCTTCATAAAATGAGAGTTGAAAATCATCCCTTTCTGAAAACTTAAACTTGCAGTACTGCTTCATGTATTGCTAACTTTGGTCTAGAAGGATGTTTCCCCCTACTCCACCCTGCTACCTTAATTTTTTTTCACAATTTATTCTTTTTCAGTACCATATTTGGCTTGCTAGTCAGTTGTACTCCTTATAAACTAATACATTGCTATGTTTCAGTTTGGGATTGTGGGATTTTTAAAGCTGGTATTTAAGATTTTAGGAAGTGTTTCTGGAGAACTGATAGCTTGTAATGGAAAACTGGAGTTAAATATCCTGTTAAACTTTAGTGGAATAGTATACCAAGAACTCTCATCAATTGTGGTTTTAAGTGCCCAAAGGAAAAACTATTGATTATTGACTATTTTGTGTTCCCTGTGAAGATTAAGACTCCTCTTTTCATCCCGAGAAATGTATAAACTTGTGCAAACCTGCAGAATAATGAAATAAAAAAACCAGCCACATATGCTTTTTGTCCCTTTTTACAAATATTTTTGTAACCATTGTGTTCAGAAAGAGATAGTGGTGACTGTCATGACAGAAGTGGAAAACAGAAGAGTCGGTCATTCTTTTTAAAGCTTGTAAGTGAGACGGGCTTGCCTGAGAACACACATGATGTCTGTGTCAATGTTCAGGTCTTTCCTCATGCTATTTAAGGGACTTGATTACTGATCCTGTTTTCACAGTAGTAATTTTATAAGACCTAGGTCATGTTGCACTTTCTTCATACCTTATAGCAACTCCTATTGTCTGAAAATGTTTGTTTATGGGCTTGTAAACTTAGAATAATAAAACAGTTTGGGTAATTCTGGCACAGGGCTTGTGTTCAGACATTTGATAGTAATTGACCTTCCTTCTCTGGAGAAATCTGGCTGAGTGCACAGCTGCACATGTGCATGTGCCAGTACATCACTGGGGAGTGAACAACTGGTGGGCAAGCACTGCTCGTCCTAAATGTGCACTCTGATACAGCAAGTAGCAAGCAAAATGTTCTTTAGAAGCAGTTGTTCTGGATATTATTTAATTATATTCCCCAGTTAGACAGCTTATGTTGAAGTGTAGTTAGCAGCTTAGTAAGGGATGAGCCAGCATTGTTTTATTGCTGAACAGGAGCTTCTGTACACGAGGTTGTTTCCAGACAGTAGCAAATGTACATTCAAAATGAGCAACCTTCTGGTTCTCATTGACAGTGGATGACACAGACGCCTGATGTAAGATTGCAATGAAAGTCTGCAGCTTTATTTAGCTTATACACTGTGAATATAGAGCATCTGCTTATTTTTGTGGTCCCTCAGTAGTGAACCTGATCTCAGCAGGGTGGGGAAGAAGACTCCAGTAAATTTCTAAAGACTCGTGGCTTCTCTGTGCATGGCAGTGGTAAAAGTCTTAGTAAGTAAAAACAAAGCTGAGTTTCTTTCTATGCCATTTGTCCAGAAGGTCTCCTTTGATTGTAAAAGAAAATGTGTTTGACGTGGTTTGTTCTTAGGAAACAGTGACTTGTTTTGTTTCTTTGTCTCCTTTAAAATGCTTACTGGAACAAATAAACTATTAATACTACTTCTAAAACTGAAGTTGAACTTATTGGCCCATAATCCTTCATTATTTTTTAACCTTTTATTTAGTCCAGTTTTCTTTACTCTGTATTGCTGTTATCTTTATTAGCAGTTTATTCTGTTGTCCTTACTAAAGCAAAAGCATTTAGCACACCTGCCTTTTCAGTGGCATGAAGGGATTTGATGTGAATGGCACTAATTCTCTTGGTCTGTGTGTTTTGCTGTGTCTGTCTTGTCTAGCATCTTGCCCCCATGTGCTTGTGGTAGTTTTTGTGCTCTACCTTCGTAGTTTGCCCTAGTTTCTGTGTCTTGAGTGCTTTCATATATTTTATGGTCAGTGAAGGCCCCATGACTTGGCCAACTTCTTTATTGTCTTTCCTCCCCCAATAGGATTGTTTGGATGTAATAGCTGTCCTATTAAGTAACCAGATTTCCATAACTCCATTTTTCCCCTTGGGCTTCTCCATAACTCTTTTTTCCTTACACTTGCCTATTGTGAGACTTCCCTTTGTTTGTTTACCCTCTGCTTCTTGAAGCCCTGTGTTGGATTTGTTTTGTGCTATTCTCGCTGCTTTCTCTTTTAAGGGTTATCAATGAAGTTTTTTTCATTCTTTCTTTTTTCTCCCCCCAGTTGTATGTTTGTGTTTGTATGTTTACTAGTTCCTTAAGATAGGTAAGAGGGCTCTTTCAGATTGGATTCTTTGCAGTCTTTATTAGGACAAAAATAATTTCTGGTAAATAATCTAGTAGAATTAATGACATGATTTGTAAAGGTCTTAGTGTTGTCCTTTTTTGTGAGCAGCTAACAGGTTATTTAAACACAAGAACTGTAAGGAGGGGGGGATTTGTGTGAGCAGTCTGAAATAAATCTACATGTTTATCAATTGAGTCTGAAAATTATTTGGGTGAGTTAGACTTCAAACCGTGTTGTTCACGGTGTTAAGCGTGCTTTTGGGATTGGATATTCATTAGGTTTCTAGCTTCCTGTTTTGTCTGTGCAGCTGGGGAGGGGTAACGGCCAGCGCAGCCAAACTCAGGAGAGGCTGTTCGTCAGGAGAGGGACCAAAGAAGCCTGAGTCAGAAAACTTTTGTCTCCTGTCTGCTCCATCTCTTCCACTCTTCTTCCCAGTTGGTGTTGGTAATTCTGTGCTAGTCTGATCTCTCCACCTCAGCATTGTGAAAATTAAATTCTGAATGTACATCTGCTTTTTGTAAATCCCTGTGACACTGAAAGTAGAGAAATTGTCTTAAATATTTTAAGATTTCTTGATTATTGGTGCAAGAGGAATAAGGCTCTTTGCAGTGGTGAGAGGTTTAGTGCAAACAATGTGCTGCTACTGTTCCTAAAACCATTAATGACAGTAAATGGTTACACACAGGGCTTGAAGACTTCCAACTGCTGTTTTTCTAAAACATTCTTATTATTATTTAAAAAGTTCTGTAGCTGTAACTGTTTTATTTCTAAGTTTTGATAAGCTAGATAATAGCCTTTATTAGGATTGCCTTTTTCTTCCCTAGATCTATGCTTTTATTAATACTGAGTTAGGAAACAGATATCTGTGATCTTGCACATTAATATACCAATAGATGTGGAAAACCTAGAACCAATTATTGTCTGCATTTTATGTTTTGTGAAAGAAAACAGCAAAAAGAAAGGCCCTCAATTAATGTTTTAAAAAATGTTTGTTACTCTAGTGAAAGAACAGGGAAATGTGGTTTTGGTAGTGCTCAATACAGTGAGCTTGAGTTAATTGTGTGAGATACATGCAGTAGTCCTTCCTGAGAACCCTGATCCTTTCAGTGTGTTCATATTTAGAAATAAACCTATGCTGATTTTCTGTGCTCTTAACACATATAATAGTAGTTAATGATATATAATATGGATAATTGTCATACATAACCATAATACATATAAAACCATACAGTGTTTATAATATTACTAAGTACTCCTTAAATGCAATGTAAGCCTCCTTTGATAGATTTCTTATAGAGTTGTTCCCTGCTCATGAACCTTCAGCCGTTCTTTTTTGTTTTTTTGTTATGAAGTTTGAGGAATGTAGTCCATTCCTTGGTAGCAATGTGCTTTCTCTTCATTTGAAAATGCTTCCCTGTCTCTGAGGAGCTGATGTTTTTATTTCTGTTTTAGTTAATTTTAAGCTGATTGCTGTTAGTGAAACTGGTAAACTGGTAATGACTGACTTCATTAACAAACTAATTTTTTTGTCATGGAAAGGTCTAAAATACATAGCTTCCAGTCTGGATATTTTAACTGATTGTGAGAGAGAATACATTTATTTTAAAACAAATATTATTAGTCTGCTGGTACTCAGGATAAAAATAATTTTTAAAAAAGAGCTAATACCTAGAGATGCAATTAATGTCATCTAGCCTAGATTTGTAGAAAATTAAAGAGTGAAGACCCTATTTACAAGCGAAAAGAAACAAGAGTGGAATCACAGTGGCTACAAAATATGAAAAAAAGTTGTGTTTTCTACTTTTGTTTCAGACAAATGTCTCATATTGGCAGTGAATTTAATATTGAGAAGTGGAGTAAGAAAATCTGCTTCAGTTCTGTGAGACAAAGTTGCTGATTTTGTTAACGGGACTTGTACTCCTCAACTGCTTGTTTTTCTTTGGAATATTTCCTGTGTTTTGGATAAGTTAGTGAGGTCTGAGAATATTTTGTTTTGCCTTATTTTGCTGGACAACTTGTGCTCAAACTTCATGCAACTGCCCTGAAAAATGTTATTTAGCATAGGCACTTGAGAATTTTCTAACCTACAAAAAATATATCTTAGGAATACAATTCATCATAGTATCTCTAATAATATTCCTTTTTAGGCCTCCTTTGGTTGAATGTTTTTAGTAGTTCATAGTCTTCATTCAAGTTTGAGTCACTGTAAGATGCTTTCTATTGTTAAAGTAGATCAGTATTATGGATGTGATGTTCTGGTGCTTGTAAGTATTGACAGGGCTTGCAGAAAGTACCTTCGTCCTATTTGTGTCAAAACGATGAACTTGTAATGACTTTTTATTAAAAATGTTTAATTATAAGTGGAATACAGTTATGAAAGATGAAGTTTGAATTGAGTGTTCAAGCTTAGATCCTTTCAGGATTTTAACCCCTTTTTCTGTTTGCATTATAATTTCTTTATGAAGATGTGTATAAACCATGAAATCTGATTGAAAACAGGATTTATTATAAAAAAACCATACTGTAGTCATATTTAGTTGTAAAATAGATTGGGAAAAATTTAAAATTAAGAATTAGCTTTATTTTGTGTAACTAGTGTAATGGGAAATGACTAGGATGTTGATGACAGTCCATATCTGGGAAGCAAAGGATTTTGTTTATGGCATTTATCCAAGTTCTTACTATTCTGACTCTTACTACTTTTTTAATCTTTTTTAATTTCGTTTTCAGATCTCGAGTCAGATGACTGTGCATCCATATACATCTTTAATGTAGACCAGCCATCCTCCTCTGTCAATCAGCCAATTTGTATTCCTCGCCATGGACTGCAGTCTCACTCCTCTCCTACAAGATTTCAGAGTCTCAAGAACTATGAAGGCACTTGCGAGGTACCAGAATCCAAGTACAGTCCACTAGGTGGACCCAAACCCTTTGAGTGCCCCAGCATTCAAATCACATCGATTTCACCCAACTGTCACCAGGGGATTGAGGCCAATGAAGATGAATTACACACAAATGGCACAGAAAATGAGTATATGGAAAGGCCTTCCCGGGACCATCTCTATCTTCCTCTTGAGCCATCATATAGGGAATCATCCCTTAGTCCGAGCCCTGCCAGCAGCATTTCATCCAGGAGTTGGTTTTCAGATGCTTCCTCTTGTGAATCCATTTCCCATGTTTATGATGATGTAGACTCAGAGCTAAATGAAGCAGCTGCTCGATTTACCCTTGGCTCTCCTTTGGCATCACCTGGTGGTTCTCCGAGAGGTCCCAGTGATGAATCGTGGCAGCAGCCTTATGGGTTTGGGCATGCCTTGTCACCTAGACAGTCTCCCTGTCATTCTCCTAGAACTAGTATTACAGATGAAAATTGGCTGAGCCCTAGACCAACATCAAGGCCCTCATCAAGACCTACATCCCCCTGTGGGAAACGCCGACACTCCAGTGCTGAGATTTGCTATGCTGGTTCTCTCTCTCCTCACCATTCTCCAACTCCATCACCTGGGCATTCTCCCAGAGGAAGCATAACAGAAGACACGTGGCTAAACACTTCCATTCATAATGTACAAGGCCTTAACTCTGGGCTTTCACCATTTCAGTGTTGTACAGAGACTGATATTCCTCTAAAAACCAGAAAGACCTCAGAGGATCAGACTGCCACTTTATCTGGAAAAATAGATATCTGTCCTGAAGAGCAAGGTAACTTGTCATCATCCCTTGAAACTGCAGTGGATGATTGCTCTGGACCTCAGCACACCTTGAAAAAAGACTTGCCCGGAGACCAATTTCTTTCTGTTCCTTCACACTTTACTTGGAACAAACCGAAGCCTGGTCACACTCCTATATTCCGGTAAGTGATTAGAAAGTAGCTCCTTCCTGGGTTTCCCCTCCTGTGCATCTTAAATAGGCATATAAATGTCCTTGTATTTCAGTGATGCATTAAGACTTCTTAAAGAAAACTTGTTGAGGGCAGATAGATGCTATAATTAGGAAAAAACAAGTTGAGATACTAAATACCCTTCATCTTTAAAAATGCAGTAGATGCATTGTAAATAGAATTCATTTTATTTAAGTAAAATTTGTGTATATGCACAGAGCCCAGCTGAATTAAATGTCTGTGGATTTTGTACATGCTTTGCAGTTCCATCTAATCTGAGCACTTGACATTTTAATATAGCTAGGGAAACCTGACTTGGATGATTTTACAAAACTGAGAGATCACAAAAGAGGTAGGGAGTTTATTTGCTTTTGTGGCTATTTACTTCTTTGGGCTCAGATAATTCTAGAAATGGAATAAAGGAAAAAAGTTGTATGCCATGCTGAAAATCATCCAGAAAGAATGGATGTCTGGGCTGTAGTGCCAAGGTATTTCCACCATCCATGATAGAATTAAATAGGTCTTTTCCTTTTGCAGTCCTGTCACGTGCTAGCAGGATGGTTTGTGGGGACTCAGAAGAGGGAACTGGTTCAGTTGAGGGAAAAAGTCCCCCTTCTTTCCAGTCTGTTACTTTTTAGATGGATCAGTTGTGTGATCTTTCAAGTTATAAAGCTTGTATAAATTCTTGGGAAGTTTCACCTAGCTTGGCTTGTTAATAGCTAAATATATTTAAACAATATTTATTCAGGTATTTGGTTATTTTTTGCTTAATTTTATAACCACAGGTTTTAATTTCTCTCCACAGAATTGTACTGATTTTAGTAAATAGAAGTGATTTTTTTTTTTCTTCTCCTTTAATGTTCTTCCACATAACTGTTTATGGATATAAAATTGTAAATGTAAAGACACAAAGCTGCTGGCTGGAAAAATCTGTTCTACCAGGTCTGAAACTACTGTTAACAGATAAGTTAACTGTCCTCAAGTCTGGGGTTTTTTAAAATTCCATTGCCATCTGTTAGTAATAGGTGTTCAATCTGTTTCTAGAATCTTTTCATTCGAACTAAAACAATGATGACTGTTTTAAGTTATTTGTGTATTTTGGAATTGTATTATATTTGTGTAGGATACTAAGCAGTCCTAACTTGCCGTTTTTGTTAGCTTGCACGCTAACATTGTTCATAAAAGGTGAGCACTACTGTAGGGTTAGAGGTCATGAACATACAGGCATGGGGTGTGGATCTAAGGTTCTGTGGGATGAGCAAAGTGGTTTGAAACACGGACAGCTCATACCTATTTCCTCTTGTACTGCAGAGAACTGAGTACAACTGAATAAAAAGAAATTTTAGTGTTTTCATTAAAAAGTAAAAATATTTTTTAATATGTCAGACTTTATTTAGAAGCAGGAACAGAAGAATTTCTGTAAATATAAGATGGGCAAACAGACAGAAGACAATGAAGACTACACCTATAGACAGGGAAGCTACATAAGCCTATTAAGCTGGGTGCATTTGCTGCCAAAAATGTTGGCTGACTATTGAATTGGTGGAAATGGCTGCGCTGGCAGCTGTATCCTCGTTGAAATGTTGAATTAATTAGCAGTTGTAGCCTGTTCCACGGGGGCTATGGCAGTGTGCATCTTCAGTAGGTAAAACCTTCCATTCTGCCATTTTGTAATTTTGATTCTTATAAACCTAACTTGACCCTTACATTTAATAAACAAAAATGAAATGCAAGAAGATCCTCTTGATGATGGTGGCCAGAAGTGAGCATATTAGTTGTCATAAATAATTATGTAATCGTTATGTATGTATTTATTCCATAATGTATGTACAATTGTATTAATTGTAGTATAAGTTACAAGATATAGTAAAAATAGTATACTTTCTATACTTTTTAGTGTCTTGATTGTATTGTCAAGCACAAAGTAGTGTATGAAGTAAACAGGAGTATTGATTCCAAGCAGATAAAATAAGTACACACCCAGCTGCAATAACTGACCCCTGGAAGAAGGGCAGTAATTTGCCTTACGTGTTCTGTGGTGTGAAATGTGTAGGTAGCACCTTCTGCTCTGAGTGCTCTCTAAAGTTTTGTAAATCTGTTATCTACTTTATCTGTCAGGACTGAGCATGTTTTCCTTCATTCTTCTGTTTTCAGTAAGTGTGCAATGCTTAAGAAAATCTAGAAATGTATAAGATGCTTTTGAGCGTGTTAGTCATATTTCACGTGCCATCCAAACTGGTTTGTTAGATGACAGCTTGTTATTTGGTCACAGAAACTCATAATCTGCCAGTCAGTGGCATATGAAAAATGTCTGTGTAGTATGTGCCTCAAGTCCCATTTCTGCTCCTTGTCAAAGATAAGTGTAGGCAAGGGCTTGGGCAGGACCACTGCAGCAATTCCTTCCTTCAAGTGAAAGAACTGGACAGCAGCTACTGTACAGGGAGTAGTGGAGGTGTCTGCTGATGATGTCACTCAGCAGGTATGATGGCAGATTCAGTTGGTCATTTTACAGAATATTCAGCAATTAACTTGGTAATTTTATTTATTACATGGTTACTCTTGCTGCTGTTTAAGATACCTCTTTCTTTCACTCCCAGCCTCCCTACAGGTGATGGGTAAGACATGGTTTTATCTGTGTCTCATGTTTTCCTTCCCCTCCACTTAAAAAAAACCTTTCTTCTTGGGATCTTAATGTAGTGATAGTAGATCCAACCTTCCCACTAGCATTTTACTCCAACATTCCACAAATGTGCTGATTTTATGACTTTCTTTCATACTTGCTGTTAGAGTTTGAGTCGTAAGAGTTCTGGAAAGTGCAAAAAAATAATCCGAAAGTCTGTTTTATGGTACTTTTTTTACTTGAACAAGGGGAATAAAAAGAGTCTAGAGATCACCTAGAAATCTCTACTGAGCAGGTGATATAATACAATACCTTTGGTGAGGACGTCACTCTACAAGTACAATTCATAAGAGATCAGGAGCATTGCAGCAGTGCTGACCTTGGTTATGGTATTGTGGAGTTAAGGACCGTCACAGACATGGCCAGCAGTGGTGCAGGTAACATGGGGCTATTTCTTAGAAAAGTCCTCACTGATGATGCAATTGAAAATCATGGCAGTTCTGGTATTTTTGCTTTTGGGCTTGATTGCTTTAAACTTAAAATTTTAACATGAATGACTAGTGGAACAGTAGACTTTAGGTTTGGTCGAGTGGATCTTGAGAATCTAATTTGTGTCTCAAGCAAACAGGCATTTGCAGGGTAGTAAACTTAATGAGTCATTCATTTTTCCTTTCTTTCTTTAGCCTCACAGTATTTGATGGCAACAAATGGTGCTTTTGTGTCTGGAAGATAACCGGGCAATATTCATTAATGGTCAAAAATCTTGAAATAAAACCTAGTTTCCTTTACTTCCCTTATGGAATTCATAGAGACTTACACAGTGATTTAAAAACTACTACATAAATTGGTGTCTGTCTCCAGACTGTTTTGTCATTAATTTAATCTATGACACTGAGAAGTGATGGGACATCAAATAGTTTCTTTGTCCCAGTGGTGATGAACAAACAGGATTTGACAGATGTATTTACAGCTCAGAAATCATCTTAATGGTGAACATGTAATGGCAGTTTGAAAGTATTTTACTGCTGAAAACTAGGATGGCGGACAATGTAATTAATTCATTCAGGAAAAAAAAATTAGTTTACATAAAGTGGTATGAGAAAATTGGTTTTTTTGTTTGAATCCTTCTCTTGGAAGTCTAAAGAATAGAGAGGAACAGAATTATGTCTTATTTTTACCTTATTTTATTGGGCCTTCGGTCTTAATTTTAAGAACTGCACTCACATTGAAAGATTTCTATAGACAAAGTTAGCCTGCCAAGTATTTATCACCTTTTTCTGATAAATAGAAATAACACCAGCTATTCTACTAGCCAAACTTTAAAATGAAAATGTTTGCAAATTACTGACTTTGAAGATAAGGACCCACTTAAGTGAGACAAGCAAAGGAACTTTGACCCTCTTAGGTTTTTAATAAGCGAGGCTATCACTGTAATGTTTACACACCATTAATGAATCCAGGGAAATTCAGGTAGTGTTTAGTGCAGGACCTTAGTGCTGTACCTGTTATTCATCTCTCTGCTTTGCTCTGGGATGATGGAACAGAGATTTCCACATGGCAGTTCACCGTACCAGGACTCTGACGGCATTGTGAACTGTGGCTCTGTCCACTGTGGCAGCTGGAATGGCCCCAAATTTCTTCACTTTAGGATTTCTCCCATCAGGTAGAATATGGCTTTGTTCTAGGCAGTGAAGAGCAGCCACAGCAGTATTTTGGCTCTGCAAGAGTTCTTGAAAACCATAGTATTGATCATAGTTATAATTTGAGATTCTCAGAGGGTTGCTATCTTGCAACATTGACTTGTCACAGAATACACTGTAAGTTCATCTCTGCAAAAACTTGGGATGAGGAAAAAATGTGGAATAGCCATTGTACAGTCAGTGAGCTTTTTCTCTTTTGAAATGTTGGGAGGAGCTTTAAGTGGAAAATTATTTATTAATTTTTAAAAATTAATAAAAGTATCTCTCTAAAAGATCTGGGAATCTCAACCAGTGAAGGGAACAACTATCTGGAGATACTTTGAAAGGTTGCTGCTAGAATTAGTGGCTACAAAGAGGTAGGAACATGTTCACACAGAGTGGCTAAAATGAATTTTTATATCAGTTGCACCTGTGTTCAAAAACAGTGCTACAAGTGGAAGGTAATTGTTTTTAGCTGAATTATGTTAATGGATCCCATAGGCTTTGTTCTTCCTTCTGTCCCACACACGCTGCTCTGGGGCCACAGTCAAAGCAAACAAGCAGTCCTGTTCTGCCCTAAGCTTCTTCCTATGGGAGAGGGGCAGAGTCAGCCCATGAGCTGTGCCCTGCCTTTTACAGGTCTGAATGCTGAAGTCTTATGGACAGTTTGGCTGTTCTTGTGCTGAACATCAGTTGTTTCCTCATCAGTCAGTTCTGTTTTGGAGATAATGGTTGCAGAGAAGAAGGTATCTATTAGATTAATATTGATAAAATCAATGGAGTGATGCCTTTAAATGCTGTTGCTTCTGCTGAGAATGCTGCCAACGGGCTCTTTCTTTACCTCTCAGTTCCCTTTAATAGCTGCTGTTCTCCAAAGTCTTGATGTGATATGTATGAGTATGAGCTTTCAGAGGCTTGCATTAATCAGATTATAGAGCTCCCTTGGTAGTTCCAGAAGAACATTTGTAGGTTTACAGATTGGTGCTGTTTCAACAATGTGCAAAGATTTGATTTATTGCAAGATTTAGAATGACTGTCATTTATCACTTCCATATCTTGTTGTGATTTGGTCATTTACTAGTAGGTTACTGCATTGCTAATAAGGTTTTTAATTAAAAAAAATTTTAAAAGAAAAGAGAGAGAGAAACTTCTGTGAAAGGCTAATACGGTTTTTAATTAAAAAAAAAATTTAAAAAAGAGAGAAAAACTTTTGTGAAACGTTAAGTCCCAAGCTATTCTAACAGTAATTTGACACTGAACTGGGCAGAACTTACTAATGGAACATGTGGAAATATCTACAAACGTGTTCCATCCCCATCAAGACTGAAAAGTGAAGGGTTTTAAAACATAGGAGGTATTATTTTTCTTAATCTTTTGTTCTAAATTAACTTAAAAAAACCCTCATGGTCAGCAGCTGACCTGGGTTCTGAATGCAAAGTTAAGTGTCTTTATCAATAACACAAAGCTGTCATGCTGCGTAAGCTGGGGAGAGACAGAAAAAGTTCTTGTTCATTTCTGAAGCAGCTGAGCTGCTTATTCTTTAACATGTTCCAGATATTTTAAGAGTAATGCACCACTGAATTTTGAATTTAAGTTCTGCACTATCAGAGATTGTGCAGAAGTTCAGTGAAGTTCAGTGCACACTTTACAACTGGTACCTGTCGTGAGTTAAATCTAGAAGTTTTACTGCTGATCCTTACCTATCAGTGTAGACTGAATAATATTTTCTTGAGAACAGATCCTTAAATGCAGTAAAGCTGACAGCTTCAGATCTACTTTCCCATTTTCAGCATGTGGTACAAAATAGCATTGCTTCGTATGAAAAAATATTCAAAACATATGCAGATTTGTTACTTCCTGCACCCCAAAGGCTGACATGATTTTTCTCATTTGGTATTGAATTGTGCATAGAATTAAAAAAACCAAAATACCAAGAGTTTGTAGACTGTATTCTGTTGGGTTTTTTAATTTCTTTAATGTGCAGTCTTGTGGGTTCGTGTGACTTAAGGAAGGTGACAGTGCTGGCTAATTCCCACTCTGCTTCCCACCCCTTAGTTCTGCTTAAAGGTGTACAGGCAACTAGGACTCTGTTAAATTAATAGGATTAAAGAATTTGCATTTCAAAATGAACCCAAGTTAGATCACTGATTTGGTTCAATGTGTACCTCTATAGTATTTTTCTGAAAAATGTGTAAGGATTATGTGGAAGCAAAAATACATAAAACTGATACCTCTACAATGCAGAAAGGTGCATGACAGAGTACCCTAAAACCTGTGAAGAATCCACTGCTACTGAGAAGTTCAGGGATAGAGACAGCAAGGAAAATGTTCAGAGAGAAACAACAGTTCGGGTATCCAACATCAAAAGGGAAGCAGCTGTAACTGTCAGACCAGCTACATCTAGAAAACATCTGTTTGATGCAGTACAGCCTCAAAAGCTGTGTCATTTACTGGGGAATCTCTGTTTTGGAAGCTTTGCAATTTTTTAACGTTTTAGGCATCTGCACGTGCACAGTCCACTTCCTTGCTCTCTCATGCTGTTATTTTCTTTTTGTTTTCAAAGAATGACAAAATTTTGAGAGTTGGTTATTTTCTTGTCTCCATGTTTGTCCTAGTATGCCAAATATTTTTTCAAAAGATAGTGTGAGTCTGATACAACTTGTGCTACATTATTGTTAGTTAATTGCAGGAGGAGTCAATCTCTCTGAGACACTGTATGGAGAATGGTCATGATCAACAAATATTCTTTTCTTGACTGAATTTATCATTCAACTTCCAGTAATACCTCCCAATAATTGGTGCATTATTGGCCTGTGGTGCATTAACAGAGTTCTCTCAGGTACCATGTCTGTTCAGTGTATACCAACTATTTTGACAGAGAAATTTGGGTACATAAGAGATAAAGATTTTCACTTTTAAAATGTTCATAATTTAATTTACTCTACCAGGTAATTACTGGCTTGAATCTGACTGTTCATCTTATTAGAATCTTAGGTCTATAAATCTGTGCAGGTAAAAGGAAAACATTGGTTTGAAGTTCTTCCATGTTATTTCTATTACTGTATTTTGTTCTTCTTCCCTGGAGTGACTTTACTTCTGTTTGTAAGGGTGTGTCTGTGGACAAGCTGAACACAAATTGAGGTATCTTTGTTGCCTGCTGCAGTAAGTCTTTATGCTTAGATAGATCAAGTAGTTTTTTAAATCTTAGGGTGATCACATAGTGTTCATTTTATTGATAGTTAACAAAATGCAGTGCTTGCCAAAGGAAAACAAAAACAGCAAGCTGGAAGATAGTGCAGAGTTAAAACTTAATGACTGGCAGATTGAGTTTATACTGTTCCCTCTAAACCCCATTTGAATTTGCTTGCTGATATACTTAAGGTTCAAAAGTGAATATAATGGCATTATAGAGTAGCACTGGTAGTGTGGGTGATAAAGTACCTTTCTTTTGCTCAGTGAAAAGAAGAAATTCCATTCTAGTTGAAGATTTTAATGTACCAGCAAAACTGTAGAATTTTCACATAATTTTAAGCTGATAGTTATTCTTATTTGGTTATCATTTGTTAGGGTAGTGACATCATTGTTTGTATTTTACAGTGAAGGCTTTGTGCTGTGGCAAGATGGCATCGTTCATGTAACCACAATGTGCTTATCTTGATTGCAGCACATCTTCATTGCCACCTCTTGACTGGCCTTTACCAAGCCATTATGGGCAGTGTGAACTGAAAATAGAAGTCCAGCCTAAAACTCATCACAGAGCTCACTATGAAACAGAAGGAAGCAGAGGAGCAGTAAAAGCATCTACTGGAGGACACCCTGTAGTAAAGGTAGGAAGTTTTTCTTTCTTGAATAGAAGATAATTTTTAAACTACAGTTACTGGTATTTATTCACAATGCTGTGAATTGTTATCTTTTGTGAAGCTTACAGCCTTTCCTGGGTAAGATTTTCTCCCTTTAATGTAATGATAACTATTTTGAAAACACTGACCAATAAAACCAATCATTGTTGAGCTCAGAATTAGATGTAAGGTCCTGGTAAATTAGACTTGGCTTTGGCATCATACTGTCTTTGAAGAGAAAGATATGTGGGTTTGATCTTGTTGGAATAACTGTGCAGAAGATGTGATGTGCTGCTCTCTGGCTTGGAGTGTTCAGGTGTGTACACAAATATCTTGCTGTGTGCTGGGGAGACTTCTGAATTGCTTAGGGATAGTCACTGATGGCTCCTTAAGATGCCTTGGTTTATGTTTGCCACATCCTCAGGTGAAAGCAGTGTCTCTTTACTTACCTCAATATTGCTTAATGGTCTTTATCTTAATTCCAAGCCAGGTTAAGACAAAATTTAATGGCTTGTTTATAAGTCAAATCAGACAACAGTTACAAAATATTTATAAAACAGAGGGGAGAAAAATCTGATTACATGAAGGTTGCAGCAGGTTTTGTCTTTTCCTCCAAATCCAGGATATTTCATGTTCTTTTCCAATAAAGTCAGTGTTTCAGTCCTAAATCTTTTGCTACAGTCTGTATATTAAAAATGTACTTCATATATTTATCCTCTTCCAGTAGTCAAAAGTAACTCATTACTATTGGAGACCAGATGCAAAGTGCTGATAGGATTGGCATAATCAGTCCTCATTCTTTCTCCTACTCTTACTGTGGTGTAAACATGTTATCACTTTTCCTCCTTATAGAGTATTCCTCCTCTTTGGCAAGTGAATTGTGTCACACTCTGTATTTACATCACTACGTTTCATCTATACAGATGAAGATATTCTAGCAGAGTTTAA
Organism: Ploceus nigricollis; assembly: GCA_013399945.1. Taxonomy (NCBI): domain Eukaryota; kingdom Metazoa; phylum Chordata; class Aves; order Passeriformes; family Ploceidae; genus Ploceus; species Ploceus nigricollis. The sequence goes on from VXBC01007352.1 coordinate 75,768, forward strand.
ATGTCTTGGACAATCTGCTGTTCTTAATTTGTCTAAGCAACCTCTGCTTCCAGGCTCTTCATCTGATGAATTTCTTCCCTCAACCTGACTCCTAATCATATTCTTTGGGCTGTTTATCAAACTGTTTCTTCTCTGTTAGCTTACCGTGAACTTTTTCATTACACCTTTTTTCCTCTTTGAGACTTTGCATCATTCCTTTCTCTCCCTCTAAAAAGTGTTGGTTATCTGCATCCCATCTTCTTTCTTGAATGTATTTCCTTGTTTTTCCATTGCAATTCTGAAGTTGAGCTCTTCATCCAGCTTTGATGTTCCCTGCAAAGTTGCTCAGTGCTTTTCTTCTCACAATGCTGTGGCCTAACCACCTGCAACTCTCTCCTTTAGTCAGACCTACAGGGTTTCTTAGCACAGTTGAGGCAAAGGTCAGGTGCTTCCTAGGGAAATGTATGCTGCAAACTAGAGAAATTTGAGGATGCCTGGACTAGGCTGGGATTGGAAAGCTGGCAAGACACGTTCCTTCATGTGGAGTATTATGTTGCTTTAGTCAGTGGAGGACAAGTAGACACAACTTCCACATGCCAAGGTGCTTGCGGTGGAATTTAACACATCATTAATGAGGACAGAAACCTGAGAGATTTTAGCTGACAAAATAAATCTTTCCTGAAGTGCTGTGAACTGCATTCAATATTGTTTAATTTTTTTTTCCTGGATGCTTATGTTTTGCACTAATATTTGCATTAAGGGAATTTATGCTGATATTTGCAAGATTTGACAAATATGTGAGCTTTATTTTGCTTACAGAACTAGATGCTTCTAAGTTGCAGTACTGGATGCTTCTAACTGCAGTAATGCAAATTAGAAGAAACATCTGTAGTGGGTGACTTACACCAATGATTTTAAAAGCTATTTATTTGCATTGAAATTGTGAAATACCTTGCTATATGAGAATGCTGTCTTAAAAATGAGGATGGCATTTATGCGTCTGACAGTCTTGTGCTTCAACACATGCATTGTACTATGCCTCTCTAAATTAAAATGAATGCAAATGCAAATTAATATTCAACTTTGCAATTTGGTCTCTGCCAGCTGGACTGCAAATTAATTGTTGTGTTTGATATGAAACAAAGGATTGATTTGTATTTACTTTCTACTTACTGCTTGGAAAAGCATCATGGGAAACGCCAAATTTGGAAAAGGTAATACTAAATATCTGTATGCAGGCAAATATTACTTTACTTTGATACAAACTGAAATGTTTTCCAGTACTTCTGGAAGGTTCTTCCAGAAATCCACATCACAATATGCATTACTACTTCTTTCTGACTTCTTTTTGGTGCTCTTAGCTTTAGAGCAGTCCCTTCATATGTGTGATCAGTGCAGTAAAGTACTCCACATTCTCCTGTGTAAAATAACTGTGTGTTTACCAGTGTCAGAGATGAGAAAGGAGGTGGGTAAAGAGGATAGAATCCTTTAATTGGAACAGACCTACAGCAGTTGTCAAGTCCAACTACCACATCTTTGGGTGCCTGAAGGCCTCTGTGCTTTTGCTTCTTACACAACTTGTTTTGCTTTTGAACATTATTTTATAGAAAGCTGGAGTATTTAATCCCCAAACTGTGAAGCCTCTGTAGTTCTGTATGTGCACTTGATGTATTATTTAAAATAAAGATTTTTAAGATAGTACATGGCTTCAAACCTTTAATGTATTAGTGCATGTCATTAGTCTATTACTAATACTGTACCACACCTGTTGCTAGGACACTAAGCTTCTGACAAATTTGGCATCATCTGTTGTGAGTACATTTAATCAGCTTATTTCCAAATGGGAGGAAATTAAATAAGTGGAGCATCATGCTTTGCTTTGTATATCCCTTAACTTTAAGAAAGCTAATTCTATAATTATGTTCCCTTGTTTTTAGTTTTTTTTAATGCAAAATGTTCTAAGTAGCAGATACCTTTCATTTTAAGCTCTGCTTTCTTGGGAGTATGTTCCAGCTAATCCTTATCTGGAACAGTTTTTTTTTACCTTGGTAGAGAATCTGCATGATAATGCTGATGGTTTTCACAGGGAAGGAATAAATAATATAGCAGAATGGTTTGCAAGGAGAAAGGTGGCATGTTGAGCTTTTGTCATCCAAATGATGTGGAAATTTTGTAGTGCATTGCCAGGAGACAGCCTCTGAGCACTCCCTAATTTTACCATTCTAATTCATAGGTAAGAGTCTGCAATTCACCCATCTACAAAGCCTTTTAAACAAGTAGCTGTCACATTTTATCCAACTCTAAGTGAACAGTCATCATTGCTTGAATTTCCACTCTTCCCATGGGTACAATTGTACATAAAATAATGTTTGCACTTAGAATTTTCTAGAATGAGCTTTTACTTCTGTCTGAACTGGTAGGGTTCTTCATGAGACCTCACTTGGATAATGCTTATGATCAAAAACAGAAAAGCCTTTTAGAGTAGGTGGGCACCTGATAAGTATCTTTTTGGGATAGTTTGTGGATTTTTACTTTTATATCTTAGTTTTCTGGTGCAAAATGAACTTTTCTTTTTAAAATAAGCAAACTTGTTTTATATATTGTGTTCCTGTTACTCATGTAATTTTCTGCAATTTTCTGAGCTCAAGGATTTTAAATTAATGACATCTTTTGGTAGCAAATCATAAAGGCTGTGTTGTGCACAAGAAGTAGTATTTGCTTTTATCTTTTGTCCTGTTGCTAGGGAAGAAGGTGATGTCCATGCTGGTCATCTTGTAGCCACACAGAGTGATGTACTCAGGGACTGTGGGCTCACAGCTGCTCCTTAGCACCATTCTGTGGGCAAGGAGTGTCTGTCCTGGGGCCACTGTGGGAGTCAGGTGTAGGTATGAACTGTGATGGGTAATTGGTTCTACAACTGATGGTGTATCTGCAACGTACACTGTATAGAATCCACTTACACCCCATGTATGCAAGATGGATTTGGAGTGGTGGTAGCTGTTAAGAATTTGCCTGGACCAGAAGTGTCTTTTTCCTATACTGCAAAGTGCTTAAGGATAGTCATTCTGTTCCTCTGCCATACGCAGAATTATTCCTGTAGCAGATTCACAGTAACAGAGGAGGGGATGCATTGTGGAATCCATATGGACAACTCAGCAGTTCTGCAGCTGAAAAAAAGATGTGAGATCAAAAATCAAAGCAATATTAAATAAAGGCCAGTTTATTTAGATGGCTATACACTGCTACTCACTGACAAGTAGAGAGTTTTCTGTATGAGGTTTCATGGAGATCTGTAAAAGAGGGACTCTGTGTCAGCTCTGTTTGAAGTGATTGCAGAGCTTGAAGTCATGATAAGTGCTGCAGTGGAAGAAAAAAGTAAACTGATTGAGCAAAAGTAAACTCACTTTGAACTGCTTTGGAAGTTCTGAGACAGGAATGTGTTCTCAAAAAGCCTGTCAAACTCTGCCGGAGTCCTGATGGAAGAAACTGCAACCAACAAGAGAGGATCTATCCAAGCAATGTCAGATGATCTGATAAAAATAAATTAACCAAGTGTTGTCTAAATGAGTGTATGTTTTCTGGCCTATAATTCTGTGGCTGTCACCTTTTCCCAGCTGTTCCCTGTGGCCAATGCATGTAACTACTTGAATATCAGGTATACTATTGGAATTTTCCCTCTTCTCTATATCCAATAAACAGCACACTTCTTCTGTGTTCTGCAGCCCTTCCCGTTCTTCCTGCCTTCCACTCTCTAATTTTCATTTTTGTCTTGAATTTTTTCCTGGTTTGTCCCTCATAGAAGGCAGGCTGTATCCCAGCTCTGGTTGCCTACTGTTGATTGGTGACAGCAACCTGCCAATAAATCTAAAAGGCAGAAGGTAAATCTCAGCCTGTGTGAACTGTGTAATGAGCTGTACTGGCAAAAAGCATTGACCTTTGGATGAGAGTCTAAAACTATGTATCTTTCAAGAACAGTTTGATGATTTAGGCACCTTCTGCTCCAGAATCCCAAAAACAGATGGCAAAAGTCATGCATCTACTCATTTTCAGAAAATGCAGTAATTGGCATGAAAACCAATGAAAACAGTCATCTGCTTTTTGTATCATTGGTTTACTAAATTCTTCTTTTTTCTACAGGTTATGTGGGAATAACCTCTTTCTATCCCAGCAATGCTTGTCCAAAAACTCTCCATAGCATAATTAGCATTTGGAGTTGGTATTTCAGGAATAGCACTTTTTTTTTTCAAGAGTGTGGTAGAGCCAAGTGCAGATGAATGGTTTGATGGCTGATTACATGGGACTGGCAATTCTGCACTGTGTGTTAGCCTAATACTATTTTAGCTATTGGATTATATCATTTTTGGGTAGTGTAAAATGGGACAGGACTAAAACACCTCAAAAAATGCCTGAAGTCAGTATTTAAAACACTCAATCCTGTCTGGAAGCAGTGAGTGTGTAAAAGTGTGAGATTTCAGAAAAATAAATCCAAGTTTTTAAACCTTGAAGAATGTTCTGTACATGGGTAAACACATGGTACCATGACCAGTAATGAACTAACTGATATTGCCATTACTCTTTTGCTTTAGTCCTTTGCAGGATCTGTTTGGTTTTGTGACAACCTTTAAAATGTTTTAATTGGACTTGTGCCCCTACCTAATAGTTTATTAAAGTTTGTTCCTTTTATTTGTCATTATTTTTTTCACAAATGCAAAGATCTGTACTATTTTAAAGTCTTCAAGTCAGTCTACTCAATAATTTTATTTTACAAAACACAAAGGAAGACTTTTCTGATGTGTTTGCTTTTCCTTCTCTGTTGATGGAAAGGTGCACCAAATAATCAAGTGACAGAAAATAGTACTGCATGTCAGGAAGGGATTGAAATAGATGTTTTGGTTCAACATATTGAACTTTAAAATCACACATTTAACTTCTTGTAACATGATAACCTCTGCAGAATCAGAATGAAATTATAGAAGAAAGCCAATGTGCTGTTAAGACTTTCTGAGCCAGTGGTTGGGATAGTGCATGATAGATCTGAATGGAGTTTCCTTCCATCAGTTTCTGCAGTCTCTTTTAAGCAGTCCATTGGAGATTATAGGTCAGCACTCACTGCACCTCTGCAAGCCTGCAAGGGATGACTGAGGTAATTTTGACTTTCAGTAGCTTCCCTGAGCTCTGCTTTCTTCATTTCATACCCATGGTGTGCTTCAATATTTTCAAAATGCAGCTGTTGATAAATTCACAATAAATCGTATCACTGGCATTAGCCATGGTGTCTTTTGTTTTAAATTATGTTCATCTTCATGCCCTTGGATCCTTGTCATCCCTTACTTGTCATCCCAAGTCATGGCTGATAGATGTGCTGTTCAGCTTGGCAGGTAGCCCATCAGCATTTAAACCCAGCAATCCTCACAGTTCTTTAGGAAAGCTGCTGCACACCACTCAAAAGGGAAACTCTTGTGGAGAAATGTCTGTAGAAAAAAAGTTCAGTTGATCAAAGCCATGCACTGGTGTTCTCTGGTACCACTGTCCAAAAGATTCCAGGCTTGTGGGTCATGTCTCCCTTTTCTCAGAGGATAAAACATTTAGATGGTTCCGTTTTTTCTTTAAATCATTTCTTTTTAAAAGAAATTGTATTTTATTTTTGAAGTGGACTGAAATTTAAGCAGTGAAGGTTCTTTTCCTTTAGGATTGTTTAGGTTTCATAGTGAACTGTACCATATTTTGCTCAGTCTTCCAAAGTAAAAGGAAAAAGTACCTGATTCATGAGAACAGCTCTTCCTTTTCACCGTCTACTATGGGGCCTGCATTCTTCTCTATTGTCCTCCTTACCTTGTCACTCTGGGGGGTGTTCTAAGGAATACAGAAGTCAATGAAATGCATCCAGCTGCTGTGAGTCTATCAAGGGGGAAATAACTATTTACAACCTGCTTTTTATATCAAGGTGTTGAAAAGCTTTGGAAATCTCCATCTGAAGTAAGTGCTCAGTAAGTGCTTGTGAGTCTTTATAAATATGAGTTTCCTTCCCTTTTCTTCACATTTGAGTTGAGGATTTCTGTATGAATACTGGTGCATTTGGTGAAGATGGATTGTGAACTTTAGAGACGTGATTATGTCAAACTTGCATTGTATTTCAAGACTGTGCCCTATTTTTAGGGAGGCCTATTTGTATGTAAAAGCTTTCTTTCTAATCAGCCTACTTCACCAATCCAGTAATGCCATAAGCAGTGAATTAATTGTGCAAAGGCAAAGGAGCAGTGAAATCTTCATCTTCAATTAGCAAGCAAAAAAAAAGGCACATAAAACATGAATATTAAGCCCCAATGAAAGTTTGATTAAGCATGGCAATTTCCTAATAAATGCTGGAAAGCTTTGCAGGAAAACGCTTTAAAAATACAATCAAATAGGTTTTGACACCATTGGAATGTTGTTGGTATCATAGTATACTTGATAGCTGAGCATAAAACCTACCTGATGAAATTATCTTTCTTTTACCACGACCACCCCACACACACTCCCCCAGTTCCATGTTTTCTGTTGAATTCTAAGACTGAAAGTGTAGGTGTATGGAATGCTGACATTATTTCTGGATTCAGTGACACTATTAGGTATTTGGGGTTTTGGATACTTTGGTTCAAAAACCCAGACTATTTCCAAGTATACTACTGATGTCTGTTAGTACCTGGTTACTGTGAAATGTGTATTTCCTGTTGGATATTTTTCCCAAGCTTTGTTGTATGTCTTAAGAAATGACACTTTTACACTTGAGTAGGGATTGGTAAGACTCGGCCTGCAACAATAAATGGAAAACATGGACAGAACCTTCTTCATTTAAAAATAAGGTGGGATGAGGAGGTAAAAATTTTAAGCATTAGAGACTAAAAAGAGTCTTCTCACAAGCTTTTCAAGTTGCAAGGTTTTCTTTAGATCAGAGCATGGAACCAATGATATGTGAGCCAGCTATGGCCCAAATATAATCTGCATGAAATCTGGAAAAATGCTAATTTATTTTTTCAAGGTCGATGCCTCTTAATTAATGTGATCTCTTTGTTTTTCTCAGCAAGGAAAGGTTCTCACCACTGCCACAAAATTCCAAGTTTAAATAGTGCTGTCTTCAATGATCAAAATTAATCCATATAGTCTCTAGCGTGACACATTTTTAAAGGATTTTCCATGTGTGCATTAAGAACATAGGAGTGTTTTTGTTGCATAAAATACAGCTTCTTGATGATCCAAAACTCTCTCATTAAGCCTTTGTAGTTGCTTGGTAAAAGCTCTGAACTCCCAGCGCCATGCAGGGGTTTCCTGTGTGCAGTGTAGTAATACGGCTGGAACTGCTTTGGCGTGAAGCCCTTGTGGCTTATCCTGTAGTGACCTTCAGTCTTTCGCCTTCCAGCTTTAGTTTAACTTACGCAGGCACTGACCTTTGCTATGGAAACGATATAGAAACACAAAAACAACTTGGCTGAGTTTCCTCTGCGGAGCAGTGGGTGGTGTATCAGGATTCTGTTACAGGGGAGGGTTTCTAGAGGTCACTAGTGACACAGTGCAAAAACTTACTGCTTGTCTGTAGCACACTGTTTGCTGCTCCTGGGAAAGTGCTATATCTTTTTTTAAAGTAAAATTAGCAATTTTTTGTTGGTAGTGAACAGCTCTAATGCTGCACATTAAGAATAAGTGCTGGAAGGTGTACCTGAAAGCCTTCCTAGGGCTCAACCAGTAGTTCAGGTTACTATTCCTCTGTAAGTGACCCATGACTGAATCTTGAGCACACTGATACTGTAGTGCCTTCCCATAATGCTGCTTCATGGTGCTGATTCTGCAGCACTTGCCAGTAGGTTGTAAAACGCTGTTTATATAAATACCTATGGTCTGTAAAAACACACTGTGTTCTTATTTGTGTATATTCTTTACTAAGGTGAACTAAAGGTACAGATACCATGGCTTCATTATGTATTTGAACAAAATATAGTATTTTTTCTCTCAAGTTAATTAAGTACTTATTTTCATTGAAAAACAATTAGCGGGTTGAGGTTTTTTACTGATTTAAATGTTTGGGCTGTTCAACATACAGAATTGTGCAGGAAGCAGACAAGGTGGTAAGAAAGCATCACCCTGCTGTCAATGAAATTAAGAACAATCAATATTTTTTTGAATGAGAACAAAACTGTATTTGAAGGGAGTGCATTTTAAATGCCTAAATAAATAATTTTTCCTGATTTGAAGTTGATTTGGGGTAGTAAGTCTCCTTCATTATTCGCAAGGTAGGTTTTGCATCAATAATGGTAAGTCAGCCTGGAGTTGCCAGCTTGCTTATTACACAAGATTTAAGGGGGAAATGTTAATTCTAAAGCACAGATTTGTATAATAAAAGTTGGGTTTTTTCTATCCACAATCTCTCCAGCTGCCTGAGTTTCACTAGCACATCAGGCTCTCTCGTTAGCATGCACAGCCTGCTGAGCTTCCTGACTTTTGACTGTGGCTGTTGTGAGCACAGGGACACTGCAGCCTGTCCACTGCTCGCTTAAGTCTGGGATGTTTCCTTTAATGAGGCCCCGTTGGTGCAGTCAGGCCCTGAATTACACTCTGTGCTGGAGTACATGGGGGTTATTCTTTCTTTCCCACTCCCTGGCTTTCTTTATTGCCACAGGTATTGCACACAATGGTTATATTTATAACTTTACATTGGTGGGGGGCGGGGCGGGGGGGAGGTGTTTCTCTTTTTACTTAACCTTAAATAAAAACAATACATTGTCTGCAATACCAAATATATATTTTTAAGTCTCTGTTACCTTGCCAGTGTATATGGCCATAGAGTCTCCTGGGCAATACCAGTGTGACTGATGGCATGGGGGATGTTTTATTTCCCTAAACTGAGCTCCTGCTCTGTGTCTTCTGTAGAAGATGGTCTTCATGCACTGTCGAGAGACCAGCTTAGTTTTACAAGTATCCCCCACCCTTCCTTATCTCTAGTATCACCAGTATCTCTAGAACTGCTATGTACATGTCCATTGTTCAGCATGGGGAAGATTAGCCTTAATTGGAAATTAGCTTTGTCACAGTGACCGCATTTGGAAGTCAGTCAAATTTTTGAATAGGTCTGGCTTGTAATTTTTATAATTCCCAGTATTAGAGTGAACACATTTAACTAACGTCACATTTAGGCTGTATTCCATTGTGTTAAGATTTAATTTTAACTCTGAGGAAAATGGATGATGGAGTCACAGTGTTGAGAACTTGTGACAAGATGGCTGCTGTAATGCTAAACTCACGTGTCCTAATTTTCTATAAACTCTTAAAATAATTCAGACTAATTAAACAAAATTAGTTATTCATTTGGTATTTAATGAAAAAGACATTTTTGGAAAGACACTGGAGTCCTGCATCAAGCATAAGGAAGAACTTATGCATGTGTATATATTTAATTGGTGTAACAGTCCCTATGCTCCACTGTGATGGCAACACTAAGAGGAAAGTTCCTTGTGGTCCTGATGTTCCTGTAGTTTATAGTTGACTTCTGACAGTGAAGGGAGAGAAACCTGCCAGTACACTGACTGTCACAGGAGGTTCTTTACTGTAACCTTTCTACATGCTTGTTTATCACATTCACTTACATGGGAAGTAACTCTGACAATCTAGACTGTCTCCACTCAGTGGCTGAAGGGATGGTTTGGTTTGGTGTTTTTTAGCTGGATTTAGCTCTTTTTGTACTCTGAACTCCAGGGATAACATATTTGATGAAACAAAGTCTTTCCAGACTTCTGTTGAAACCTAAATTTCTATTGTTGACTGAGAAAGCTCTAATAAAAGTGAGAGGCCTGGTAGGAGCTGCCACTTGAATATATAAACCAAGCTGTACCTTGAATATAGAAACCAGGCATATTTGGTCCATAAAACTCCCTGCCAGGAATGATGCACCAGCAGTGAGGCTTCTGACTGCTGGGTGTGGGTGTGCTTTGGGCTTTTGTGCTGCTGACTACTGGCTTAAATTACTCTTCTAAGTAGGTTAAATTGACATGTTTTGTTTGGTTTTTAAGTGTTAGTTCTCTAAAGAGCTTGGATAATATTGTTGTGTGACCAAATAACTCTCCCTAGAGACAAAAATATTGACATGACAAAACCACGTTCAAAGAATGACTGTCTGTCCCTCCCTCCCGTTTGAACATAAGTTGATGTCAAAGTCAATGAAACGTAAATCTGCTCCAGTGCAGTTTAGCAATTATGTAACTTGCAGACTGCATCAATCTGCCAATTGCAGCAAGGTGAAGGAAAATGGATTTGTAAGAAATACTCTGTAGGCTTCAGATTTATAATAACAGGGGTCAAAGGAAACTGGTGTTACTGTTGTTTCCTTAACAAATTACCCACATACTATCATAAAATGGGCTTTTTCTTCTAGTTTCAGTTCATAATTTTTTTCTGCTGTTTCAGTGTTGTGCCAGAATTGCTGCAGTTAGCTCAAGCAACAGGTGGTTTTATAGTAACTGAATGCATTGGTGGTTAAATGCGCATTTGAGAAACGCAAAGATGTGTAAATTAACATTTGCAGGATTTGGGGATTTGAAGTATTTTCTTTGCCAAAAATAAACCACATTTTATTTTCTAGATATGAATTGAATCTTCTTGTCTGAACTTGATACATTTGCATTCACAAAACTTCTTAAGTTTAATAAAAGTTGCTATTCCATTTCATAGAAGAAAAGCTAAAAGTTTTTAGTATTTCTAGAATCTGGGTGCATCTTAGTAAAATTGATAGTTGGTAATTAAAAACAATACCAGAAACAGACCTATAGCACAGCATAGCTTTGATACAGAAATCCTGTAGGTAGAAAAACTGTCTTTGAGAGATTCAAAAATAACAATGATATTTTGACATTCATTCGTTCCAGTAACTGTTGCCAGTCCTTGTGTTTGGTGACAGATGCCTGTACTCAGTTTTTTGCTTGCTGAAGAGTTTGAAGAAGTTTGTAATGAAATACTACTGACTCTTAACTCTTTGGACTGGTTGTGTGTTTGTAGTGTGCACACACAGATGCAGTGGGAGTCACCTAACCTGTTGTTATTCCATGTGCCCCTCCCTCAGCTGCTGGGCTACAGCGAGAAGCCGGTGAACCTGCAGATGTTCATTGGCACAGCCGACGATCGTTACCTGCGGCCCCACGCCTTCTACCAGGTGCACCGCATCACCGGCAAGACCGTGGCCACTGCCAGCCAGGAGATCATCATTGCCAGCACCAAAGTGTTGGAAATCCCACTTCTTCCCGAAAATAATATGTCAGCCAGGTACATCACAGCATGAGTTAGCCATTTCGTTGCTACGTGTAATTTTTAGTTTCTTCATTTGTGCAAAGGTGAAAGAAAAGTCTTGTAAAATTAGCGTATCTTCCACAAATCTGGGTCATGATGAAGAGACACATCTCTTAAAGCAAGCCAGTGTGAGAACAGTCAGAGGTAAAGGAGCAGAGAGGCAGGGAAGCTCTCATACAAATGTGGTATATGACTGAAGTTGTGCGTCTCATATGAATAATTGACCACTGTGTGGAATAGCAGCTGGGTTTTGATGGGTACACTTTGTCGTTCTTTAGTCCTTTCTAAAGTAGAACTAAATAGTGGTCTCTTGCTCCTTGTAAATGACATTTACTATGTTAAATAACTCACTTTGGAGGTTAAACAATGTGCAATAACAAATAATCTTTTAAAGGTTCAAAAAAGCAGCAGCTGGACATTTACAAGACAAAATGTTTCACCAGTACTTGCTGCTGTTTCCACACTAAGTGTTCTTTCAATCACAGACATTTAAAATAACCCTTAAAATACCATAATATGGGGAAAAATAGAACAGCTTCATTCTTTAACAAAAGAAAGGCTTTCAGAGTGAACTTTGGCAGTAGTTTGATTGGTTTTCTTCCATTTCTCTTGTGGTCCATCTGTCCGTCCCCTGCTGTCTCCAGTATCGATTGTGCTGGTATTTTGAAACTGCGCAATTCAGACATAGAGCTCCGGAAAGGAGAGACAGATATTGGAAGAAAGAACACCAGAGTGCGCCTTGTGTTCCGTGTTCACATCCCACAGCCCAGTGGAAAAGTCTTATCTCTGCAGACTGCTTCCATACCTGTTGAATGCTGTAAGATTGCTCTAACTATACATCTTTTATACTCATGGTTTCTGCGTGTGTCAGTAGTAGTGTCATTCTGACAACATTTATTGTCAGAATTATATATAGCAATTGTGTAAAAAGCACTGTGTGTAAAGAGCTCAATTACCAAAAGTTAATGTATCTTTAAGTAAAGGTGGTACTTGCCAAGTGACAACTTGGAGGTTTAGAGGAAGAACAAGGATGCAGTGACACAGCAGCTTCAGTAGTGCCTGTGTATGAGCAGAGGCAGCTGATACATCTTAGTGAAAATATTCATTCTAGAGCTGATTCCATTTAATTGACAAGAGTCTGTACCATGACTTTCCCTATACAGTAATGTCTGGTGAACAGCTGAACTTCTAGAGAGTTGATTTGTTAAATACTGGCACTAAGGAATCAAGGCATGACCTTAATCTGAATTTCCCCTAGAATTCATTTTGTCTAGAAACTACTAAAGTAATTTTAATCCAGTACTTCTAAACTAAAAATTGAATTTGCTGTAACAGTAGAGACTCTTGGCATTCATGTATTCTTGGTGTTTCTTTTCTGTAATTACGTAATTTCAAAATAATTTTAAAAGCAAAGATAAATCATAGACAAATATGATTTGTGTATGTAAACAGATGGTCATTTTAGTTTTATCCCTGATTCTTCAAGTTAGAATTGTAAAATAAATGTCATTATGATTAAAATTATGAATAATAATTATTCCCTTAATATTTCTAAAGCTCAGCGATCTGCGCAAGAACTTCCTCAGATTGAGAAGTACAGCATCAACAGCTGCTCAGTAAATGGAGGCCATGAAATGGTGGTGACAGGATCCAATTTTCTTCCAGAATCCAAAATTATATTTTTTGAAAAAGGACAAGGTAAATACTGTCTTGCTGGGTTTTTTTCAAACCAAGCTCAGTACCTGAGCTTGATTTTAAGAAATAAGGATGTTTTAAAAGGAGAAAAAAAAGTCCTGAGTAGTAATTGGAAAGTTCATTTGGGCGCTGATCTGTGTGCTGGTTGGCAGTTATTAATGAAGTAGTACTTCTGATTCAGGAAGACAGAGGGTAACTAACTTGGAATGTGTGTATTTGAAAGATGCTGTTGACAGATCATACCATATATTTGCTCCTTCTTATTATAAAAAAATGAAAAAGTGAAAATGAAATGAAAATGAAATGTAATATTTGGCATTGATGCCATGTTACATCTGATTTAATCAATGCATAGGAACTGATAGCTAATGAAATAAATGCTAGCTAGAAAACAATAAAACATAAAATCTGAACAGCTTAAATTATCATTTTGCTGACTTAAGTGTCTGATTCGAAGTTTCGGGAAAACAGTAGGAAAAGAAATTATTAAAAATAAAAATTTACAAACTGAGTCCAATTCTTCTACACCTTATTATTTCCATACATATGTAAATAAGAGTGGTGTTATTTTTATTAGCAAATACAAAATGTTATGTAGTCATGTGTTTTGCCACACAAGCTGAACACCTCTGGAAGAAGCGGAGCAGCTGCTGTGGTTCCCTGGTTACCTGTAACAGCAGCCAGTGGCAGAGAGTGCTGGGTGCAGCCTGTGGGTTATGCCAGGTCAGAGCACAGGGAGGCTGCCCAGGTGATTGCCCCTCTTGGCACAGGCACCTTGCCCAGCTTTCCACCTGCGGGGTCTGTGGGTTCAGGGCGGGGAGCCCTCGGGCACCGTGACCCTGGGGCCGGGCAGGGAGGGGTGGCCTGGGTTATCTCTGCTGCTGACTCAGCCTCCAAGTCAGCAGCAGTTTGTTTGAATAAGCACAAGTGGCAGTTTAAGCACCCTTCAGAAAGGTTTCAGAAACACGAGGGGAGAACCCTTCTGTACACTCAGAGCCTCCTCTACAGCTCAGTCTGCCTGTGTGGGATGCGCACGCTGGGCTGCAGTGCAGAGTCCCGCACAACCGGCAACTGCAGTGGCTGTAGTGCTGAAACTCCTAAAGCATCTCTGTGCTTTGTTTACAGTGTGTGTCTGTCAGTTTAACAGCCTCTTTATGACTCAAAATAAATCCAGTTTTATATTAAGTATTTAAATATTTTTAAGATTAATTATTAAAGTGTTAAGAAAATGCTTTTTGCTTGACTTATTTGTAAATTTCTCTCAACAGATGGACGACCTCAGTGGGAGGTAGAAGGGAAAATAATTAGGGAAAAGTGTCAAGGGGTGAGAAACAATTTCTCTTATTTTAGAAAGCTTTTTTTTTAAATGTGAAAATTGGTATTTTCATTGTTGTTCTGAAATTTAGACTTCATTTATTAAAGTAAGTAAATCACTGACTAATTCAGACAGACAACTGGAGACTTCTAAATTGTCTTAACACTATAAAGTAGCCATTAAGAGGATGCTTTGAAGGAACTGGAAATAGCATGCTTGTTGTGAAAGCGATGAAAAAAGAACTTGAAAATTAAAAAGCGGAAACTTAAGATAATTTTGCTAACGTGACAAATTACTTCCAGTGCATTAAATTTTTTTTTAAAAGCTTAATGATCCAAAATGCAGTTTTTTAACTTCTAGAAGGTTTTTTGTGCTCTGGCAGATAAGCAAAGCATCCTTTAGATGATATGTCTATTTAATGAAAGCATTATCTTCAGAGCACTTGTGTTTAAAAGAAAATAAAATTCTCCAAATAAAAGTTTGCCTATAGTACTGTTATACTATGTAATGTGCATGAACTTGAAGTTTGCCAATTTCAAAATATTAGGGTGCTTTAGTTTTACCATAAGTGTTTCAGTTTTTCTGTAATTAACAGTTTCATTTGCACTTAATGTGTAAAACTTCTTTATTTCAACTTTCCTGTAGGCAAACATCATACTTGAAGTTCCTCCATACCATAACAAAACCATCACAGCTGCGGTTCAGGTGCAGTTTTATCTCTGCAATGGCAAGAGGAAAAAAAGCCAATCTCAACGTTTTACTTACACACCAGGTATCAAATGAAAAATACAAAAGCGGCATTTAATTTTGTTTTTTAAAGTGGACATACAAAAATACTCCAGACAGTCTTGTTCCTTTGACAGGTAGATAGGATTAGCTTTGAACTGTTTGTAAAACAGTTACTAAAGCTTGTCTAATTAAAAAGCTGAAATATAGAGTAATAAGCTCCCGTACTGTAACTACAGCTAGTTATTTCTTCATTACACCTTCTACACAATAATTTTTGCATTCTACTATTCTTTGAGAATGATGATGAATCTCAGAAGCTGTTCTTTAAATAACCCTCATGGTGACACGGTGGATAGTGAGATCATAGAAGAACAGATTTTGCATTTTTTTCCACTCTCCAGTGTCAAAAAAGAAATAAAAAACAGGTTTAGATACAAGGGAGGTCAAATTATTTTTTCCCCCCACTCTGGACACATTGCAGCTTACTGAGACAAATCATCTTGTAACTTAGCCAGAAGTAAAACCAGGACATGTTAACTGCAGATGTAGTAAAACAGCCTATTCCCTCCCACTTGGTGTGAGGAAGAGCTTACACCAGACATGCAGTGCCTGCTCCTTTCCTGCCTCTTGCTTTATTTCAGCTGCGTGCCCATTTGGAGCAGTCAGAATTCCCAAGGTACCAGTGATGGTGGGGACCCTTTGGTGCTGCTTGGAGCACTTGAAGTCAGATACCTGAAGGAGTCTTTAAAGTCAGATACAGATATTAATATAAACTTCTTAAAACTTCTGTATATGCTGACAAAGCCAACCTCCATTAGTTAACACATTTAAAATAAGCTGTGCTCACTTGTTGTGCTCTAAAATTACATACTTTTTAAATTTAGGCAGTGTTACTGAGGTGTCTGGCATGCCAAGTACACATTAACTGTGTTATCAGATTTCTATGGTATTTGTCAACTGTTTTTCAAGAATATCAGCTCCTAAGATAGTTACACTTCTATATTTTTGTTTGAAATATCTCTATTTAAATTATTTAAATTATGGAACGAAACAATGACAGTTATTACTTAAATAAGAAGCAAGCTGAATTGTAACTGCAGCTGTTACTACACAAGCACTTAAAACACTCTATATGTATTACAGTTCATTTGACTGTAATATTTAGTTAACTGTATTTTATAAAGTAGTAAATGACATATAAGTGTTAGCATTTTTCTACTAGTACTTAAGATCAGTATCTTGTTGTGAGCCTACCAGTAGTTTAAAAAAAATAAACTTGTAATAAACCTGTAACTGAAAGTGTGTCAGTTTGTAGCTCTTATAAGAACAGTTGCTGCCATCACTGAAATCGGGGATGTGCTTAAAGAGCTGCTGTAATTAAAACATGGTGCACTACTCAAGCTAGGGTGTGTGTTGCCAAAGTTCAGCTGTCCTTGTGATCAGAGGCTAAGGAAGGCCTGTAACCTGCTAAAAATTTCCTTCACCATTTCCTAGTGTGTGATACTGAACTCACATCTGCCTATTTTCAGTGGAGCCCAGCAGCAGCTCCCCGCCTCTGGTGACGAGAACGTCCTTCAGATGAACTGGACTTTCTCTGGCTGGGTTACAAATGTCTTTAAAATCATACATTGCATAGGAAGATGTGCTGGAAGGGGAGATACTTGCCCTGGAATACCTGCTGGGAGAGTTGTTCTGGTTTTGCAGGGTTGATGTAGCAGGCATAGAAACAAAGAAGGTGAAAGCAGAGCAGAAGAAGGGAAGCAATGACACTAACGGTGCTATTGTGGTTGTTAAACAGCAGTTGGTGTGTATTTGCCACAGAGTACAGATGGGCTGGAATAGTAAAACTGTTTTACTTTTTCTAGTTATAATGAAGCAAGAGCACAGAGATGAGGTGGATTTGTCTGCTGTTCCGTCCTTGGCCCTGCCGCACGCGGGCAGCGTCCAGGGCCTGCACTCAATGCGAGCCCAGCTGCCTTCACCAGAGCAAGGGCACCCCCATGAGAATTTGCTGTCTACGTCACCCAGGAGCCTCGTGTGTCCCATTCAGCCTCCCTACACGGCCATGGTGACCTCGGCAGTGCCACACCTGCCACATATGCAGGGTAGAAACCTCAGTCCAAGTGAAGAGTGTCATGTTTTGCCTCCTCCTGTGGTTCAGTCTTTTCAGGCAACATCAGCACCTCCTGTGAGGCCTTCATACCAGCCTATGCAGCCTACCGATGTGTACAATGGACAGCCTGGTCTTCCCATGAACTCTGCCTCCAGCCAAGGATTTGATGCGATTTCATTTCCGCAGGACACGGCTGTACCTCATTTGATAAATCTCAGCTGCCAAGCTCTACCACCAGTGCAGTTCCATTCTTCAAATCCAGGTTCTGTGTCAGCATCAAGTCCAGCAGGACACCCCCTGGCACATGCAGCTCATTCGGGACAGTCGTCTGCTCACCTGCCATCAATGGGATACCACTGCCCGGGCGCCGGGCAGGGCTCCATCCCCTCTGCAATGAGCCGCTCCCTCGGCCAGGCCTCTCCGCAGCTGCAGCAGGTCCCGTACCACTCTCCAAACCCAGCGGCCGCTTCTTCCCCGTCCCCGACAGCTTCCCACCCGCTGGGCCACTCGCCGCTGTCCGGCCCCTCTTCCCCCCAGCTCCAGCCTCTGCCTTACCAATCTCCGAGCTCAGGACCCGCCCCGTCGCCGCCGCCCGGAAGCCGCTCGGGGCAGCACTCGCCGCAGGCCGCCAGCCCCGCGCTGGGAGCCCTGGGCACGGTGTCACCCCTGGGGCCCCACCCCGTGTGTGACTCATCTCCTTTTGCACCCGAGGGGGCAGCTGTTCACATCAAACCAGAGCCTGAAGACCGGGAATTGAATTTTCAAACCATAGGACTACAAGACATCACGCTAGATGATGGTAAGTGGATGTAATATTGCAATACTGGGGTTATAATGGACATTAAACTACAAAGTAGGTGTGGGAAGGTTGTTTTCTTTAGAACACACTGCTCTTCAGAGAAGGAAAATTTATGTCATCAGAATGGAGTCATATTTTTGTGTCCAAATCAACAACTTGTTTAAAACTAATTATATCAGCTGTTAATTTTTAGTTATACAATTCAAGCATTTTTGAATGCTTGCCCACGGATTTTGGTTTTGTTGTAAAACAAGGCTTGAGGATCAACTCTTACACATTGACACCTTGTATTCAAGAAAGTCATTTGAAGTCTTTTCTGATTGTGTCACTGATCTGTTTCAGTAAAACTCATAATACAATATCTAAGTTGCATAGGATATGGAGTCTTGTTTCTTGGAGTTGTCCCAGTTTTGAAGGGCAGGCTGATGTTTTGATAATCTGTCACATGCATTTTGGCACTGTCTTGGTCTCCTCACAGACATTCTGTAGATACCTGTCATCATTCAGCACCTCTGCTCACAGTGGCTGTTTGCTTTCTCCACTCTGACTACCTTTTGGAGAAGTTCACTTGTTTAACATAAACTGAATAAGGACATTATAATGCTGAAGGCCAGACTATAAAGGACTGTATTGTAAATATTTAGACATTTTTATTTAGTTGTTAATTAAATAGTTATTCATAATATTTTCCAACGAAGTGAAAAAAGAAAAATATCAGATCCTAAACATCAGACTATTTGAGATGTAGATGCAAAGCAATTTAAAGAATATGTCATTCTGATAAAGGCTGGAAGAACAGAAGGCTTGGCCTTAAAAGTTGTGTAAAATGTGTTTGGTTTTGATGAAGGGACTCATGCCAGTGTCTCTTTTCTAAAGTAGCCATAAATGTTGTGGTTTGGGGTTTTTTTAACCGTCCCTGGTAATTACTAAATTGCATCAGCAGTAGAATAAAGACTTAAGTGTAGGCCATCTGTTAAGTATCTGTATCAGTCCCAACTCCCTGCATAAACGGAGCTTTGCTATTGTTACCTCCAGACATTAGTAATAAAATTTAGTAAGAAATGCCTTTAAAGACATGGCATAGTAGGAAGAAAACGAGAGAAACCAGTCTAGTTGAGCTTTCAGTTCAATGGCCACCTTAATTAAACAAAGCTCTCTTTTTAGAAACACTGTTTATCAATCAACTTAAGTTTATTTAGAAAGGAAGGAAGAGACTGATTCTGTCAAGGACTTGCTGAGGGGAGAAAAGCAAGGCTTTATGAAACAGCATGCAGCAAAAAAAATAGCATTTTATACTTCTATATAGAGGAGCGAGAAAGAAATCTAATGTTTCAAGAATTGTCAGGTCAGAACCTGTCTTTTTCTCATCCTTCTTCTCTGCACAGCCACAAAAAAAAAGTAGAAACAAATCAAATATAACTGAATACTGTAGTTAGACTGTTCACAAAGTAAGCAGAAGTGTTTAGCACTTATGAACATCTTGGCAGTTTGCTTATAGTTGTTCAGAAATTAAAATGGATGCACAGTAAAAAACTTTTTTTCTCTATGTCACAAACATTTGTTGCTTTTTGATACAATTTCCTTTGCTTAGCACTGAAAGTACTGCCCTGTTCCTGTGCTGACAAAGCCATGCAATCACAGGAGAAGCTGTCGGAGCCCCACTAAAGCGTGGCCACTTGCTGATGGTTCAGAGTGCAATGAACATGGGAGTCAAATGGCCACAGCTTAATTAACTTCTTTTTGTAAATTATTGTTGTAGACAATTAAAGAAGTTCTGATAACTGCTGATTAAACATACTTCATACATGGAAAATTGAACATGGATTTAAATGCTGAACTTGCCCTTGGCAGCAGCACTGGGTTTGTGGGCAGATTCCTGCCTTTCCCTTCCATGTTGCTGCCGTGTGATGATTTCCTGGGGTTGGGTTTGGGGCTCGTTTGCATTTCCAATCTGCAAATACAAATCAGATGTTGAGCATGAAACCTGCTGTTCCAAAAGTCTGGAAGGGCACAGTGACAAGAAGCAAAGCTGCTCAGTTCTCTCAATGTGAGTGAATACTTCCTCTGCTTAATCAGCTTAAAGGGAAAAAAAAACATGTTTAGGCAAGAACACTTTTTTCAATAACTTATCTGACATATTACTCTGGTTTAAAAAACAATTCCAAAATTTCTTTTTCATGTATAATTGAATTTTAGTTTCTGTACAAATAGCACCAAGCACAAATAGCAAATAGGCTATTCTACAATAATGTTATAACAATTAAAGAAAAAATCAAAACATAATTATATACATAAAATGAGTGTTGATACAGTATGTTCTCCCAAATAATACATCAAACCTGAAAGCTCTACTTAGTTGGAAAATAGCTTTTTGAGGGTTACCAATTAAGGCAAATAAACCTCTCAAAATAAAACACTAAGGCAAAGCCAGTTGAAAATTCTTTAAATCATGTCTGGATTACCAGACTTAATTATTGAATCAGTAGTCTTAAAATAAACAAAAAACTCTGAGAGCATAAATGATCTTCTTTCTTTTAAGTAATGTATACTGTTTCAAAATTAAAATAGTATCTATTTCTTTGCCAAGAAAATAAAATATTTCAAGAAATATTTTACAAAATTTCAGTGTAGTATGGAAGTGCTACCCCATGATAAAGTAAATCCCGGAATTACTGTGTAGCTTGACAGAATTGGATTTAAAACTCTTAAAAACAAAATCCCAGTTAAAAAAACTACAAAACTGCAAAACCCACACCCCACCTCCAGATGTGGCTGTGTGGGTAATAGTTATATAAATTCATTTAAGTAAGACCCCTAGAAATGACTCTTACTCTTCAGCCAACATTCAGGTGTTTTCTTAAAAACACACCAAAACCCCCTCCAAATCACTGCATAATACAGAACTACAAAGCTGCATCATCCATCAGTGCTCAAGTCAAGAGCATCTGGATTAGTCTTGCTCCAGCATCTCCTGGAAAATGTAACACATTTGCAGCTTCCCTGCAAAGTCCAGGGTGTTTGTCAGTGACCAGATGGAGAATCTTTTGAAATGTTGTTGTATTCCTTTGCCCTTTACCTGGGCTCTGGTCAGACTGTGACTGGACACAGGCTACATGATGGAAAGGCAGATCCTGCCCATGTGTCTGACAAAGGACTTTCCTTCCTTTCCTTCCTGCTTCTTTCCTTTTCTCCCCCCATACTGAACTTTGTGTGACTCTTCATTGTCTTGTTTTTCAGGAGGACCATGTTGATATCTGTAGACTTTTCTAATCTCCACCTTGAATTTGCTTTTATGTTTTGTTTCCCCTCTTCCCATCCTTGCATCCTACAGGGAACACCTTCTAATTCACTTGAAACGAGGGATCAAAATGCATGAGGTCACATAGATACAAAATTCAAATTACATTATAAAAAATATTTGAAACATAACACAATTTTAAAGTAATATTGTATGCTACTACTTCAAAGGTATTCTGAAAAAGTTCTCTTTTCTTCTTAGGTTTTTGCAGTAGTCAGGCTGCACAAGCTCAGAAACTTTTGGGCTGGAACTAAGTAAAAGCAGCTTCATGCACTTTTATTTGTCCCCTTGACTTTTTCTATCCCTCAGTGTGTTGTACCTTTTTTCCCTTAGCGTCTTTCAGCAAGTCAGCCCTCTGGCCAACACCTCAGGTTAACATTTCCCTGGACAGACAGTGGAGTGTTTAGGGCTGCAGACAGATATAAACAAGGCAGCTGAAGTGACAGGAAGCAGGCAGCTGGTCATTTCTGGCCTTTCCCACATCCATCATCCATACTGGGCTTTGCTACACACCCATCTAATAAAGTTTCTTCCCCACTTGAAAGAAAAGCTACTCAAAGTTAGATGCAGTCTGGTTATATGATGAGGCCTAATTAATCCATCCCCTCTGTTTTCAAAAAGTGTTCCTAATGTAGTGGTTTATCTATTCCCACTGTTAAGTTTTAGGTTTAAAACTGTTCCAATACTGTTGATCCCGAAGTTAATCTTTTGTGATTTGCAGTTTAGGAGGGAATTTACCTTGGATTTCATGGCTTTCTACAGTGATGATATTTCTAACATGTACACCTGTATTTAACCATTTTTAAGGTATTGTTTGGCTGTATTCAGCAAATCAGGATGACCTTCTACTAATCCTCTTACATTTTGTTACTCATTGCATCTCCATTACATAAAGCTGGAGATTAGAAAATCCAGTATGTTCATTTACTATAAATCATAACTAGAAATCCCCTAAGCACTTTGTGTATATAAACCAATAAGGCTGCTTTGTCAGACACATTCCATGTAGAACTCTAAGCTGTTAGCATTCATTCATTTTAATAGTTCTGTGATAATTCTGTAGCTTATAAATTCTCTTGCTGAGAAGCTCAGATTATTCTGATCTTGGCTAGAACACTTGTACATCTTTGCAGGCAGCTTTTTAACTGTATCTTCAGCTTAATTTCTGGAGAATCGAAGTGGTGAGTGATGAGAAAGTATCAGAGAAGGACTATACTTTGTATTTTTGTCTGTATTTAAAACTTACTCATTAACAGATCAGTGTTAATTAAGGCAGCATCCTGCCATTGGAGGTCTGCAGAAGCACAGAAAGTACTGAATGCTGGAGTCTGGTGTAGTGTGGAGGAGAGCAGCTCAAACTTGAGATGTACATCTCAAATCCAAGGTGTTTTATTGTCTCCTGAGTACAGAGCGAAATGTTGCGCCTTGCAGT
The DNA here is from genome assembly GCA_013399945.1 of Ploceus nigricollis. Classification (NCBI taxonomy): domain Eukaryota; kingdom Metazoa; phylum Chordata; class Aves; order Passeriformes; family Ploceidae; genus Ploceus; species Ploceus nigricollis. The sequence goes on from VXBC01007352.1 coordinate 98,435, forward strand.
GTGCCCAGCAAGGCCAAGGACTCTAACCTACACTGTGCCTGGAACTGTCACAACAATCCTGCACTAAAAGGCATTCTGAAAATTCTACCAGTATAAACTGTTCAGTAAAGTTGTGTTCAAACTCCTCCTTTCTTAGCATTCTGATTATTAAATCTGTATTGTCAAGCAGTATGAGACAGTAGTAAAAAGCAGTCCTGCAGTGAGATGTTGAGGTGATAAGGCAGAACCTGAAATGTATTGAAAGAGAATGGAAATCTACTTTGAGAAATGTGTGTTATGAACAAAATGAAGATCCAGACCAAGCAGTAGTCTAAAAGCTGAAGGGTGGAGCAGTGAGCAAAGGTGAAATGTTTTGCATCAGGTGTTGTCAGCAGTTAAAGGGTGCTTTGACCGTATCTTCTAGGGGATTCACTCACTGTGTTCATAAAATCTGTGTCAGCGAGGCATCCCAAGAAGACCAGTTACAGATTTCTAATGTGTAAAAATGTCAGCTAAATCCTCAGGTGTCTATGGCCAGCTCTCCCTGGGAGAGCCACAGAGCATCTTGTAACTAATGCAATGTAAATTCAACTGACTCACCACTTCAAAAATATTCCCATTCAAGAATTAGAAGAGGTTAGAGACTTCTTCCATCAGTGCAGATGGCACTTCTGCACCAAGGTGTGGCTGCTGGCAATCGCAGCAGAACTGGAAGGAGCTCCATGCACCTTGAGACCCTGGAAAAAATCCACACAGACACTTCAGCACCACTTTCCACTGCACAGCCCACGTGTACTCTAGAGCCAAGGCTTGTGCTAAATTCTGTCAGACTCAGCTCTCTTCTTTTGTGAGAGAAAAGGTAAACATGACTGCAATGAGTTGGTTTCACCAGGATACAGAAATGCAGAGTGTGACAGCAAAGCCAAGCCATGAGCAGGGTATTTGTTACTGTAGCAGGTAATTGCAGAGCTGGTGCTATGATTCTACAGGCACATTTAGTTTTTCTGTACATAATGTGCACAGGAAAACTATACTCCAACATTCCATACAGTTAGTTAAAAAAAAAAAAAAATAGTACTGCTTAGTGAAGTTGGCATTAAACCTGAAATTACTGAAAGCAAGCCTGTCCTATGGCTTGGAATGGTGACTTTTAAGGCAGCCCACCATGTCTGTGGTTTGCCACAGCAGCCATGGCCTGATGTGTGACAGGTTTGGTCTCAGAGCAGCACAGTCAGCTGGCTGCTCCAGCACAGACAACTGAGGGTTAATTAGAGCCTGGCAGCTTCTTCTTTTTTGTTAGGGAAAGTTGACGCTTGCTGGAGTCAAAACCAGGCTAAATATATTGCACTAAGCAATGTGATGTAGTTGCAGAGATTCTTCACATAAATTCAGCTGGTAGAATTCTCTCTGGAGCTGGCAGAAGAAGGTGTATGTCCCAGGAAATATGTGCTGCAGTCTGTCCATAGTTTTCCTTGAGGTTTGCTGATCCTTGTTACCCCTGTCAGGAGAGCAATTCACTCACCTGTCCTCTAAAACACACAATTTGTATCAAACTTTTTTTGCAAAGCATATTAAAAAAACTCCACTCTGCTACTCACTGAAGCAGCACTGCAGACAATCATGCATTTTAGAGTATTTTGGGAGATTTACTCTTCTAAAACCAGTACATCTTCTAGGTTATGTCCCACAGCCTGCACATCCTGCTCCAATTCAGCAGCAGTAAAGGATGCACAGGCTAAACTTTTAATCAGATAGTGCTACAAAAACAGGAAGTTAATTGACTCCTGTAGGAAGAGCTCTTGAAAACCAAATGGGGTGACTCCAGGAGCTCTTTGGTCTGCCTGTATCCATAACAGAACTGTAATTTTAAATTGACTTCCTGCTTTGACCCAAACCGGGTGCTCATAATTGAGGGTTTAAAGCTTTTCTTAAGCTTTCTTTACTTAAAGACTGAGTCAGGACAGCGAGGTCATTCAAAAAAGTATGAATTTTTGATCAGTTAAACAGATCTACCAGGTGTCATTTTTCTTGATTTTTATTTCAACTTCCTAGTTTTCATTTTGGCTTTATATTCTTTGGGTACAGAATGTATTTTAGTAGTGCTTAAGGTAGTAAAAAGCTTTCTCAAATGTTTAGGGTATTACAAAGTATAAAGGCATTTTTAGTGTATATTTTTCTGGTACCTCAAGTTCTGCCTAATGTGTGTATGTAGAGCAAAATCTTTATGCTGTATCACACAGTTGAAAAGGCTGTTGTTTTATGTCCCACGTTTCCCAAACAATAAGCAGTGTGTGCCCAAGGGCAGCGCTCTGTTCCAGAAGGTGCTGGCTGGAGATGTTTTTTGTGCTGTGCATGGCACAATTTGTTAGGGATTGATAAAAGCAAACACTCACCACTGTCAGCAGCTTTGGTAGTGCACGCAAGAACCTCAGGATGTTGCTAAGTATGAAACTAATTAGAAAAATATGCTCAGAAACATATTTTCCTGCCAGAGTGACATATAATCCTTACTGTATAAGCTGGGCTGTCTTAATGGTGCAGAGGCTGTTGCTTTATAAGCATGAACTCTACTAATGAACTCCACTGTTCTCTCTGGAGGCTTTTTGGCAGTGTTTGTTGTCTGCTCTTTTGAAAGCTTCACCTTTCTAAAGAGGGTTGTTGGTACAGTTAATTTGTTTCCTCACAAGGCAGTTTCCTGCCCATCTCCCTGGATTCATTAGATCTTTATTTAAATATTACTTTCTTGCTGTTTCTACCATAATTGATGGGGGGAAATGGTCTTTTCTTATCTCCTATTATCTGACAGGAATTTGTCCTTAATTTACTCCTTTCCTTCACAATGGCAGTGGACGTTTTCATTGAAACCCAGATAATGCTTTCCACTTCCCATTTAAACATGTGTAACTTTACACTTGGAGCAATTAAGCATAAGAAGTCACCCAAAGAAGTAATTTGAGCTGCTTGAATTTCAGAAGGAAGTAAGAGTAGATTCCTTTGTTCTCCCAGGAGTCATCCCTAAGCAGGGCTTAGATACCATGCTGGCAAAACAAGTGTGTGCCTCTATCCAGAAGGCATAAATTAGCCAGGGTCCAGAGTAATTTTCTTAATTGTGTTAAAGCCTAGTTGACTAAATATGCACCCCTGTCTTGGGCAGAGAAAAAAACCAAATGCAACCCTGTTGTAAGCTCTGCCTAGCTGCTGATCACAATTGAATAAACACAGACTTGTTGGTTAAAATAATGAATACACTATTTGACATTGATTTTTCCTCTAGGAAAAGCAGTTCCATGAAATGCAGCTCTGCACTACCTGCAGGGTTTCTCACGTGGCCCAAGTCTGAGGGAGCCACCTGTGCCGACAGCACTTGGTGTTCTGCCGCTGGAGCTGTGGTGGCCCCACTGCAGAGCCGTGCCTTGGGCAGGGTGTGCAGTGGGACAGCGAGGGGAGCCAGCAGCTGTGAGCAGCAACAGCTCCCTGTGCTTGGGGGAGAGGGAAAATGGCACAAAAGGTTTTGTTCACTAGGACTCTTCTCTTTTGGCTACCCTGGAGTTGCTGTCAAGGGCCACAAGTACTTCTAATTTGACCACAGTAAGTAAAGCAAATTGAAAAAACTGAAGGAGGAATGTTCTAAACACAAATACTAAAATCAGATTTAAGTAGTATAAATTCATGATGATACAACTATGCAGACATCCAAAAAATTAACCATTACCTTTATGGCTCTGGCTGCTAAATGGAAGTAATTATACAAGTAAATATACAAGATAAGTGATACTGTTTTTAATAGGCACTCTGATAACTTATACATAGTTACTTATGTCACATACTCAGTGTTTGTGAATGAAATGGGGTATTTAAATTTAGTGCTATTAAAAGAAAAATGAAAATCACTTCCTGGTTGAGTGAACTGTAACTTCTTGGTTTAGTCCAGTCAGTAGTTATGTCTGTCTTCTTCTCTGACACAGACAGTTTTATCTCTGACCTGGAATACCAGCCATCAGGTTCAACAGAGAAATGGACTCAACATTCAGCACTCATGTCCAACTCCTTTGTGGAAAATCTAGAGGGTGAGTCTGCTTACTGAAATGCTTCAATGTTTGAAATTGGAGCACAAAGGAAAGGGGAAAGTGTTGTAAGAGTTTTAAGAGCTGCAAGTGAAAAGCACTTGTAATACTGAAGTATTGCTATAACTGGACACCTGTGTATTCTGAAATAGTTGGAAATTTAGCATTTGTGAACCAGGTGTACACTCAGTAAAAACCTCCACTCAAGGTATACAGAGCTGTCACAGAACTTCCTGAGTGCTGTAGGATCTAATAAAACAGCAGAAGAGGATATGAAAATCTTAAGCCAAATATGGGCAAGGTAGAAAAGTGGCCAGTTCAGTTAACTGAGAAATTTGGAACATTTCTCTTTTTCAAAAAGATGAAGCAATGTCAGTTTAAATAGATGGAATGCAGTGGCATGCACCACCAGTCAGAGTATTGGGAATACAGGTTCATAACTAGATTTAGAGTTGAATGTGCCCTATTATCAGGTAAGAGTATCTGGATTTATTATTTCAGCTTCTTTATTTCACATGTAAGCAAGATAATTAGGGCCTATGACTCTTCCAAATACTAACGATATTAAAAATTGTTGCATGGTCTATTGGTCTTGTTTGTGTTTAGACTTTAGTGGTTTTCACTTTATTACAAACATGCCTAAAATGCCAAAGAACTATACTGTCCTTTTTCTTTCAATACATCTACATATACATTATAACCACTTATAGCATGTTCTACTTTCTCCATAGATTTTTAAAGGTTAATAACTGTAAAGATACAGTAGATTTGGTAACAGTGAAATAACAAAGCTCTTCATAAAATTTTCACACAATTAATATATAGACTGATCCTAAGTTTGCTTATGAAGCTGAAGTGAACCACACTGGTCTTTTGCCAGCTTTCAAGAAACTTACTTCTGCTTTCTTTACCTATCAAAATGTTATTAGTAAGGTAAGTAGCTCCTAATTGGAATGGCAAAGCCAGGGAAAGGACTGTACACCAAGCTGACATTCCTATGTCTTGAAACAGCAAATCAATTAGTAAAATATAAGTTGTAATTTAGATTATTTCAGTGTTCTACGCTATATCCTGTGCAATTCAGAATCTGGTAGGTTCAGAATAATTGCTGAAGAGCAGGAGTTCTTGAAAAATGGAAATTCAGGCTAATAAAAAAATAACCCTCAAATACCAGTATCCCCAACTGAAAAATAACACATAGTCTGGCAACCCCCAAATTTAGGCCTGCGAAATGTACGCTGACAAGTCCCTTTTATAAAGGGCACACAAACAGAAACCCAGACCCAGACACATTTACAGTGTGTTAGCATTTGACAAATGCAAATGAAAAACATGGCATTTTTAAAAATTGAAATAATGGGTGTTTTATGTATGTGGCACAATGTAGTGTGGTATAATACAAGAGATAGGATTACAGAGGAAAGTCGGATGGCTTTGTACCTTGAAGAATGCTCAGTGTCAAATCAGACAAGTTAACTGTATCCACTGCCAGTACAGAATTCTTACAGAGCCAATTTTCAGGCTTAAATTAGGAAGAGCACAGCTTCTAAATTATACTGCTAAAGAGGAGAGCAACTGTGACTGTAGTGTGCTGCAGGAGATCAGAGCATCTACAAAGGCAGGAAATAACTGATGGAATACTTGAGTCATCCTTTATAGAAGGGGTAGGTGAGATGACTGCTTCAGGGAGTACCAAAACATGAGGAGAACCCACACGTGGAAATATCTCTTTTTTTGGTTGAAAGGAGTGTACAAAAACTTCCTGAAAAAATTAAATCTTGTTTTGTGGGAGTTTCAGCATCACAGGCTGTGACAAACTTGAAAAGACAAACTGTAGAAAACAACCAAGCTTATGAAAATATAGTAGGTGGTCAAAAGGGTCACATAGTTGCAAGCAATCTGCAGATTATTTATGAAGGTTCATAAGTGTGCAATTACGCTGCTGTGAGAGAGACTACAAGCTGCTTCCACATGCAGAAATCAGAAAAGAATCTATAAGTTATGAAGTTAAATGGGAAATGTGACCAACAGATGACAAATCAGTTATTCGGTTAAAAGTAGGTAAGTGATGTTAGAAAGTTTTGTGTATTGATGTTGACAGCTGAGGAACTAGAGATTCTCATGCCCTGAGTCCTTTGAAAAAGAGACATGTTGCAGGACCTGTCTCAATGTAAGGTGTCGGTAAAAAGGTTTCAGGGCAGTGACGGTGACAATCGTCCTCAAGTAGATGACATGCCAAACAGCAGCTCTGGAAGGGTAAGCAACAGTTCACTATAAACTGTAATGCAGAACCTGATGTGGAGCCTGGGTAAGTGTGACACTGCTGCTGCTCAGCTGTTTGGAGGGGTGAAAACCACAAACTGCCTAGAAACCTCTACAGCAAGATTTTGTGATTAAAGACAACCAGGTAGTTAAAGTGGAAATTAAGAGTAAGGGAAAGAATAAAGCCTGCACTCATCAATACAGTGTTAACTATTCTTATTTAAAGCTGTCTTGAATTTAAAATGAGAATTATGAGAACTTGCTCAGTAGTGTTAAAAGTAGTCTTGAAAGGGTGAATAAATGCTAGGAATGTCTAGGAAACAGCAGAGAATAAGAAAATGCTACTCCTTAGACCTATTTTGTGGCCACATTTTGTCCGTGATGCCACAAAGGAATTAGATGAATGCCTGTTGTTGGATCTGCTAGAACTCTGCAGCCAGGAAAAGGAATGAGGAGAAAATGCCAAATATAATAAAATGAGTGGGGGGCACAGAAAAGGTAATGGAAGATAATTCCTGGGAAAGAAACCAGTAAGTGACCACCAAGTAATCCTGGGGCAAGTTCAGCACATCTAAAAAGCATTGCTATTGCTATAGGGAGTTAAGCTTTGCAATCTGCTGTCACAGAATGTTGCAGTTGACAGAATTTTGCACAGACCTTAAAAGATCTCAGGGAGAAAAATCCAAATAAGAACATTTGGTGCAAAAGATACTGTCTCTAACTCAGGAGTTCCTTGGGAAAAACACATTTTGGAGGCTGGTGGAACACCCTGGGGAAGCATTGTTGTATCTTGCACACATCTCTGCTCTTGCCCATTGCAGCCCTAGTGGTCTGTAATCTGAACTGGTTTGCCTGAAGTTCTCCATGGAGGTTTTCAGGAAGTATTTTTGACTTAGAAAAACCTAAAATGCTTGGTAACTGCCAATAAAGATACTTGCTTGTCCTGTAGAAATTAGACTAGTGGCTTCCTGCAAGGAAAAAGAGGTTACTTGCATTATTCCCTGAAAGGCCTGTAGGTTCAGGAATTTCCTTTTCTTATATTCTTATAAAAAATGCATATACTTAGATATACTTCTGTTTTCCTTTGTGCTCCAGTACAAAATATTTGTCTTTTAGCACAATGAGAGGGGAAATTAGATACAGAGCAATTCAGAAGCATGTTAGTTTTGGCTTGGCATTTGATTAAAAAAGATAATGCCTTTACTTTTGATATTAGAACTTCAAACACCTTAAAAACACCTTAAGAGAACTTGTTATTCTAAATTCATAGTTTGGGGGGGTTAATTTATCCAAAACATTCAGGAATTTATTATTAGAAGCACCAGCTTCTAATGATGTCATGCTTCACAACACGAGAGTTTTGTTCTGTTCAAATCCGTGAACGTGGATCAGTTTCTGTAGGTGGGAATTTCTCCAGAGAGGTTGGTCAGTGCTGGAACAGCTGATGAGATCAGCACCCATAGCTCTGGGTGTCACTCACTGCACAAATGGCTGAGCTGTTCAACCTAACTTTATGTCTTAAAACTCTGGATAGCAAATTGCCAAGTTTGAAGAGCTCATCCTGAGCAGTGTGGCTGTCAGGCTGTGGCTGTGTCAGCTGTCCAGTGCAAGCCTTCAGTGACCAGAGGCAAAGCCCTCGGCCTCAGGGGCAGGGGAGGCCTCGGCGCTCCAGCTGCTTCCACTTGTGCAGTGAGCAGGACTGGAAACAGGCAAACAGAGCACAATGGGAAATGAAAACCATGGGAAGAACCCAGTAAAATAGAGTAAGTGGCTGCTCTTTTTTTACAGCTTATTTTACAGCAGATCCAAAAATCAAGTCTACTTCTACTCTGTTCTACCCATATTGATGTTAGGATGCTGCTTCATATTTTGCAATTTTTAATTTTGTAGGCTGGAGCCTCTGTCTGATATCTTCTAATGCAGTGTGTTTCTCCTTTTTTGATGCAGCACAGAGAGGGAAAGGCTTTGCAATGCAATATTGCAGTATCACCAGTATTGACAAGGCCAATCTAATCTGTCTGTAGCAGATTTTCTCCCTACCAACTTAACTTCTGTTCTGCACAATCTATTTTTAAGTATTAGTATAAATTTGCTAGCCAGTTTACATTCTAGATAAATACTAAAGGAGGAAAAGATGAAACTATTGCAAATAAAGTAACAGCTGAAATTCTGAAATCTGGGAAAACTGCCAAAGAGGTCAATTACATAGAGAAAAGTTGTTAAAATAATTTCCATTTCACAGCCCGATATTAAAAATGGGAGAAAAAAATATTTAAAAAACCTGCTGTGTCACATTTTGATCTGTGCCATTCTGACAAGTTTTCAAAGTGCATTTATCACTGTTGTATGGACGAATATGCCACGTGTGTACACAGGATAGTGTGTGCACGCCTCTCTCTTTTCATCTGCTCCAGTTGTCATTTCAGGATTTTTGACCTGGATTGTTAGCACAGAAAACACTTTGTAACATTTTTGATGTCATCCACTCAGTTGACAGTGATCATCCAGAATGATTTTAGGTATCAGTAGGTACCAAATGATTACTAAATGTTAGCAAGGCCTCTGTAATGATTCAGTGTGTAAGACATTTCCGGTTTCTCCTGAGTTGAGGTGAGTAGAGGTCCAGGCTATGGGAATAGCAGTCACCACCTGGAACCACAGGAACCAAACAGGCAGAGACTTAACTGGAGGGGGGTGGACTGAAAAGTCAAGGTCCTACCTGCACAATTGTTCATCTAAAGTCTAATGAAACTGGCTCTCTCCAAAGAGGCAGCAAAAGTATGAACTACAAAACACACATGAACCTGGCAGACAGAGCACAGAGAACGTGAAAACCATCCTGGAGATCTGTATTGCAGAATCCCAAACAAACGCTGCAGCCTTCCCCTGCAAACCTGTGGTGAAGGAAGGAAATGGTATCAAGACAAGGAGATTTAACAAAGCCATGCATGCTGCTTTCCCAGTGTCTAGTTGCTAATGGGATGGCTCTTAAAGTTAAGCAAAAGTGAGTATGAAATCTTTGTAGATATATTTTTAGGACAGAGTAGCCCCTGCAGCCCATAGTCAAAAGTAGGAGAGGTGGGATAAGGTGGTTTCTTAAAAGTTAAGAAATTTTCTTTTGTTTGTAAAGCATCAGCAGTAGAACCTGAGCTTGTCCTTTCCGAGAACTGTTGAAATTTGTTCCTCTCTCAATTTGTCACCTGAAAATCTTGAGTTTTGCTAGACAGTATAGTAGAAAACCTGTATTTATGTGCATTAATTAAGTTTTCGGTTTTAATCACAGACTGCCACATGCTGTGTGCTTGCCCCTCATTGGAAGAAGGTGCCACGTCATGCATTCAAATACTGACCTCTGGATTTCTCTTTTAGTCTTCAATACAAGAAGGAAAATGTTGTATGATCTTACCTTCAGCCTTGTACATTTTTATGCAGGATTTTATCTCTTACTGACTACATGATTTACATTTTAACTGCTTTAATTTATACCATTCCCCATCAGAAAGACAAGTTCTGATAATGGTGGTATTATATGAATATTATATGTGCCATGAAAGATTAGAGACTGATCTGAGCTGCTGCCTTCTGCAAGTTCTCTTTTCTTTGAAGCCTTTATTTTTACCCTCATCTGTACCTCTTCTAAACAATGGAGAGTCTTCTTGTGTCTCCCGGCTTCCCCCAACCCATTTGTTGGGTACAGAGTTCCAGACATCTGAAATGGACATTCCTGGAAAGTAAAAAATAGGAAGATGTGTTAGTTGGGAGGCCAAGGACTGTGTAAAAATGCCTTGGCCAGACACAGCAGGAAGAGCATTTTTGGCCTTTTCTTGAGGCGTGCAAGGTGCTCTGGCAGAACACTGATTTGCATACTTATTTTGAAAAAAGCACACTTGAATACTGGTTGGTTTTATAAATTAGCAATTCTTACAAAGTCACTGTGACAAGTAAGATTCCTCCACTAGAATTCTTCGTTGGAATGAAGACATGGTCCTGCATTTGCCTAAGAAATGGTAGATGTTTCTGATGGAAATCTATGTAAACCAGATAAATCTGTATTTACCACATGCTAAAAGTATTGCACAAAAATCCCACTGAGCTTCAAAACAGTTTCTTATAAACAAATCAGTGATTATTTAGAACAAAGCAACACAAACTAACCTGTAGCTTTAATATTCTACATAATGACTTCTGCAGACGTTTGGCAAATAAAACCCCATGTGACCAGCTATGGTCTTCAGAGTAATGTGTTTTAAGGAGAATGCAGTGCCAATGGCTACGTGCTGTTCAGTTAAACACCTCTGCCTGTGGGAACTACAAAACATTGCAGGACAGACCAGTTTGTGCTGATGGTGCTAGTACAGATACAGATCAGCCATCAAAACTTAAGGGAAGTAACTAATATTAAATTTCAAAATACTGAACTTGAAAATGTTATTTTTGATGTTTTTATTGTAGCATTTATAAAGTTTTAGCAGCACTGAACAGCTGGGACACTCGATTTGCACAATCAGTAGATAAGAGCTGTTAGAGGTCCTTAGAGCAAGGTAATGAATGCCCTGACAGAAGCTGGTGGAGCACAGTTCTTATGAATAAAATGTCATGGGGTTTCTTAGCAGTTGTTATGTATGTATACTTATGTGTTGTGTTGGCCTAACAAAAATACTTGTGCAGGAGATGTTTTTAACACTTTCCTGAATGACTTTAAAGAATACAGACACAAACAACCTCTTTTCAGAGCTTAATTTTTAAAGTTACATGGACTTTAGCACATTCACAATATTAATACATTTTCTTTCAGAACCACTTATAGATCCTGCTGCCACGAAGGGCAATGCTCAGGCTGTTCAGTGCCATAAACACAAGTAGCAATTTACACCACCTGTAGATTGGTTTTGTTATGCTTCTACCAGACAGGAATGGTTGGTAGGAAACTAAATCCTGCTATGGAAAATTAAGGAAGCATTAAGAAAGGTGGTGAAGTGCATCAACACTGTTCTGCAAAATTACCCAATGGAGAAGAAAGTAGCAAAAGCCTGGGTTCCAAATCTGTTACAGAACAAAACATTCTAAACATAAAAATGGTCCTTAGTCAACAAGGACCAAGTCAACTTATAGAAGGTCCAAGCAAACTCATGCCAATGATTAAGGAAAAGCCTCTATAATTCAGCCTATTCAAAGTCTTGCTGAGAAAGAGATATTATAACCTACTGCCCACTCAGTAATGGGAATCAACAGGACTCATTGCCTGTAACAATGAAATAATAATTTAGACTGTGGTTATAGTCCAATATTTTTCTAAAATTTGCCATTATTATTTCATGTGATATTTTTCATGTCTATGTAGAATGTTACTCAGTTTTCTTTGATAGCATTACCAAGGTCCGTTTTTGTAAAATAGACATTTCTATTGCTGCTTTTACACTTAGCCTTTAAAATGATAATTTTTATCATCTTCTAACCTCAATTGTCCTGCATTTAATGACATAGGATTTAGAGTAATTATAATTTTCAAGATTATAATTTCTTAATAACCTAGGTTAACTTTGTCACATTCATAGAGGTGTCCCTCACTTTTAAATAGTACAAGTTGATCAAGCTTTGCTGAAGTTGACACACATGGATACACAAACTGGCCTGTATATTAGTCTATCCTGAATCTTCACTGTAGAGAAATTGACTGATAAAATTTAGTTACTGTGGTTTCAGAAATGCAAGTATTCAGAAAACTGGCCCAACTAATAGGTATGTAGTGTTTAAAAAGAATATTCTCTTAACCTGAACCCAAGTTCTTAGGAAGTTCTGTAAGTAGCCTGAAAGAGCCAGGAGTTGCTAGAGTTACTTATTGTGCCTGTCACACTCTTGAGCAGAAGGAATTCTGTGGGGAAAGCTCAATAAACCTGACCTGTGCTGTGCCTTTCAGTTACCTGTGTGTCATGAATGCTCATGTGCTTATTTTCTTCAAGGGGCTTAGGGAGTCTCCAGCATGGATTATGGCAGGATGTTTTTTCCCCCCTTGCTTAACTGTTGCTGAAGCCAGGTTCCTCATTCATCTCCTGTTACATAACAGCATCAAGGCTTAGCTCTGAAAGTATTTTTAAAAGGGTTATGCTGATGAGTCCTGCCTTTTGGAAAGCATAAAACCAATTTTTAATATTTCTTCTTTTTTTTTTTTTATAGTGAATGAGATCATAGGAAGAGATATGTCACAGATCTCAGTGTCACATGGAACAACAGTGGCCAGCCAGCCTGCACGTACATGTCCTGGATCTCTGGAGACAAGAATATCTGATGGAATCCAGTAATGGATAAGCTAACGACTCAACATCCATGAAAACGTCACAGTTTCTCTGAATATTTCTTCATCCTCTTCCTCTTTAGACTTACTGTGCTTCCAACTCTGTGGCCTTTATGAACTGGAACAGTGGATCCTTGCAAAGCCCTTTTAGTGGGTTACATTTTTGATGTAGAGACAGAGCATTTTAATTATAGTTCCTCAGATGCTGTAAAGAGACTTCTTAAAATGGACACACAGAATCTACACAAGATATTTTAACTGTTTTAAAGTTACAAACAAGCTTTGCTTTTTGCATTTAAATAGAATACTTTTATATTTTAAGTACTTCAGATGTGTGGAGATGTTAGTTTGCTCTTAGAATATTCACAGTCCTGAACATGGAAGATTTAATGCACATCTTCAGTGTGCTGCTTGCCCTTAGAGGTAGTATAGTTTGTAACTGATGATTTGTAACACCTTTTGGTCATTTTGGAAAGCCTTTAAAGCTTCTGTTGTTTAATTTTTTACTTAATAAGATCTTCCAGTGGCAAATCATACCTGTCATCTGAAGCCAATGCCACGGAAGCCATTGTGTATATGAATACTGTAGTGTTTTCTTTCTTAGATTCATAGGAAGCAAAGCCAAATGTAGATCTGCACTTGTTTATAAACTGAAGATGTTACTTGATAGGCTGCAAAAAGACCATTCCATCATGAAAGTGTTGGGATAGAAATTACATTCCAAAATTTAACTTTTATAACTTTGTGGATAATCTTCCTGATCTTTATTAGCACAGGCTCCTTCTTGAAATAGCTTTTTTTCTTAGCAAGTTACATTTGTAATCAAATTTGAGCAGTAGGATTTTAGATTAAAGAACAGCAACATCAAAGCCATGTTAGATACAAGAGAAAATTTAATGTTTGCTGAGGATCTAAATATTCCCATTATCCCTGCAGAATATGGTTTTGAAATCACCAATTCAGTGGCATTCAGGTTTTCGATGCAATAAATCATTTGATCACATCTGTATCTTTTCTATGCTGTATGCCCAACCATGCCACTTGGAACTCCTAAGGAGATGACACTTACAGTTCCTTAATTTCAGGCTGTTTGTAAATGTCAGTTTGCTAAAAAGTAATTTACTGTGAATTAGTAGTTAGGCAGTATGATGTGTCCATGTTTAATTTCAAAGGTGTGAAGCAGGAGCTACCAAAGAAATACACAAAATTCATCACAGCAGCAGTAAACTCCGTGCTGTGCTCTGAGGATGCATCTCCCTTTATCCCCATAATCTGATGAATTTGAAACAATCTGTTTACATCATTACTTTAAAATCTCTGGCCTTTCCAGTTAGACACTGTGGAGAGGATCTAACGCTGCCTGTGGAGGCCACAGCCATTTCCCTCCCCCAGGAATCACTCATTTACAGGGCTTCCCTCCATGGAACACACAGGGTGTACCAGTCATGGCAAAGGAAGGTCAGCAGTACATGGAGCCTCAGAACATCCAAGGTGTTCCTTTTAGTTGCTCATTTGGGTGAGCCATGACAATCTAACAAAAATTAAGAGTGAATTAACGCAAATAATTAGAAAATTGGAAAGTATATTTGCATTGGATCCAGTTCAAACAAGTGTAGCCATTTTAGCACTTAACACATGGGGAGCACGTACCCTTTGTAGACTTCGAATGAATGAAAGGGTCTGACAGTGGAGAGCACTGCTGAGTTACAACACCTGGGAGAGCAAACACAGCTTCTACTGCTGTTGCATTTTGGCGAACAGTGGTGGGGAAAACTTCCCATTGAGCCTTTTGCAGGCAGAACCTCACACCTGGAGTGAAGTCAGTGCCCTAGCAATACCATAGCTGTAATCCCATCTCTGTAATAGCTGAATCATAAACTTTTAGAGACCATCTGTTAAGTGGGTAAGATTGTAATTTTATCATGTACTTCCTTTTAAGAGTGCAGCCTGAGGCTACTAACTTAATGTTTCGTAATTATTGCAAACAACTTAATGCAAGGCCACTATGTATCTGCTGGGAATCTTAAGCATCCTTTTTTGTGAATGTACTGTTCAGTGATGCAAATCTTGACATTTGCAGGAAATAATTGGCAGGGCTGGAATCTGGAAAGTGTGATATTGTAACTGTCCCTCAGCAATGGTGCTTTACTCTGTCCTCTACTCATGTACGTTAAACATCCTAGAAAGAACTCACACGCTCAGAAATACATCTACTTCTGTTTTTAACACCTTCAAAACAAACCAAACCACACAATGCTGTAACCTATGTCATTGTCTCAGAGTGTGTGCTGGTGGCAAGGCACGTTCCAGTTTTCATTCATGTATTGGTTCTTTTACATTAACCATTGTTTGTAGGAGAATTCTGACTGAAAAGCTTTTCATACTGTATGGGATTTATGCTCCTTTATCCTGCTGGTACAGACTCTCCTTGCAAGTTCTCCAAGTAGCTGGAATTGACACTGTACCTAAAATATAGGAGCCCAAACAATCCGGAGTTGCTATGCACTAAATTTTCTGATGCCTTTAAATACCTTGATGCCTGTAGACATAGAAATGCTTTCCTATTTAAAAATGAAATTTTAAAAAATATAGCTTTGGATACTAAAGCAGTTTTGTATTTGCCTTGTAAAAGCTTCAGTACAAGGGTCTTAATTTTATTTTAGCTTGTGTGATAACGTAGATAAAGACTGTTAATCTTGTATAATTTTAGTGGTATAAAAAGCACATGATCTCTATTGGACTATGCAAATTTAATTAAACAACAGAACCCGGCAACTGTTAATATTTTGTTGGCATCCACTTCCTTGTCCCTAAGTCCTGTCTTCTCCCTGAGTACTTTCCCAGAAATTTGTAATAACTTAGATTATCCTGAAGGAAAGCCTTAATGATGAGGTAGCTTTTCTATAAGGAAGGTCAAAGATCAATGTTTAGCGAAAAAAAATAAAGGGGTAGCATATTAATCCAGGGGGACAGGGATGAGTTCTGAAATTACCGTGAACTAGGAATCTGAATTTCTGTAGTAAAACTTACCTGTTATCAGGGGAACTGCCACCCTTTTTAAACCAAAGAATGAGAAAATGGTTTTGTTCTGATACAAAGCTTTGAAACTCTATTTTTGATACTCATAATGGATGTCATTCCTTGAGGTTCGGAAATCGTTCAAATTGAAGTTTTATATTTAAAAATGTGGGACAATAAAGATTAAGTTCTAGATGTTTACAGAGCCTTGTATTGTAATTTCATGTACATTTTGTATTTTAAACATTTTTGTAAGTTATGATTGCAGTGCTACTTGCAGAAATAAAGGGAAAAACTTGCATTTAGGCTCTTAAATCATAGTGTTCAAATAAATAAAAATAATGCAAATACATTGTCATTTATTTGAAATGCAGACCCAGACACAGGGGGAAGAAACTCCATTTGTGATGCATTGGTAACCAGCTGTGCCAGGCTGGGACAGGAGAAGTGAGGGACATTGGATATTTCCCCTGGAATAGTGGTGATTTTTGAATGTGACAGAGAGTTTGGGGTTCAGATTAGAGCTAGCAACAGTGAACCTCCACCTGTGTAAGAAGTGATTAGCAGTACTGGCACAGTATCAGTCTGCACAATACTGCTGCTTCCCTTTTTGCAAGTGTCATTGTTTCAATTAGACAATCACAAGATTATTTTGAAAGATTTTTCCTGAAACTATTATTCAAGGGAATTCATCATGAACAGTAATTTCCATTCCTGAAAGGATATTATCATAGGCAAGATGTAGTTAAACTGTTTCTGAAATAAATGTGAAATTCCAACAAATTTTAAATTATATGCCAAATCCTGGCTGATCAAGGAGTACCGAGGGAAGTCCCTGTGGGTACAGTCAATGTGTATGTCATCTCAGTGAGCTTGGTGCTACTGAAAAGGTTTTTATCTCCTTTGCAGTTTCCTACCGGGCCCTTTCCTTACCCGTGGAATCTCGGTGGGGTTTGGGACTGTTCCAAACCGAACACGGAAGCAAAAGCTGCGGCCTTTGGTTCCCCCGCTCACCTGCCGGGAGAGAGCAGGAACGGGAGCAGGCGCAGGGATCCCGGCTCGCGTTGCCAGGAGCAGCACGGCCAGGCTGGGATCAGCGGCCCTCAGAGCGCGTGTCCCGGCCCATTACCTTCAGCTGCACTGAGCTATAAATACACCAGAAAGGGGATGCTGGAGTGCCACGAACCGAATGCACAGTAAATATAGCCGAGGTTTAGTAAAAATAGCCCCGGCAGTTTGAAAGCTGTTCACATGTTCTGTAGGGTGATTACCCAGGGTATAATTAGTACACACCGACACCTCAATAAGCCATTGACTGCTCTCCTTTGCCGTCAATTCAAGTCGCCTTTCAGATGCAAATGGCAGGAGGCCGCTGCGCTCGGGCTGATGGGGGGGATAGGAGGGGATCTGCAGTCACGCCAGGGCGGGTAGAGCTCAGCACTGACACACGCGCGGCTCTCTTTGCAGAGACGAGGCTTTATTCCAGGCAAGGTGAAAACGTCGCTTCTACCTTGCAAAACGCTGGTTTGGTATTTCAGGTAATCAGAGAAAGGGAATGTCCTGTTAAAGTCAGTTCCTTTAGAAGAGTAACCAGACGTTAGTTCACTTAGGACCCAAACCCAAAGGAAATGCTGGCAGAAATCAAGGCCTTTTAATTCTTTAATTGTAGCCAGTATTTCCTTACAATATTCCACAGCACAGACTTGTGCTGTCTTCTTCCTGCTGCTTGTTTCTGGACCTTTCTCTCTCCCTGCCTAACTCAAAATACCACTGTTTACCATGTGCTCCATTGGACTGAATAAGGTGAGGATTGAGCTGTTTTCTCCCTACCTTTTTTCATTGCCCCTTGGCTTCAATTAATTTACAATAACAGTATTCAGAAACTAGCCACTGCTGTAGTGAGTGAAGTATTAAGATATGTAGAAGGCCATGGAAAATAAAAAAGGATTTTCAGTATATTTAAATTCATGCATAGTTTTGCATACAGACTTCTCTGGTAAAGGAAGTTAATTCAGAACTTTATTCTGCCTGGTAAAAGGATAATTTTTATCAATCAGTCATTCTTAACAAACAAAAAGCATTGTCATTTGCAGAGATCCTCTAAAAAATTATTTTACACTAACCTACTGTTACTTTTGTTAATACCTGCTACATGCAAAAGAAAACAGAAGGAAAAAATCCCAGACTAAGATACAGAAGCAATAGAAAAGGAGTATTTACTTTGCAAAGACCTGGATGTTCCATAGATCTTGTTTTTGAAGAGATTGATCCACTAGAAAAGTCAGGCTATACAAGCTGCAAATGTAAAGTTTTCATTTCATTTGTAGTTTTTATTACTAGGAACTGAAAAAGAAATACTTACCTCTTCCTTCCTGTCATTGCTGTGACACCTGCTGGTAAGAGCTGGAGAATGTTTGTAGTCTGTGCTTGTTCTTTTCTGTAATTTTTGATCAAAGAAAAGTGATGCACCTAAAGAGGAACTGATATGAAAATATTGCTTGGGAATGCAGTGCTGAATAAGCAGTAGCATCATATTAAGTAAGCTGGAGGAAAAAGGGAACAACTACTCTTCCAAGTTCTTCTGACAGTAGAATGATAAATGACTGATGACTTAGAAAGGTCCTTCTTGTAATAAAAAGCAGGAAAGACAAGGAAGCAGTGTGTTGAAAATCCTGACAGTTGGGAAGGCAAATATTTTCTAGAAAACAGGCAATTATAAAAAACAATAACCACCCTACATATTAACAACTGCAGCATCTCTCAATAAACACCTCCACACATTAACGACTGCAGGTTCTGGAATCAAAGACAAAAGTTCCTAAATCCAGCTTCTCCACATACCCAAGGTTCTGGCTGTAACGCCAACATCAAGGATCTAGTCTGGCATAGAGCATTTTTTAGGATAAGGCATGAAAGGTCAGGGTTGCCTTCCTAAATTTATTACAGCTTGGTACAAAAGGTGTGATGGATTCTTCTTTGCCAAGGAGGCACAACTACTGCAACAAACACACAGCACAGAATAGCTGCGTGTTGTCCTACATGCATCATAATTTCTTTCTCACAGCAATAAAAGGAGCTGTTTGTAAATATCCCAAGAACTCCTTGGTGTATCCACCAGCCAAGTCATTCTTGCAATGTGTTGGTAAAGGACAAGACAAACTCTTAGCAGTCAGTTTGTCACTGTTTTCAAGTAGGAAATTCTCTAAGTATGATGCAAGAACAGATTTTTCCAGTCTTCTGTCATTTGAAGAAGTGCCGCCGGAGCGGCTGCATAGCCTGTCCAAAGCACTGGTTTTCTATGATTTAATGAATTAAAGTTTACTTTCAAGGTTTGCCATTTTAAGATTTGCATCATAATAAATGTGCAACAACCATTTACAGGTCAGAAACAGCTGCAGTTGACAGCAGATGTGCAGATTTCCAGTTTAGCTGCCATTGGTTCAACTTTACCCTGTGTGTTTTCTAGGCTGGGTCTCCATGTGGAAAGGTTGCTCATAGGACATTAATCCTCACACCTGCCTGTCACAGCAGCTCCTGCTCAGGTCTGTGCTGTGTGATCAGTTCCTGCTGCAATTGTTTATGTCTCCAGCTGCACTAATCAGCACACACAGTTTTGCCAGTACATTTCTGCATTTCCATGTTCCCACCATTTCTTCCCTTACCAAGAATAAAAAATTGGCTAATAAAATCTTCAACAGAAAGCAACTAAGAGAGGTCAAGGATAACTTTATTCAAGTAACAGCAAATACCACCCTGTGACATTTGCCTGGCTGTAGTCACAGTAGCTGGAGGAGGAGTATAAGCCATCAAGCCAATAGGACAAATAAGGCAATACTGAAACTGAATTAAGTGCTACTATGGGATTATTTTTTTCTAAGGATATGAAAAAAGAAGCTATGCCAAGAATGTCATCACTGCCATCTGACCTCACCACTGACAGAAGTTCTAATGGAAAAGCTGCACAAACAATGGAGGATAACAAGCAATCCAACACTGGCCAGATCCAGGGCTGAATGACATCGTGGCTTGGAGAGGCACAGCCATACATTTTGTGGCTGTCAGCAGAGTTTGCTGAGAGACTCAGATGCTGCTTGCCCAAGCCTAAACCCTTTGGAACTAATCCAGCTGCTAAAATGACACTGGAGACCAATAAGGTTTCCTTAGCTAGAAAGAGGAATACGAAACATACAAAAGACAGAGAAAAGGGGGAAAAGAAAAAAGAGAAAATATTTTGGTTACTGAGTAGATCTGTCTCCAATTACAGGCTTCCACTCCCATGAAAGGCTGACCTCAACAACTTCATAGCAGAAAACAGGAGAATCTCCCACGAAGTTCTTCTTAGATATACTTTTTAGATAGCAGTAAAGCTGCAAAAATCATTTTTAGATAAGCAACAGTTAAACTTATCACTGGCTAAGCAGGGCATGTTCTAATGTAAATTGTTCCATTCTTCTGTGCCATTTGTGCCCTTCTGTCCGGACCACCTCCCGACAGAGACTCTGCTTTCATGACTTTGTATCATTTTCACATATATTACACTAAGCTCAATATTTTTTCCAACAGCACATGAACTCTTAGCAGGTCAAACACCATCTGGACCAGATGAGTAAAATGGAATTCTATCACTTATGACCAAAAAAAATTCCTGTTTGGTTGGAAGGACATGACCTAAAACCAGAACAATTCTGAGTGACATTAAATATTATATTTAAACAGTGACTCAGTCTTTCATAATCAAAGTAGAAAAAATTTAGAAAGCAATTAAATGTTGTCTTTACACTCAGCTTGTAAGATAGCTTTGAAGCTACCTGGTGTTTCTTTCATTCAAAATACACTCGAGTGGCTTCACTGAAGGCCATTCTGCAGACAGTAGAGATGTGCTGCAGATGAACCCAGCAAGCAGAATCAGCACTGGCTCCATGCAACATAAAATATCCTCAGGGGTGGAGTTAACAAAAAAGAAATCACATTACTGAGATTCAAGGAGCTCAGTTGTTCAGCTGTTCTGAAAATGTCTCCCAAGCTCTCAAGTTTGTTTAAACAAGCATCAAACCTTCATTCGGTGTTACTGGCAGTCTCTCAGTCACATAGATACCACCAGGATCCTGCTCTCAACAGCAAAAAGATTTTTAGGATTACATTTTTTTTTTAAGAAGGCAAATTGCAGCTTGGGCGTGGGGCCAGGGGTGTTATAAAATTTAATTCACATAGAGATCCTATGCAGTTCTAATTCTCCCCAAGAAAAGTCAGGGTAAGAAAAAAACTGACCCAGGACATTTCTCTGGGGTCTCTTTTTCTGGCAAAATGTGTGAGTGCTCACAAAACACACACCTGAATCCAGGTTAGACTTTGTGAGCTCCTCAAAGGCAAAGACATTTCGGCTTAAAGCCAGAAGTTAAAGACAAACCAGTTTTAGCTTTCTATTTGCAACTGAAAAGGAGGTTTAAAATCACATGCAGTTTGAATTATTTCTCTCCATTTGTGTATTTTGAGTCACTTTACTCTCAGTAGGACTCCCACAAAACAAACATAAGCAAGCAGGAATAGGAGATGAAATCTCACATGCAGAAAGGTCACTGAGGGAAACAGCTTTGGTCTGCCTGCACTGAACCAAGCAGGGCCCATCAGGAGGGTCACAGCCTCTGCAGTGTCCCCTGTACTGAACTCCAGAGAGCTCCCTGCTGCTTCTACCTCCAGTTCTTGACGGGACCATCTCACAGCCAGAAGAGGCGAGTGCCTGACAGCTAACCAAGATCCAATGAATCCAACTGAAAAGCAAAGCCTGAATTCCTGGCAGCACTGCTAATTCTTCGTCCCGGGGTTGGCCACAGATGAGTTCAGGGGAGATTTGCTTCTAGAAAAGAAAATGCTGGTGAGCCCACAGAGGAGAAAAGGTTGGAAATCTGCTCCCCCTGAGTGGTGCTCGGTAGTGCCTGGTGTCTCTCAAGAGCCAGCAGTAAGGTGACAGAGCCACAGCACTGCTTTCAGCTGACTGACACAGGGCCTCGGTGGGACAGCAAGGGGCAGCATCTATGGAAGGGAGAGAATTCCACACCTCATTGAGGCAAAACACCTAAGCAACTTAGTAAAAGAACTGATGCTTAATGGCTGGAAACGTTTACATGGATATGGAAGGGAACAGCCTTTATGGTAACTAAAAGGGTGGCCCAACTCTCCTATTCAAGAAAAGAGGAGAGGATCTGGAGGAAAGGGAGTATCAGGTGAGATTAAACCTGGATAAATGTTCTAGAAGACTTGAAGGGGAATAATGGCTGTAAAAACTAAAGACACTCCACCAAAAATGTGGAAGACACAAAGGCTAAACCCTTTAGTAAGGTTATCAGAAGGAGAAAGAGCAAAGCTGATTACTGCACAAAGAGAAAGCTTTCTCACACAGTATAAATGAATCTAGACTAAACATGGCACTCGTTGTTTATCTATTTCTACTCCTATATGTTTTTTAAAAAACAAAACAACTAACCTGATTGCTCTGAGCATTATGATTAAACACAGCTTCACAATCTAAATCACACTTAACTCATGCTAGTTAAAGTAATCTGGGTAACTGCAAGGCATTCCTTATGGTGAATGCAAAAACTGAGACCTCAGGACATTTTAGCAAGTGACCCAGCCACCCAGGACTTCTTCCACTCAACTGAAATGCCAACAGAGCAGGTTCCCCATTCAAAAGGCACAGCTCCAAGAAGAGTTGCAGCACATGTGCCAGAGAAGCACAAATAATTCCTAGTAGCTGTTGGCCATACTGGAGGCTCCCTGCTGGGCATTCAGGTTTTGAAAATACACTAGAACTGCAAAGCTCACACAGGGCAGAACATCACAGCACTGAACAACATTTGGTAAAATAAACGGGTATCTTAGCATACTAATAATTCAGTATCACTCTATCATAGACAATTTCTGCTACAATTTTGTTTTAGCCCACTTTCTGTCATGAGGTACTTCAAATAAATGCCAAAAAAATCATGTTAGTCACCAAGAAGACAGCCTCCACTCAGCTGGAATGCAGCAAGTGTTTAATATTTATAATAAAAGGTCAAGATTTAAGAAATATCGTGGCCGGCTGAAATAAAGGTGAGTTTCAAGTAGGTATTATGTAATTACCTGGGTCTGTGCAGGCTACTAAGGTAAATGTTTTCTTAAGCAATTATCATTTGAATTCCAAGTTATTTTCCACTATGTCCCACTGAGATAACATAAAATCTCTGTTAAGTACTGTGATGTCCAGTTCCCAGAACTCAATATATGTTTTGGTTGACATTTCAGGTCACATATAGAAAGCATTTTAGAGTCTTATTGGTTACAAAGTGCACCTTTTAGTCCCAGTCTTTGCAAACATATTGATCATGAGCTGTTCCGTCACCGATCTTTCCTGTAATTCAAACTTTCAACAATTCACAGCTTTATCAGCAATTTCCCTCCCTACTCCCAGAAAAATTCACCATCTAAAGTTGCTGGCCTGAAACCAAAGGAACTTTAAGCTGCATTGGTTCTTTCCCCCTCCATGCTACTTAATGAGTCCATATCAGATTCCACTTGGGAGGAGAAGAGAAGGACTTCCCAGTTAAGATCAGGTGGGTTTGGGTGGTGCACTCGCACCCAACCCCCAGCCCTCCCAGAGAAAGAAAATGTGGGGAGGGGGCAGGACAGAGCTGTTCAGGGGCTTTTCTTATCTGCAGCTCACATCTGCAGTGGCAGCAATGCCTCGTGCCAGCTCTTGGTTAGAGAGTGTTATCTCCTCCATTCTGTTCCTATTATTTCAAATAAAGTCCTCCTACTCAGCTCCAAAATTCTGCTGTTTTCATGAAAAGATACTTAGGTTCAGTTAATGCCTTATTTATGCCCCAACATCACATTCACTTAACTAACAGATGGTGGTTGATGAACCCTAGAAATTTTTTACACAGGCTTCTAGTTTTATTAATTTAAAAGTAATGAATAATTTATATATAAACAATTAATCTGATGTCCCTCTCTTGTTCTGACAGCAGTAGAGAAGCATCTAAACCACATGAAACAATTGCTTCCAACACCAGCCATGCAGAACTGCCCAGGAAGTCTTCCATTTGCCCCGGGCACTAAAGGTACTACCTGAAAGCCAGTATTGCACAACTGGTGGTTTCCACAAAAGAGATGCAAAACTAAAGAAAAGTACACATGAAGGTGTATTTAAGAAAGCAGCATTAATTCTTACAGAACAGATTCCTGGTATCCCACAGTGGATTTCTCAAAAAAATGAAGTGAGAAGAATCAAATCAAATCAACCCTCTATAGACTTATTTTCTAAAAAGTAGTGCAGAGTTTTGCACAGAAAAATCTCCTATGTCAGAAAGAAGAAACCTAGCAAAAGAGGCTGGATTCAGAGGCATGGCCAGGTACAACTGACGATTCAGTGAAGGCTTTCAGGCAGAGGAGCCATTTTGGAAATAAAAAAATGTGTCCTTCAGAGGAAAGGTGTTCCTGCTATAGTAGGGTTAAGAGGAAATCTTTGTTGTTTGCTCAGTGTTGGGGACATTTAAATAATTTTCTCTTTTTTTGTCTGCATAATTAAGGCTGGCCTTGGTTGGCCTTCCAGCAACAACTGCAGTCACTCCAGTGGCTTCACACAGCTGGAGCAATGTTTACAAGGGTTGCAGAGCCGAGCTGTTCTCAGAACAGGCTGGGTGGGCTGGGAACAGGAGGCACAGACTGTGCTCACCCTGCACAGCACCCACACCGAGCTCCGCTCCCAGCTCCCGTTAAAAGCCAAACCATCCACCTCACTTTGTCAGGCAGCCCTTGGTACTTCCTATAAATACCTTTCCATCGGCCTGTCCTCCCAGAAATGTCCATTAAATTACTTTTACAGCAGTGCAGAAAGGATTATTTATAAAGCTCCACATTAGCAATCTTTTAGGGAACGTTGCAGTAAGATAAATGCTAAGGCACTTTTGAAAGAGAGGAATGCTTTCCCATCATGAAGCATTATCAAGAGAACATTATCTTTAATACTTTAATAGACTTGAGACAAAAGGCTGTGTGTGTGGTTTGATTATTGGTCTGAAGTGAACTGCATTTACTGTGTTCACCAAAAAATCCTTTAAAAAACTAACTTTCTTTGTGCCTCAGAGTGAAAAATTTATGTGGGGGGGAGGGGGTGAGTTAAAAAAAAATCACAAGTTGCTGATCTTATTCACTGTTGAGATACTATGTGGAAAACAAAGATAATTTTAGACTAAATATTAACATCATGCTTCAAATGTACTCAAATGTGGCCAAAACCAGATGAGCTCATCCCACAAACAAAATCTGTACTTGGAGCATATCAGAGCAAACCTGGGCTGCTCCTCTGGGCAGGTTGCTGACCTAGCCTGTGTGTGCAGGCATGCAGGGAGAGGTTCAAGAGAACCCCCCAGCAGATACCCCCTATGCAAAGCTTACACAGAGCCCACCCCACTGAACAGGGCATATTCTGGAGAGGGAATGAATGCACAAAAACCAGAGCAGTGCGAGACCCTTGAATGTGGAGCACAGCCTAGGCCATGCCACAAAGGTGCTCTGGAAGCACAACCTGAGCAGCTGCTCATGAGCATCACAAAGCAGGACAAAAGCTTTCCTTTCACACTTATGTTATGATGTCATCCTTACTATAAATTGCCACTTTCATTTTCGTATCTAAAAACTCCAAAACAAGCCTGCCACGCTTTACTGCTTTTGGCACTACAGAGCCACCACAGTGACAGGCACTAGTTTGGGTTGCTTTCCATATTACTGATGATTATCTATTTACAAACCTCACCACTGGTGGACAAGTGAGGTTGAGATCTTGGGTTTTGTTTGCCATTCCTGAAAAACATCTATCAGGTTTGGAGTCATTGAAGGGCAGCAAGCATGAAATGTCTTTATGTAATTCCTAAAGCACAACAGCAGAACGCGTTTAGGAGAGAAGAGAGGGTCACTGGTATTCTCTCAACATCTCCTACTGAGGGGGATTGTCACAGCAGCTACCATTCTGCAGGGCTGCTGTCTCACAACACCATCTAAACAGGGATCTGCAAAGCACTGTGTGTTCCAAAGGTACTCACAAAGAAAGGTACTGAAAAACTCATCTCTTGGGTTTCAGTGTTCCACTGCTGATTCGGGGAGCACATGATGGAGTGTTTTTAACAT
Source organism: Ploceus nigricollis (assembly GCA_013399945.1). NCBI lineage: Eukaryota > Metazoa > Chordata > Aves > Passeriformes > Ploceidae > Ploceus > Ploceus nigricollis. The sequence continues at coordinate 124,217 of VXBC01007352.1, forward strand.
GAAAATTTAAAAAACACACTATGCTTTATGCGAGTAAAAAATAAAAATGAATTATAAACCACAGGGTTATTTTTCCTGGGTACACTGAACAATAGAAAAAAACATTCAAGTGGGGGTGGGGATGGCAGTGGTTTTGAGCATTCAGGAAAAAATGCAAGTTGTCTTACACAAAGAGTTTCTGGAGTTCAGTTTTCAGTGGCATAGTCTGCTAAAGAGCAACCATTTTTTATCCCTGTATACTTCACAAATTTTTTATCTGAAGCAAATATGAAACTGAATATTTCTGAAATCAACAACAATACATAGGAATGAGAAGAATTTCTAAAGAAAATGATGTGCTTGCTAAATAGAATTCAAAAGTTACTCTAATTCTGTAATAGGTCTTCTGAAGGATTTCTGACTCAAATTCCAGAGTTACAAATTCAAGGCCTCCAAGAGCCAGGAGTGTCTGCTTCATTACTACCTCCATAATTTTTCCTCAAAGTTAGTTTTTACAGCGACATCCACACAGATACTGCATGTTCCCCCTTACTAAGCCTTGTTTAAAGCTATAAAAACTGAGGTGCTGGCATAAGAAAAACTGCTCCTTGGCTCTTCCTTCTGATTCCAAATCCAATTTCCTATTCTGTATCTAGAGGCTAAACATCATTTATGCTCAATGGCAGACATGCAATGAACAAACTGCAATTGTATCCAGCAACCCCTTCTTTCCCCCACTTTGGTTTATCCTAATTGTCTCAAAAAATTCTAGAGTCTATAATTTATAGTCAGTTGTGAGTACAGTTGCTGAGAGCAGCAACATGAGCAGGGCTGTGCTGGGAGCCGCATTCCTGCTTGCCCCATGGAGCTGCACTCACCTGAGCCTGGGCTGCCGGTGGTTCTGGACCTACCCAGCTCAAAGCTGCTTTAGCTCAATCTACAACACACTTTGAGTGATTTTTGTGTTTGTGGCTTCCCAGAGTTATCCCAAGAGCAGTCTGCCAGCACTGCTGTCCTTTGCCGCCGGCAGAGTGGGTTGATGCTGCCTCCTCAGCACATTTGCAACCTGCTTTTCCTGTTCAAAACAGGTCAGAGTATCATCCCACCTCCTAAGCCATTACAACAGTCATTATCCTGGTCATTGCAAACCCTCTGGAAGCTACAATATCCAACGCTGAACTTGCTCTGTAGCTGGAAGATCTCCAGGCTGTGCAGCGAGTTCCCACACTGCAGCAGCACAGTGCTGTTTAGCCAGAGCAGCTGTGTCTGAAAGGAACCACTGGTGGAACCTGGTGCCAGTGAACAGAATAAAAAAAAGAAACTAACAACCCACAAACCCAAAATATTGCCTTCACTGCATTCACAGTCTCCCCTGTTGTTAGCACACTCTCTGGGATGTATTATGGGTGCCTAGGTCCATGGCCTTACAATTTTCTTTCTTCCCCAAATTATCTCCAAAACAGTCTCCATAACCTGAAAATTTGGAATCCTTTCTTTTCTGGAGGCTTACTTTTTACAAGGTGAGATCAGGTCACTTTAAATAAAACCACTGACATGCTGTTATCAGTTACCAATATCTTTTAGCTGAACAAAAAGATTGATTTTACAGACAAGCAAAAGCCATATTTCATTGAAAATATGGAGCCTGCCATCCTTATAGGCCTTCTCCTCCTCACAAGCAAGAGAAACAGTCTATTACTGTCGTGAGCATCACCAGGTGTAACTCCAGCTCTAGGACATATCTCCTTATGGCCTGCAGATCATCACCCAACCTGTGTTCCAGATCCCATGAGGAATATGATGTACCTGACTTTGGATAAAACATTTTAGAACAATTTAACACATACACAAAATACATGGCATTGTAAGCAATCTGACAGTTTATATCCTCACTCTTATTGTCAGTAAAAACGAAGCAAAATTGATTGGTTTTCTAAGTTTTTGCATTGCTTTTCAAAAAACAAAACCAAAGCAAAATAACCAACCAACCAAACCCATCCCAAAACAAAACAAAACAAAAAAACCCCAAAAAGTCCTGACCTTTTCAAGGACATTTTAATTTAATGCTATTGCTACAATTAATATTCAGTGTAGCTTGTGTGGATTTTCACAGTAAAGTTCACAATTGCACAAGGACTGCATTGCATCAAACAAAAGAAAGGCACACCTAATCCAGTGGGAATGAGTCCCACATTTTCAGGGCATGTTTAACCAAGAATTCCTTGGACTAAGTCTAGTGACAAATGTTACACTCCAGATAAGGCTCAGACTGTCCTTTCCTCACTTTAACCTCTCATGCCCTGACCAGGGAGGAGGAAGGACCTATTCCTTGCCAGCCTTTGCACTGTGCAGTTCCACCACACCTTTGCATTTCTCCCACAGCAGAACTTTGTGTGCCTCCCATCCCTACTGAAAGCAGTCCCAGAGAGATCCCCAACACTGAATTAGTTCAGAAAACAGCAGGAAAAGGTCTTACTCTTCCTGACAAACCCAAAAGCTTTTAGTCAATGCAGCAAAGACAGCTAAATTCTAATGCTATTCCATTGCACACAACAGATTTTTCCAACAAAAAAAATCTGTTTTTTTGGAGCTTCTCACAGAAAATTCCAGTAAGACTCCCCCTCCCCAAAATACATCATTTTTCCTCTCCTCGGTTATTCTGTTGTTTCCTTCCACCTCTCACCTGTTCTTGTGGATAGTAGTAAGAAGAAATAGGACAATATTTCCTTCATTTTGCTCTTGCATACCTCTAAGTATTATGACTTTAAATGCACCCAGAGTAAAGATTTTGAATATTTTTGCACATGAATACAAATTTTAAAAGTTACATTTGCATGAAATTCAAACATCTCAAGTTATTTTAGAGGGGAATATACGCACGCAAGGGATCCATGCCAATAGCACATTAACTTTTCCCCTACCTCCAGCAAGCAGAAGATAAAGTGCTGATAACAAGGAATGATTAAAACCAAATAGCAACAACAAAAAAACCTTTCAAAAGTTACAATGTTGTAACCGCCAAGCTGGAAGGTAGGGGCCAGAACAGGACATTGGTATAAACAGAACAATTGCACCTGGTGCTATAGTCTAGTTGAGGTGTTAGGGCATAGGTTGGACTTGATGATCTTAGAGTTCTCTTCCAACCTCATTATTCTGTGATTCATCAGGTCTATTGTAAAAGTTGCTTTCCCAAATGAAACACAACATGTTTTTCTTATTTTCAGTTATAGCTCAACAAGAGAAGAAGGTCCTAGAAGGTCTAGGAGCAGTAGAAGGTCCTGTTTAATGCAACAGAAATTTACAACGACTCCCGTGTTTGAGGGTTAAGTGTTGTGGATGAGAGAGTTTGTTCCTTTTTCTAAATAGTGGAATTACTGATATAAAACCCCCCACACTCCCTCACTTTTCAATTCTCTTGAAAAAATTAGGCAGTCCCAAAATGTGGCAAGAGCTAGAGCAGCTCAAGATCTAATACAAAACATTAAAATCTTCTCCTCTTTTTTACCCTTCTTTCTATATGATCTGCACTCTACAGTGTGAGTACCTCACGGGATCCTCCACAAGGAGAATTCCCAAAGACTCTCAGTTTATGGTGCTGAACACGACCGAAAGAAATGCCTTGAGAGATGAGGATTAAAACCAACAAGAATAACAAACTCGCCCTCTGCCAGCAGTAGTTTACAGACCCCAGCAGAGAGAAGCCGAGGGAACAGCCTGAGAAAATCCCCAGCTCTGTGAGAGGAGCCCTGCCAGCACCGAGGCCATTTCCCCGCGCTGGCACCGGGAGCCAGCCCCAGCCAGGAGCAGCTGAAGCCACCAGCGGAGCAAAGGCAGCGCTCGGCTCTGCCAGCTGGGCCCCACCGCCACCAAAGCTGCTCCAGCTCAGGCTGCAACCCTGTGTGCTGCTATGAAATGGAATCTGTTGTAAAGCCTTGACATTATGATACCGATCTACGGTTTTCTTCCTTAAAGCCAGAAGACCAAAAAGTAATTTTTCTTTCATTTTTGGTCGAACACAGTATGTTTACATTGGGATGACACTTAAAGCACTCCTTTTGTCCAGTCGTTGCTACTGGACAATGTTTGCTGTCTAGCAAACATTTTATGGATTTCTTTTTGTAGAGCAGTTTTTTAAAGTTTGGGGTTTTTTTTTTCCGACTAAATGCGGTCAGATACAACTGTGATTTTCACAATTTGAAATCAGTTTGGACATTTCAAAGCAACCGTATTGAATATCAATGAACCCGGAGAAAACATTTAGAATAGAAAAACAAGGACAAATTTGGAAAAAAAAGGAGAAAAAAAAAAAAAACCAAACGAAAAAACAACACAAACAACTTAAGTCAACAATTTTATGAGCAGCAAAATGACCTCCGACTTTAAGGCTAACAGACCCCAGAGTATTCCCGGACACTGGAGCTCCTGCTGCAGTTGCTGACAGGGAACTCCCGGCTCCAAAGCAGCTGCTTCAAGCCCCTTCCTTGCGAACCCCGATGGAAAGGGGACATCTGCTGGCAGCAAAAGGTATTCTCCCAAAGACACAGCCAACATTACATCGGCAAAATTAGAGCAGTACCTTAGTAATGTTTACAGAAGGGAAGGCATTTTATTTAAACTCTACTTTATATTATCAGCAAGCACACAGCCACAAACAATAGCTATTAAAAATCATGTATTTAAAGTAAAACGATTATAATAACATAGCAATAAAAGAAATTGCAATTAGCAAGTGTAAAATAACATGCTGTCATCTTTATTTGAATATTTGCATTTCAGCTGCATATCCAGCTAAGTAATACAGTTACTCACCTGTTCTTTTTCAAAAGCTTTATAACAAGTAGATATAAAAAGGCAAAACTGTAAATTGACTACAGGAAAACCTTGGCACATCAGGAATTTTCTGCTTTAGAATATTTCAAGTTTTCCTTAGATGCAATCAGCTTTTAGAAGACATTTCTAGTGAGTAGATTCAAAACATATTATAACAGATTTTGTCAAAAACAGTTCTATATAAGATAGGACCCAGGAGGTTAAAATGCCAGCCTTCATCAGCAGTTAATTTTAACTGACTGAAATAGAACAAATACTGTTTCAGAAATGAAGGTGCTGAAAGGCTTTTATTCTTTAAAAAATTTAGGAATTGAATTTCACTAATAAAATATTTGTTGAAAATATCTCAGTTAACATAAACAAAATTTATAAGCCTGTCTTCAGCAAGCCTGCCCTGCAAATGAAGAAATCCCAAGAAGAAACACCTGATCTGGATGCGCAGCTGGAGCTATTGAAACAGAGAGCGGCCACTTCAAACTCTTCAGTCTCACCTCCAGCAAGTATAATAAGAATAAGCTGTCTTCTCACTAAGCTGGGCAGGAACATCCCATGGGATAGGCCAACACAGAAATCATCTCCAGGTAAAATTATCAGTCTCAAGAGAGTGGGAGCAGAAATGACTAAAAGAATAATCTCCAAACCAGCACTATCAGAAGTGTGAAATCAGGAGAAGAAATACGGCCAATGGTAATTCTGTTACACAACATGGCAACACAAATGCAGATGAAGGAGTTTGCTGATTGCAAGCACAGAAGAAGCTTCTTTTCGAAAATCGAATTTTGTGGCTGTGTAAGGACCCTTTCTTTAACAACAGTACAAGTCAAATCAGAGTTCTTTACCGAACTTCACTTTTTCTTTGGTAAAACAGTTAAAGCTTAACGGTTTTTTTTATTTTTCTAGTAAGCTACATGCATTTAAAGACAGCGATTCTGCTGATAAGGCTTTGCAACACAGCACAGTCTAAAGCTTCAATCAAAAGAGTAAACGCATTCATCAAAGAACAAAAACACTTAGGGCTTACCCCAAGCTCCCAGCCTTGTCCAGTGATGGAAGCCATCATCCAAACACGTGTGATGCAAGTATTTCTCTTCCATTTGTGGAGACTTCTTGGACTTGAAGCCAGCCCATCAGCTATAAAGCGTCTGCAGCAAAATTCCAGGTGAGCAGCGCCCAAGGGACGCTGCTCGTGGCTGCTGCAGCTGCAGAGGTGAAGCTGAGGGCTCAGCGTGGGCACAGCCGAGCTGCCACGAGTTCGCTGCCTCACCTGAGGGCCCGGTGCAGCCGCCGGGGCCGAGGCACAAACCCTGCGGGCAGCCCCGGCCGGGCTCGGTGCCGGAAAGCTTCAAACACCGAGTGCGGGCCCAGCGCGGCCCCTCTGGCTCTGGAGCCGAACCCGGGAGAACCGGACCGCTCCGACTCGACCGTCTCGCTTTTACCGAGCCAAAGGGCAGCACAAGAGGCGGCTGGCGGAGTTTGATGCCCCGCCGGACGCGGGGGCCTGGCCAGGCCCGTCCCCTCACGGGATCAGCCCCCGGGCAGAGCGCGGTGCCGAAAGCGCCGAGACCGCGGGTTCGATCCCCGGGTGGGCCACTCCCGTTACGGCTGGATTTGACGGTCTCTGTGGGTCCTTCCCCACTCGGAATATCCTGTGATCCTGATGGATTTCTGCCCCAGCCACTGCCCTATGCCAGCAGCACTTCGTTTTTTAACGTTCCCCTTGGTTTTTTGTCTTTTATTCTTTTTTTTAGACAAGACCACAGTTTTCAATATGAGCAAGAAAGTCAAATTTCAGAGGAAGAGCATCCTCAGGTTTGGTCTTTTGTCAGCCCCACCCAGAGGGCTCTGGTCTACCCAAAATGCTGCCACTGCCCTTGCAGTCATTTTACACCAGCAATTGCTAAAAATTATACTCTGGTCCCATGTTCCACATGTTTGGTTTCACTCGCAAAACCACACAGCCTGAAACATTCCCAAGTTCACTTTCTAAAACTGGCTTCCACCATCTCATGTTAAACAAGGAATAAAACAGCAGTGGCTGATAGGTACAGATTCTACACATGGCAGAGCCTGTTTGCAGTTTGTGAAATGGGCATGGGACTGCACTCCAAAGCACAACTGTGATCGCTGCCAACTAAGCCATAAAGGTGTTAAATGAGTAGGGAGAGTGTTTACATCTAAATCATGGCTGATGTGACTGAGGTTCTCCATTCCAGCCCTGCCTCATCTTGCCAAGGCAGCAGAAACCCACAAGTTCCATACAGGTTTTGTAAGAGGAAAAATGGGAGTGTTTCAACAGCCTGCAAAGCCGTGACCAGCTGGACTGTGGCAGACTGTAAGTGTGTAATAAATGGACTACACAGCTACCAAATTTTCCTCCAAAGCACAATGAGAATGTTAATTATCATTGTGCAATCCTTTATACTATTCAAATTACTTTAAAAGTAAGATTTTTGGTAGACTTCACCAAGATGAATATTGGAAACAGATTAGTGTAAACACTCCCATTTAAAAAAAAATAAAAAATCCTTCCCTCCAGTTCCACCTGATTGTGCCGAAACTTAATTTGGGAGGTTTTGATGATGAAATGGTATCTGGCATGAGATGTGTCTGACTAGAGAGAAACACACCTTCTTATCTTGATAGGATTTCCTCCTCTTTCTCCAATTTCAGTACAAAAAGGCAGACTGTCTCTATCTTGACTTAAATGTAGCATTTTGGGTTGCACAGATAAGTGAGTGACCCGTTAGGTCAATTAAATGCAAACACGAATGCAATTTCAAGTTCAATACTTTGTTTCCTCTGGCAACAGAAAGAGAACACTAAGCATGTAAACAGTTACATCATGTTGCCTAAAATGTGTTGCACTACAGGAAAAACATGGATCATGTAATCTAGTAAGCCAGATTTCTGGCTTACTAGAACATGCAAAAAGACAAAAACTAAACAAAACAAAAAAAACCCACAAAACCAAAACCAAAAACAACAAAATAACCACCACAACCCCTCAAAAAACAGAGATGTCACAAAGTACAAATGCTCATCTAAATCTAGGAGAAAAGTGTGTAAGGCTATTTATCAAAGACTGATGCTCTGTGAAAATATATTAAAGCAAACCATAAGTTACTTTCAAAAGGCAATGCATATTGTAAGCATCTCTTTTATTGTAATATAAAGAAGCATACATCATTCAGTTCTTTAAAGTACAACTCAAATTGTACACTAACAAAAAAGATCAATTCAGACATCCATGAACATGTCAACAACAGAATTCATTACATTTTGCTCTGCTGGTATTGCACTTGGAATGATTTAGAAGTAAGGCACAGTAAAAACAAAGTCATTTAGTGCTTCTACAGCAGATGTCTTTTTTTAAACACGTGCTACATGACGTAAAAGTACTTCTAGCTTATGTATATACACACAGGGGAAAAAGAAAAAAGCATGCACTAGAGAATTCAGATTTCAACATATCTTGCTGTTTCATAATATACAAATAAAGTAGTTTAAAGATGTAAACAAATTGCATGCACATAAACTAGAGCAAAATCTTCAATACAGTATCTGAAAGCTATTATGCTTAAATAAAAAAATATAACTTATTAGTACTCAGGTTTATGTGCCATTTTTGTCCTGTAGAGATTAAAAATCTGGGGTTGGGGCCAGGGTGGGAAGAGAGGATTTTTCTGGTTTTGCTGTTGGTTTTATTTTTTTGTTTTACACATTGGCAGCAGTATACTGGTAAGATGGTCAAATATGGCTTTTGCAAAACAATGTCTAATGAAAACATGAAAAAGCACAATTGGTTCAGGATCCAGCATCCTGATATTTTCCAGTCAAGAACAAAACAAAACAAAAATCAATATGATCTACACTTTGAACTGGGTAAACCATGCATTCCAAAAGACCTTTCTAAAGACATTTAAACTCTACAAGAACGAGACACTTTGTCAAGTGTAAACTCTTAAAAACTAAACACAAAAGAATCTGAATGACTCAAGCATCGTTTTCCACTTCACATGCTACTGAGTAAGTTTCACCCATGGCTGCAGTAGCTGAAGTGATACTGGACTGTCTTCAGAATTAACTGCATGCCAGGAGCAGCTTTGCTTCTTTTTACACAGGTACGTTAGAAATTAAGTAAATTAACGGCACAATTTTTGGTTTTGCTTTATCTTTGGCATAGGAGACGCCATTTTTCAAATTAAAAAGGACATGCACCTTGCTGCATTCCAACATGTTATGCTGAAAAGGCACATTTGTTGCTGCCTGGGTGGCAAGGGAAGACTTCGTATTTTGCAAAAGGCACGGTGTTGAGTGCAACATCCTTTCCTCATCCTCCAGAGTGTTCAGTTAGACCAGGTACAATTGTACACAGCGGCTCCCCAGGAGCTGTCCATTTCTCTCAGCCACTGCTTGCTTAGCTAGATCCAGGCTTGGAAAAGTCACCAACGCCTCGCCACTGGGCTGGCCACTAAAGTTGTAAAGCATGAGGATGGAATCTGCTTGGAGCTGCAATGGTACAAGAAGAAAAAAATAAAAAAAAACTATTAAGACCAGAGACAAAATCTGGAAATGCAGTTTTTAATGCTGGTGCATTTTTTAGTGCATCTGGCTGACTCCACTCTTCTGTCTACAGTGAAAATATTCTGGATGTTAAGAATGGGAAGGAGAAGGAATCAAAGATTAAAGGAAATTCACCTTTTAGCTTGGCAAACAGCAGCAGCTCTTATTCTGCTGGAGTGCTGAATATAGTGATGTAGACATAATTCTGTGCAAAAATTTTGCTAGAGAAGCAATTGAGATTAAAGATTGATAAAAGGAGAGAGTTAGATGTTAATAGGAGGTGAATGGAACAAGAAATCCAGGCATGAAAAATTCTAGTACTATGTGGACTACTGGCCAAGTGACAAAGGTGATTAAGGCATGTCAATACTCACACACAAAGTTAAAAAAATCCCCAACACACATGCAAAAAATAAAAGAGCTGTATGAGGTCTGTGTTGGGAGGATAAGCTGAACTCAACACAGGTATACAGTGCAAGCAATATTTTTCAGAAAAATTAAGTAAAATTCAGTGCAGTCCAACTGACTTAAAGAAATATTTATTGTAATTTTAACAAGGCTAAGAAAAAGCAGGTTAGCAGTTGAGATTATTTAGTCATTGAGGTTGGTTTACTTTTGAGGGCATTTGCCATCATAAAGTCTTAAAAGGCAGTTCCAAATTGCTGAGTTCAAAGCAGACATTACAGTCAGCCCTATTGTACCCCATCCATTTTCCATAAGATGCAGGAAATTCTTCCAAGCTAAGTTTGGAACTCCTGGTTGTTGGATAGAAATTAATCTCAGTGAAGTTTCAAAATGAGAGACTGAAGGATCAAAAGCTCAGCATACAAGGTTAATTTTTTTGAAAAACAGCATCAGACAAAGCAATGCTAGAAAACCAACCAGTTTTATGAATATTAATTCTAGTTAAGTTCATGTGACATATGTTCTCTTGAGTTTATAAAAGGTTAAAATATTTAAGTGTTTCATTTCTGTAGAACTTGTGTATGTCTGGTATACTACAAGAAACAGCAGACTCCTCAGTTATTACCAATAGCATTTCATTCATGTATCATATTATATATCAGCTTTACATTCAAACATATGAAAATAAATCAAGTGCATGCCAGAGCTTCACTCACCCAAACACTGAGCAGGCAGTAAAAATATTCTTAAAATATAAGCAACAGTACACTTTAGAAACCAAAAGCATGCATAAGGCAGTTAGTGCAAACTTTCTATCAATTCTTCTCAGAGAACTAAAGTTAGTCAAGAAATAGCATGCAGAAAGAAATCAAAAAACAGATAAAAACCATAATCTCTAAAGCCCACTTCCTGGTTTATTTCAGAGTAACCCTCTCTCAAAGAGAAAGCTGTACACAACTTGGGTTGAGCTGCAAATCTGAGCTAAAAGATGCTGTGCTCTAAATCAGCTCTTTGCTGTTAATCCATATGGGATCAACTCATTTACTATCAGTCCAGAATAGAACTTTAATATTTCAGCTGAGAGTCAGCTGAAAACACACATGGAACACAGTTAGACCTCTGAGCACAGAGGAGAGCTTTAAAAACAGTTTAAATAGCAGTATTAGTGTAATACCAATGTAGGCATCTGGAAATTCATGTTATAAGAGCTGCATAGAAAATCTGCAAGCAACATAATTAAAAGAGCTAAATGAACCCCTTCAGTTTCATTTTAAGACATACTGGGTTTAAGTTCTTATAGATAGATAATTCTAGAGAAATACATTTTCTGTATGTATGTGTGTGTTTTAAAATTAGATTCAGATTCATGCAAATATTTTTCCTGGATTTTTTTTTTTTATTATTCTCTAACAGTAGTACCTGCATAATACTACTTTGTATCACTTAGAATTCAGACTGAGCTACTCCATGAATTAGTCAAAGACTGTTTCCATGTCATATTTAGTAGAAACCAACTGCTGATCTGGTTTTCCAGTTAATCACCAGACCATGCAGTCCATCTGCTCTCTACAGATCCAACACAAGAAAACAACTAATTTGAAAACAACTGAATTGATGATTGTTAGTGAAAGTAATTCTCTCAAGGCACAGTATGTGACTGCCATTTTTAAACTGAAAGGTTGTTCTGTTTTTCCTTAAGGAAAAAGAAAACGTACTAACTAATCAGTAGCATTTTGAATGGAATACAGTAGTACTGTGGTATCATGTACTCCACATAGGCCATAACAAAATTTCTCTAAGAATTATGTGTAAGTGCCAAAGTTGCAGGCAAATTTACTGTTAGCAAATCTAGTTAGTTGCATTAGAAAGTCACTATACCCAAAAACCCTCTTCTGGAAAAAACTAATGTAATAGGTCACATTGCATTGGGGAGATCAAGAAGGAGAGATATTAATCTCCAGCCAGTTTTATGGTACAGAAAAGACACAGCCAGAGGTCTGGGGGTTTTCACACACACATTTGTGTGTGCTTTCTAGCAATATTGGGGGGAAAAAAGTCATCTACCACTCTACTAAAAGGAAAATATTGGACTGACAAGTTCACATGAGATACAAGCATTAACAAACACTTCTGGAAGTTGAGCACACCATCTGAGCAGAACCAGACAATCACACTACCTCCACCACTGCTGCCCCATCAGCTACAGATCACAGTCAGCCCACTTCCTTGGGTTAGTTGATTTTTGAAGCAGGAAGACTAACACCAGGATCCCAATGCAAGCTACTAAGGGGGAAAGCCACAAGCAAAGATCTCTGTAGCACCAAGCCCTTCTTTCCCTTCCCATTCACCTCTGGAGAGCCAGGCTCTGCCAGTCACATCTTACCTTCTTCAGAAGTTACAAAGAGTTACAAACAGACCCACTCTTTCGGTGCTTGTAACACACTCCTGGCTTGATCGCTCAGCTGAATTAGGCCATTGTAGTCATCAGGTGCATACTACAGTACAAGTGTGACATGGGACAATCAGCAGGAGAAGGAACAGTCTGGCACAGCAAGCCACACAGACCATCATTTGCAACCACAATTAAGAGCATCAGCTATAACAACTGGCAGGAGACACTGAATTGGACAGAAACTACTTTTATGTAAGATAAAAAATACATTAGTTGTATTACTGGTTGTAGAAATAAAGTAAATGATTGTGGGGAATGTTCTAAACTGTCTATTTGAACTGCTCCTTATCAAGGAAGGGAAATAGCTCAGACCATGAAGTGCTCCTTTTTTCCTTCTACTCATGAGATGGCAGCACCAGGTAACCAAGCTCTAACATTTTCATAAGCACAATCACAAACCCAGTAATGGCTCTCACTGGGACAGATGAGCATCTTCCAGCCTGCACACTCAGGTGGGGGATCAGAATAATTGTATGGATCTCATTCAGATCTTTCATGCACTTATGGAAATGAAGTGCAGCTTCTCTAGGGTAGAGTGACAAACACTTGAGCTGCAGATAATGCTTGTACTCCATAGACTACACCAATGTAATGAAAGAAAATCAATGCCTCAGCGTGAATGCATTCACAAGGTAAAATAGCATTTATGCTAGTGTAGTGTATTTCTACATTGGAAAATGAAATAAACTACACAGTGTAACTGCATCATGACAGATTTGTAGAAGTAATATATTAAAATAAAAATAGTGACTGTACAGAACAGTTACATCAACAAATCAGAACAAAACCCTCATATGTGGATCAGATCTAAGAATTATTTGAGATCCTGAATATGAATAGTAATCACTCATACTACCGGCCTGGTACAAATATGACACATATAATCAGAAAATACATCTTGGAGAATATGAAATATTGTTTTTAGCACATAATCTTTCCAAATCACATATCCTGGAAAGGGACTGAGCATCCTTAAACTTGCTGCAAAGACTACTTGAGTGGTTCCTGTAATCCAGAAGACAATAGTGTTTAGCATAACCTGAGTTGTAGAATATCTTTTCAGAGACAAGAAGAGTTTCCTGACTCCCCCCAGACAGACTAATGTTAATGGTTTTGTACTAAGGCTTTAGATGATTGCCAAATGCACACAATGTAGATGCACTATGCTGCCTTTCCTTTGATATTTCTATGATACAAAACGTCTCCTGCCAGCTTAGGGAGAAAAGGGCATCATATTTGGGCATAGAGAACACGTATCCATCCAAAGGGAAGTTGAAAAGAAAAACACCAACCATCTCGTACACACCTTTCACAGAAAACAATAACCAAGAGCCCAGAGAACATAAAAGAAAAGAACCCCCCAGAATTTTACTACTGAATTCTAGCCACATCTAAACCCATGCCATTAAGTAAAAGACAAATATAAGAAGTGTTTTCTAGATAGTCTCTGCCAGGGCAACCAGACCGTGCAAATATTAGATTTATGAGTTCCCAGACCTGCCCTTGAAACAAATCTACAAAATGTAAGTTTACTCTTTGGAAGGAATGTCTCAAGATAGTACATACTTTAGATTATCAGTAGATGTACAGTAGGCAAAGTTCTACAGTCTTACTCTTGTAAGGGACAGTATTTAATAAGTTACACTTGAAATGGAATAAACAATGTAGAAAATATGAAAGTTGGAAAAATATCCTGTACAGAACTGTCAGAGCTTAGGCAAACACCTAAAGAAAGAAAAGAAAGAGAAAAGAAAGAAAGAAGAAAAATAAATTAATGAAAAGACCTAGAAATAGAAGTTGTATCTAATCATAAGGATAGGTAAGAGACTACAGTCAATTAAAACAGAAGCTGTAGAACAGTAAATTCTTCAAATAAAATGAAAACTACCCTAACTTGCCTGAGTAAGCACATGATTGTGAATCTTTCTGATTCTGTCTGCATTTCAGAACCCATAAGAACAAAACAAGAACATCCAACCACACAGGACCAAACCAAGGGTAAGTTGGTTAATAAAGATGTAGTACACTATACTTCCTCCTTGAATTTTCTTTTTCTTCAACCTATTTTATTTCTTTGTTCTTCTCTTGCTGAGAGAAATATGGGACTGTCTTCCCCTCACAGACTGTGCACAGATTTAACCAGGTCACTAACCAGTAAGTCATTGATTTCCATTTGATTTTTGCAGTTCCTACAGTGAATATTCAAAGCTCAGTCTAAAAACAGCACATACAAAGCAATCTAGAGAAAATAACCCACTGCTAAAAAAAAGAAAACAACCCAGCATTGATACTGGAAAGTATATTTAGACACACTCCAACTGGGAAAAAACAGGAGCAAATGATAGAAAAGGAAAACATCATAGCCAAAATGGCCACTTAAGGCAGCTCCAATTCTTGCCCAAACTGTCCATAAATTTTATCACAGAACAGTACCCAAAGGGAACTCTCAGACTCTGGAAAAAAGCCTAGCTAGACTAAACCTGGAATATAGACTCAGATTTGAGGTAGGTAACTGCAACCTTTAGCACTCAGGAGAAATACCCTAAACTGGCCTTGCCCCTAGAAGTTCATCAATTGTACCATAGGACTGCCAATACACAAATACCTGAGTGCTCTGTGGAAGAGATACCACCTGAACCTTCTGTGTGTCAGAGACTGAAACAGGTAATGCCTGCTCCAAAAATACAGAGGGTGCCACTTCAGTCTCTTGCTTCAAGCGTGGGAGGCAACAGACAGAAACTGTAACCACTAATTTACTGGTCCCAGTCTCACAGATGCTTTCTCCACACAGGCAACATTTCCAGGTGGGAGATAAATTTAGGAATAAAGCAAAACAAGCAATGTGCTCTATTCTGAGAGTGTGGGGGTGAGCATGGAATAGTGTCTGTATTGCCAGATGAATTCCAACCCCAGTAAGTGGGAATTCTTCCTCTACCACTTCCCCTTTCCCTTCCCTAGTCAGAGGATGCCATGCCTGGGACTGGCACACAGATGATGGGGTATCTCCCTCTCAGACTACAGAGAATCAGATTTCAAAAGGATCCCAAAGGAAATAGAGAATACTTCTTTGTTTAAGCACACATTTCAGAGAAAAAAACTTCCTAATCCCTAAAAAGTCAGCAACAATGAAGTTCTGTTGTCCAGATACAACAGAGAAATGTTGCTAGTGCCCTTGGAATTTAGCCATCCATCCACTTCCCTTCACTTCCTTATTACTTTTAACCACAACTCACCCTCCTCCCCTCCACCAGCAAGCCTTAAATTCTGCGTCTCTGAAGCCTTAGAGGATTAATATACTGCAAAAGCTCTTTATAGCTGCAGACAAAAGACATTTAAGCCCAGTACAGGCTTAAAGAACACTATTTATTTTATGCTTTTCTTATGTAGAAACATGTACACAAAGAAGTCCTTACATTTCCATCCCAGCCTTTTTCAGCAAATTCAGTTCATCTGAACTTTTTAAAAGTGAAATTTTTTTTACTTTTAAAAAGTTCAGATGGTGACCATGACCCCTAAATCTTAGTCATCTTCTAGTTTTTTTTTTTTTTACTACTATACTAACACACAACTTATCTAAATAGCAAGTCTGCTTTCTAAGAACTAATCCACAGGGTCTTTTTCAGGCAGGCTTGAGTTCACTTCACATTCATGCCAACCTCCAAGAAACTGGACAAGTACTACTGAAAGGAGGCTGAATCCTAGCCAAGACAACAGCTGTGAACTAGTTTTTGGTCAGCCAAGACCACAGGCACAGCTAAACTGCACCTGCTTTTACATTAACCTAACAGTTCTTGTCATGATACGAACCCTGCCACTATTTGCATTCTCATAAAAAAATTACTGAAAAACACACACCAACAAANCCCAAAGGATATTTCTGTCTGCTTCACTACATAAACACTCTGCTTTAAAACAAAACAAAACCAAACCAAACAACAACAAAAAAAAGAAAACTGAAAGAGAACCCCAACCCCAAAAGAGTCAGTATTTGGAGACTAAAATATTTTGCACTGATTCATTTAGTGGCTAAATACTAAAATCCATTAAGTATTTAGCCACTAAATAAAGAAAAATAAAAATACTTTAATGAAAAATTTTGTTCTGCTATGCACCAACTTCACATAAATCCATCACAACTACTACCCCTGTTCAATCATTATTTACTGGAGTTCTCTCACTGCTTCTGCAGCTGTACAAAGTGATGGCCTGAAGTAACACTGAGGAGTTTTGCTGTATGTTATTACTACATTTGCACCACTTCTTCCTCAGACTTTACCCCATGATATGAAATATGAGTTATTTTTCTGAATTCCTGAAGAGTCTCCTCACAATCCCATCCATGGATCCCTTACTTCAACATAACGCCCAGAGACCAGGATCTGCTGAGCAGCTGGTGAATGGCATGGTGAGGGTTTTGTTGTAGTTTTGGTTATTTGGGGTTTGCTGTTTTTTCAGTGGGGTTTTCATTGGCTTGGGTTTTGTGGTTGTTTTTAGCTATCTTTTAGCTATGTATCCAGTGTATAACTGTACTCAAATCAATCGCCCTATTGCTTTATAGTACAACTAAAAAGCAGTTTAATGTGAATTATTAAATCAGAGAGTACTAATATTAGCTCTTTTGAGGATTACAGTACACTACAATATACAGAAAGGTGATGGGGGAAATTGCCATCTCCCTGATTTACTATTAAAATTCCTCCCGAGTTTTTCAATTGCTTAATCCAAATTACAATAAATACATGCAAGCTGGAAGGAATTTTCACCAATAAAAACAAGAAAACGGAACTAGAGGAAGAAATTGAGCTGCTGAAACACTAAACAAGAGGCTAATACTAATTAAATTAAATGGAAATGAAAATGCTGATCTGCAGACTTTTAAATTATTTGTTTTTAGAAGCATGTACTGATGTTGAGACCAGCTTGTTGAAGCCCATGATATCTCTTAAGAGGCAGGTCTGGTATGAAAAGTGCTTTCACTTAAGTAGCAACATGTGCACACATGCAATATACAAAGCCCATGAAGCCTGATGGAAAAATCCAGAGGAGAATAAAGCAAGAACTAAAACTTAAACCCTGCTCCTTCCAGACAAGGACACACAAAGACAAAAATCACCCTTCAATCTCAGCATCTCCAATCTAGTTCCCAGAATACCAACACTGAAGTCCATTGAATACCAACATCAATTAGCTGTACAGAGATTAAAACCATGCCCAAACCACTGATGATGATTAAGGGCTCACTTTATGAACGAGCAGAAGCATCGTGCAATAAATCCTTGGCCAGCAGCAGAAAATGAGAAAACAATGTGAAGAAAGGGGAGGAAAAAAAGAAAAAAAAGATTAGTTATTGCTCCAGAGATGTAATATTGTCCCATTACAGTAAGTCACCATCTCTTTTTCCCCTGAAGGAATGAATGAGTATAAAATTAGCATTACCACATGCGGGATTCCAAGAACAATTCAAAAGAATTCCTGGTTCCTTTATAAAATTTTGAACCTGGTCTCATTTGGACAACATCTTCTAAAGAAATTAAAGAGGTGACCAATTTAATAACAGTAACTGATGATCACAGGAGGTTGCAGCAGCAGAATATAAGTTTCACCTTATGGCAAAATTTCTGTTCCTATAACCATTTAATTGTGCAATACAAACACCAGGAATTGCTCTCCAAATGCAGAAACGAGGAGAAGGGCAAACTGAGCACGAGACACAAAGTCCAGGTTCACTAAACTGAAGATTTAACAAAAGGTAGAGGTGCCAGAGGTGGTCAGTGACCTGTTCCATGCATGGACAGGTTCAGGCCACATTTTTCAAAGGTGCAGTTACACTTCTAGCTAAATTTCAATTTAGCAAATAAGCTTCCACACTTAAGGTTTTAATACATCAACCATCTATTCACCAAAAGCCCCAGCCCAGCTAAGGGCAAAATATTGATGGCTAAACAATAGGATGAATATTTATTACTTGTCTGGGTATCATGAAAGCCACAGATAACTGAACTTGGTTTGAACTCTGGAAATATCTGTGGAAGAAAAAGCCCTAAAATACAAAAATATGCAGCTTCTTTTTACTGTTTGTCAAAATTCACCACACTTTTTATGCGACAATCTTTTTCCACTGAAAAACTGAGCATGCAAAACTGCCTTCAAATTATAAATGTAATGTTGAAAGAGAAGACACAACAGCTAGAGCACTGCATCTTCCAAATACTCAAAACTTGGAACATACACATTTAAGCATCTGTTCTCAGTCTACATTCATTTGCATACCAGATATCTGACTCAACAAATTAAAGCTCATTGTCTTCTAAGAATCTAAAGGTAAAAAAAAAAAAAAAAGAAATAAAGAAAGAAAACATACCATGCCTGAATGTTTCCTATTACCTCTTGCAATATTACTGTTAGCCCAGAATGTTGAAGGACAAACATGCAAAGATTGTTGCCTTTTGACACAAATCCCTTGTTCACTTGCAGTAGTTTGAGAGCCACAAAGAGGATTTTAGGTCAGGGCTTCCAAGTAGTACCCAAAAGGGAAGAGATGGTAGCTGTGTAAGTGCTGTCACCCACAGGACTTAAATACTCACCAGAACATACTCTATTCAATTACCTTTCCTTTTAGCAAATATGCCATGACAAATCATGGATATAGATATGGTATCCTCTGAGACAAAAGGCAGAAGACATCAAATAAGGGCTGCTGGAAAACAGTGTTTGTAGCTGGTGCTTTTTTTTTTTAACTTATCAAGAAGATTTTTAACTTATCAAGAAGATAAGTTTCTGTTTGCTCACCTGAGAGCAGTCCATCAGTCCATACTGACTGACATTACCTATAGTATATTTGCTGTCAATATGGACAGCATGGATAATACAGATTTCCTTCAGTTTGCAATGTAATATAGCTTTAATGAAAGATGTTCCTGCCTGTAACCAAAATAATTAGCAATTGAAAGAGTATTTGACCAAGACATCTGTGTCTCTCCTTTTGCAAGTCACCACATGTGGGATTCTGTATTAGAAATCTGCAAACTTTCAGTGTTGAAGGTCAAACACTGACCCTACCAAAAGGCTCCCACCACCAAGTGGCCAGGACTGAAAACTTTTGGCAGCCCACACTTTCCTGTGGCAGCCCCTTTGCAGCCCCAGTCACACTGGGGCTCTGAGGTCTTCAAACTCAAACCCCAAACCCAGACATCAAACCACTTCCTCTAGATCAGGATTTGTTTATTTATTAAGTAAGGCAAATTGTGTGTTACGCTTCAGTCTGCCAGCTAAATATACAACATGCAGCTTGCACACTTGTTTGGCAGTTTCCAAAAGCACTTGCTTGCTCAGTTTGGCCTCCACTGATCAATACTCAGAGGTCCAAATACGATCTCAAGGAGAGGGCTGCATACTAACCTGGTACCCCTGGAAGAAACTGAGTATCTCCTTCATTCCTGTGTTATATGGCAAGCCCTGCATCCGGACTAAGGCTCCAGGCTGGGGCAGGATCGGAGTGTGGGTGGCAGTGGCAGCAGCTGCCACAGCTCCTGGAGGAGCTGCAATGTACCCCACCGTGGTAGGAGATACTGGAGGACTGAAAGAGAGAGAGGGAGCAAAATTGTTACAAAAACCAATAACTGGTTCTACTACTCAGAACAGGCAAAGATGAAACTGAAAATTTAGATTTGAAAAATAATCCAAATACCACAGAAAAACAAAGAGTCCTGATGTGGATTGTTTTGTGGACTTTGACAATTTCTCTTCAGCATCTCATGAGCTATTTTCAGAGAAAGGAGGGAAGGGAAAATAGCTAACATTTGTAGTTAAAGACATAAGGAATGGAATTTGATATTTCACAGAGGAGTAGAAAAAGTAGCTGCAAATGACTTGTTTTAAGATCGTTAATAAAAACTCAAAGAAATAAAGGAGAAGGGTGTGCCATAGTATGAAAAGGAGGAAAACACCCAAATCTGGCATTTCTGAGCCACAAAATAGTGAGTAATTAGCATCTCCATCTCTGGTCAGAGCCCATTTAGCCAATTACTCAAGCTAGCAAGTGTCACAAGCCTAGGAGCTATCAGTGAACAAGCTATTTCCCCACAACTCCTGTGTACCAGACTTCAGTGACTCATGCTGATACCATCTGTGGGAAGGGAAAAGGTGGAGATTTGCTTTGCTTTCACATGTAAAATGTTCTTTGGTCTCACTGATGTACGAAATCAAACCTAGTACACACCTATGATGAGTCTTTCAGCATGGAAACAGCATTCTAAGTAAAAGAATAAACTAAGAGGTGAGGGTAGAGCTGTGGATTGACACAGCTTCTCTTTGGACAAGAAAAAGAACTGCCTTGATGACATTGCCTCAGTGCCCAAAAAACCCTTTTTGGCCAACATTATCACGAGATTCAAGCAGAACCTACAGAGGAGATGAGCCCCCTCACAA
Source organism: Ploceus nigricollis (assembly GCA_013399945.1). Lineage (NCBI taxonomy): Eukaryota > Metazoa > Chordata > Aves > Passeriformes > Ploceidae > Ploceus > Ploceus nigricollis. The sequence goes on from VXBC01007352.1 coordinate 144,873, forward strand.
GGTCACAGAGAAACAGTTTAAATGGTTTCTGCCTCTGTTAATGAACATTAAGTTCCCAGGACTACCTACAAGTAGTAGGTACTTCTACTACACTAGAAGTACAAATTTAAGAGTTGTTCACAGGTGACCACACAGTCACCTACTGCACTGGGATGAAAGGTCAAGAGGAGCAGTGAAATCTCGGGGTTACCTGGGATAGTAAGCTGTGTAGTTCATGTAAAGCTGAGCAGCCTGGGCTGGGTAGTAGGTAACAGTTGGAGGAGCAGCTGCAGAGGCCTGGGGTGTCCTGGTGGATGGCAAGAGGGCTTGTGGCTGGTAAAGGGCTGCTGCCTCCGCTGGGATCACAGCTGCTGTTTGGAAAGCAGCATAAGCTGGTGGAGAAAGACCTAAAACCAAACCAGGACACAGCAACAAAAAGCAATCAGAATGGAGAAGTCTCAGATGAGTAACTCCTCTCCTACAGCAATGTGATTAAAACCATCTGGGCATGATTGATGAACATGAGCAAAGACTGCTCTCTAGCCTCTCCCCTGGAGAACTTTGCTACATTGCCACAAATAACAACCGGGGCATTTGGAATGAGTAATTCCTAAAAGTTCACAGATCCTAGATCTGAGCAGCCTTGTCTATATGCAAATGGAAAGTAGGGAACTTCAGAGTTAATAAAAGAAAGCATAAAGCCATGTGCATAGAGAAAGCAGGCGTGCACACCAACACACCCTGGTGTTTTCTAACAGAAGTTGTACTCTGTGGGACAAAAGCACCATAACAGTGCTTGGGCATCCATAACTACTGACCGTGGGACTTCATGTATAAGCTTCCTGTGACTTCAAAAAGTATTTTTAGGATATAGCAAATGGAAGGGAGAATACCCCACTAGATCACTAGTCTGATGCATTTTGATGAACACATACCTAATTAGTACAGGAACAATAAACTTGGCTTGGTGTGCAGTCAAATTGGTTTTATACACTATATTTGGCAGCTTTTTATTATATTGCAAATACACATCAGTATCTGCTTTGTGATTTGGTAGTGAGACTAATTAGAATAGTACAGTAAAATTCAATTATAGTTCCTCAGTAAGGTTCATTGTAATCTTAAAATAAAAAAACTAAAATCCATCCAACTTCACCACTCTATGGTTGGTTAGTATATCATCCCAGTGGGTATTTTCCTTCAAAAATAAGCCCAAAGAGTACCTTCTCAATGCTCTGAGGCAAGATAGCAAGAGCACTCATCGGCAGCTGGAATACAGAACTTCTCCCCATTTTAAAAATACCTCTCATTCCAAGTAGGTTTCACTACAGGCAAGTCTACTGCAGAGCTCAGAAGAACAGTACACCCATAAAAAGCAAAGTATGCAACAATTTCACTGGCAAGGCCTTGCTGCCCTCTACTCACCACCGAAAATACAATAAAAATGCCTCTGATCAGTCCCATTATTGCCCAAAGGGAACAATTCCAATCTTAGCATGTACACAGATGGGTGATTATTGATCATGGCAAAACCCAAGTCAAAAGGTGAAAGGCCACAAAGCTTCAGCACCTACCACATATCAGCCTTTAGCAGCAGAGAGCAGAAGAATTGGAGACTTACATGGTAACTTACATGGCGGTGGGGATAAGCCACTACGATTTAAAGTGCCACCCATTAAAACAAAGTTCATCTCCTCTCCAGAACACTGGAATACTTCCACATAACGGTCCTTCATCATTTTTTTGTGACATTTTTGAGCCACCATAAAGGCTTTGTCAGCGGATTTCATTTGGATAAAAGCATCACCTGACGGTCGTCCCTAGGGGAGGCGGGAAGTAATTGTAGGTAAATCAGTTATGATGAAATCACCCAGATCACAAGAAATGCAGAAAGGACTAAGATCAAACATCTACTGAAAGGCTGGATCATTATTCCTTTTCTGGCACGAGAGACTCACAACTCAACAATTCTATTTAGGAGCAGAAAAACCAAGACTCATGCAATCAGTGCCCAGTTAACACAATGCTACTTCAGTCCTCTGCAGAAAGAAACAGAATCATGTAGCATGGAAAAAAATGGAGGTCTCTCATCCAAAAGCTGTTCAAAGCAGGACTAACTTTCAGTTTACGTCAGGCCACTCACGGCCTTCTCCACTTGAAATCTGAGCATCTCCAGGGGTGAAGGCTCCATATCACCACTGGGAACCTGTTCAGGTCCTTAGCTAATTTCTCATTGTGATTTTATTTTTTCCCTTTTCCGTTAACTGGAATGGGGTTTTTTGGATGTAGTTTATTCACATTGTCTCTTATTCTTTTGCTGTGAAGCTCTAGGAAGAGCCTGGGTTTGCCTTCCCTACAACTACTTTCCAGGTAATAGCACAACAGCATAAAGTTCCAGATCCTTTAGTAGAGTCCATAGCTACATTGGAAGTTGATTTCCAGGTCTGATTTTTTGCAATCTGACAGGTATACCTGTCTGTATAAAATATAAAAAACTTCCTTAACCAAAAAAAATACACACACCAAAAAAAAAAAAACCCTAAACAAATATAGTAGATCTCTCATTTGTTTTCTTTAATATCTCAGTATTTCTGTCATTAAGAACTTACTTTTAACACAAGACAATAGGGAAAATGTATCTCTATGATCACATCATTAAAATATACCTAAACCACAATTTTTAATTATCAACTCTCTTTAAAGCATGAGCAACTGCTAATCAAGTTAGAAAAACTTCATTTTGACACAAAGACCACTCAAACAACATAGCAGGAACCCTGAAGCTGGCAGAGCAGCTATGCCGTCTAAAGGAGAGATTTCTGTCGTGTATCTCCAGCCTCTGGCTGAAAACAGCCTCCAGGATAAGGTTATTATTCAAAGAACAAGCTTCATCTCCCCAGGCTGATGCATATATACATACACAGAGAGAAAAGCAAGGGTGTATGTAACAGAGGAAGAGAAATGAGGCAAAGACAGACTAAGAGAACATTGTATTTTCCCAAGGTTGTAGAAGACTAAAGCCAAGATCAGGTAAGCTGCCCTGACTTCTAACCTGTTAAATCACTGCAAAGTTACTCCTCCCATGCAAAAATGCTGTTACCTGCTGATTAAGGACCATGTGAACTCCATGGGGCTTGATATCCCCTGTGGCATCTCCCATAAATTCCAAGATGTCATCAATGCCAGCAGTGTAAGGAAGCCCTCTGAGCCGGACGCAGTCGCGGATGCTGCCCGTGGCAATGGTGTATGGTGGGGGTATGACTGGAATGATGGGAGTTGGAAGAGTTGGAATAAGGGGTGTTGACATGTATCGATTAAGTACCTGTTGGCAAAAAACCCACAGCAATGCAGATTTACAATCATCTGTCTGAGCACAGAGCAGTTCTCACAACACTATTTCCAACAAACCCTTCTTATGCCAAATTGCAGCTAGTTTCCTGTTGGGCATTTGAAAGTTTCAAACTCAAAAAAGGAGAGGGGAAAGCTAACAAATTCAATTTGCTAGACCCCAATAACAGACTTTTCTCATGTCAATATAAAAAAAGTTAAAAGCCAATTATTGTTTATAGGATTTCAAAAAAGAACATCTGAAATCATATCTGTGCTAATAAACCAATATTGCTACATACAGTTCTTAGTTAAATCAGGGTAAATTAAAAACAGCCATTTTAAAAGAACTGAGACCTGAAATAGCTAGTAAGTAAAAGCTCTAATTCTAATTTATTCTAAAATCTGACTGGTTAAGTGAGGGTGCTTATTTGTTTAACCCCAGTGCTCATCTCCAAGTACAGATTTTCTGAGGAAAAAATAAAAATTAAAGATAAGAATATAGGAGACTTTGATCTCAACATTTTCTCTTGACTCATTTCCAAACGACAAAGGGAACATATGACACATGTTGGGGCTTACTGCTGAAAACCATTTTTAGTGATGATTATCACAAATAAACACATTCTACTGGAAGAGGTACTAAAAAACAGGTTACAAAGCTTTAGTTTTGTTAAAAGTGATTCGGCTTAGGGAGTTTGTTTCAAGAATCTCTTTGTAACGCATTTCAGGACAGAAATCTCTCTCAGTTGAGTGGACAATATTACAATTACTTTGTTCTAACGCTAAATAGACGAGAGCTGGCTTTACTTGTAATTATTCAGACAAGTAGCCTGTAATTTCCTAAGAAATAATCTCTTGCCCAAGCAGCAAAAAAAAAAAAAATTCAGGTGTCAGCCTAGACAGCTGTCATAGAGGAAGAAGTAATGACATATTGGTAGAATATAAGTTATATCCAGCAGTTGCTCATTTCATGCATCCAGATTTGGATTTAATATTAGAAATTCTGCACATGGAGACTAGCATTTAAGGACGATACTGCAGGTTTTCAAGAAGCATTACTACAATACTATCAATCTACTATATTTTTAGAATTATTTTTGTGATTTCAGTCATCCTTTAAGGAGAAGAAAATTATGCAGTGATTTTTACTTTATAGTCTGAAGGATGGTAAAAAAAAAAACCACCCAAGCAGTGGCAGCTTAAAAAAAAAAAAAACCAAAACAAACACCCCCTCCCCAAACAAACAAAGCAAAAACAATGCTGCATAATTTTCCATGCCCATTAGGAAACATGTATTGGCCTTTCTTGACATTTTTCATATAATAAATGTTCATGGTTGTCTACAACATATTTGTATGCAAGTGTTAGAATAAATGTTTCAACTGTTCAGTTTTGAGTCTCACAACCAATAGTTACAACCTGTTGGACCTCTGCTGCTGTGCTCCTGAAGAGTTCAATGTAACGTTTTCCAAGTATTTCTTTGTGTTTTTTAAGTGCATTCTGTGCATATTCTTCACAGGAAAATAACACAAATGCATCTCCTGTGGGCCTGCCATCTGGGTACTTGACAAAGAGAAGTCCCTCTTTCCCTCCTGTGACTGGGCACTCTGGCCCCAGGAACCCCAAGACATCTTCCTGAGTAGCAGTGAATGGAAGGCCTCTCATCCTGATGATAACTTGATTCTCCTTAGATAAGAACTGGGCCACTTCATTGGAGGTGCCTGGTAGAGAGATAACAGCACATGGTCAGCCGAGAACATACAGTCAGTGCTGGGCACTCAGTTCCAGGGGATGCAGCTGCAGCAGCAGCAAAGCATTAAGGAGGAATGCAGTAGGTAAGCAGCCAGCAACAAACCCAGACAAGACCCAAAACACTACTAACTCTCAGCCATCTATTTTGAGGGGAAAACCTCTTAATCTGCAAGTGCTTCATATTTTAATGAAATCTGAGCGAAGATGAGATTAGTGTGAATTGATACAAGACACACAGATGCTTCCACTGCAAAGGCTGGTCTTCCTCTCAAGAAGGAGGGAAGTCGGAACATCACAGCTAAAATGCTCACAGCTCAGTTTCAACCACATGAAAACAGAACTTCACATGGTCAAGCATTCTTGGAAGGCAAAACAGGAAAAGCTACTTCATTATCCATTTGCATCCTCAGTCAAGGAAAAAAAAAAAGAACTAGAAGAACATTCCTATGAACTTAAGTAATCACATTGAACTCCAGCATCACTTACCTCCTGCAATTTTTAAGAATTCTTCCCCAGTTGCTTTGTAAACCTTGAAAGAAAGAACAAAAAAATCCACATGAAAATCACAATGTTCAGCTTTAAACCACACACACTTTCACAAGAAAGAGAATTGTGTTTTGGTACTTTGAGCAAAACAGAAGTGCAGTTTGGTTTTAAATGAGAAAATAAAAAATAAAAAACCTAAAAAAACCCTAAAATATTCAGGTTTCTCTCCAAAGATTTGTTTCAAGTCACAACTTTTTACCTCAATGTATCTGCTACCCATGTGATGCTTGTGCCTTTCCAAGGCAAGGTCTCTCTGTTCAGAATTGACAAATCGAACCAAAGCCTCCCCATTTCTTCTTCCTTGAGAATTCAGACAAAGAGCCACACCACCTCTGGAAGGTAAAGCCAACAAATACAAGCTTAGTCTGAATCTTTAATACATTTAATAAATAATTGTATAAGAATAGTAAAGGAATCGGACTTTAACATGAAGATTGAAAAAGAAATTGCCACAATTTGATTTTTGTTGTAACACAATTATACTTTAAAATATGCTTCATTGAGATCATGCATCTCATGTTGTTTACCACTTTCTCAACTCCCATAAAGATGCAAATTTGTCCTTCCTATTATCTCAGAGATGCACATTTGAACTTCCTCATCACACTAAACAAAAAAATTATATTTTCTCAGTGTTGGAGATCTGGAATATATATTAAGTGACAGGTATGCTAAATAACCTCACTCTCTTTATATATATGTATACACATTAATCTATACATAGGTATACACATGAATCATATAAAAATTTATTCCAAACAGTACTTAGAAGTTTCTGAATGTGGCCTGTTGAGGAGATATAGAAGAATAATAAATTGGCACAAAATGAAAGCTTTTTTCATGTCTTGGCCTCTGCTTTGATTAATGCAATAGGAGTTTCTCCCTTTTGATACTAGCAATAAATGAACATGCTTTGGTTTTCAATTGATAAGTCTCTTTTCTTCTTCACACATTTCAAAACTTTTTCTTGCACCCCTAAGGCTGGTAAACCTGTTCAGCTGTCATGGCCACAGTGTGGGAAGGGGTCAGGTGGGGAAAGACTGAAGGACTCCAGTGGGGGGAGTGAGGGATGTGTGTAAAACAAATATTAAAGGAACTTGCTATTAAAGGAAAGTGATAAAGCAAGGCAAATTCTCCTTATCTTACTTGGCAATGTTGAGTCCTTTGAAAAATCGAGCGATATCCTGGTCTGAGGACTGCCATGGCAAACCTCTGGCACGTATTACTGTCTCACTGTCCACAGTTTCAGATTTACTACTGCACAGAAAGAAAAAAGACAAAGTAAGCTTTAATACAGGTTTTCCAATATTTTATCAAACTTCAGATTGCAACTAATTGAATTGTAAATTGGGAGCATATTTTCTGTTGAGACTCTCCTATGTCCATTATTCCTTTCAATAAAGAAAGGGAAGATAACTTGGATAATTCCTTTATATCTACAACACTGTAGATGCACAATGTTGTCACCACGTTGCAATTCCTTAAATAAAAAACAGGACAACTGCCTCAATGTAAAGTAATGAGGAACTGAATTAATTTTATTTGAATGATCTAGCAATCCAAGCAACACAAATTACTTATGCCTAAGATATTTCAGTCTGGTCACTGAAATGCATTTGTAAAGAATGAGCCATCCTGTTCCTTCATTCCTAAACCCAGCACCCAATTTAGCGTGTAAAACCACTTTAGGAAGCACCACACAGCTCATGTAGGGGGCACTGGCCATCAGCCCTATTGACTTAGGGAAAGTTCACAAATATTTCTTCACCCTGGGTAAGATAAGCCAGCCTCGCTGCCATGCAAAACAGAAGCAAGAGAACAAAGAGCATTTAACTTGCAGTGACTTTAAAGAGATGGACTAAAGTACAGCATTCAGCATGCCAGCCACAGTCAGGCTGCACTGGAGTGACTGCTGAGTACACTGGGCTGTTCTCAGGAGCCAGCCTGCTTTCACATGACCATGGGGAAATATTCACAAGCTTTCCTTGCTGTACGCAAGACTCATCTTTGTTTGTAAACAACCGTGACAAAGGCACTTACCAAGGACCTGTTTCATACTTGTGTTTCACAGTTTCAGGCTCAGTAAATATGTGATCTGTGACAAAACAGGAAGTTTATATATAACCAGAGTCAGAGATTACTTAAGAATGACAGCACCGCTGCCAATTCTTTCAGAAAAGAAGGATTTCAGCATTCAGTGTAAATAGTTAACTTACTACAACCTTCTGAAAGCATGCTGAAAATGATAGCCACCATGGTCTTCACTTGCCACACGCCAAAGTCCTCCTCTGCTTCATCTGTCCCTAAGCCTAGATCTAAACAGGTGGTTATAGAAAATAACAGACTTGCACAATCCTTTGTAAACAAGTCATAAGGCTTTCCTGATATTAGCACAAAACTAATAATCAAATGTACTGGTCTTAGCAGGGACATGTAGCTATTAGACATGTTCCTCTACTCATAAACTGGTTTATATTCACTTCAACAGACAACGATTTGAAAACTATTGAGAGCTTACATAATTTCAGTGTTAACAGTCCAAAAAAGGAAAAGCTGAGTAAGTTCCTATGACTTTAAACATAACTGAACTTTAATCCCATTCAGATGGGCCCCAACAATCCTTCTAATTTGAATTGAGATGTAGAGTATTGTGTGGGTTTTGTTTTTGCTTTATTTTAAACTCAGTGCAGTCAGGATCATGCAAGATAACTATTATCAGCAAACAGTGAAAACCTGCAGGCCAGCTAGTGCTGAAAAAGCCCACTGACAGCTCAGCTTTTCCTTTAAGATCAAGTACCAATGCAAGTGATGCTTTTCTTTGGCAGATTTACTAAATATGGTTTAGAAGTCAATTAGATTCAATTTGGGGAAAAAAAAATTACAAGCAGAGCCACTCCCCCGACACACACTTAAGCAGACACTCCTTTCACTTTACCTGTGAGTTTATAAAACCCACATCTAGCTTTATTCTTCTAAAGTCTGTTACAATCAGAGATGAAACTCAAGGAGCTTAACTGATTGTGGTTTATAAGCTGCAGCAAAAGGATACATTCTGCCATGGTCTTGATAGTCTGATCTTTCACGGCGGCTGAACTAGGGTAGCAAGTGTGGAATTCTTTGCGCAGATCATAAAAGGAATAGAAGCAGTCTGACAACAAGAAGTTCTACAAGGAAGGCAAAAATGTTTGTTTTGTACATGCTATCCCTTTAAATTTCAATTAATACTTTTGAACTGAATGAGGCACTCTCAGAAATCATGTAGTTCCACGTCACCAGCTTGTTGGTGATGGAGCAGTTTGGTTCCTTTGTAACACAGTTCAAATTCCATAACTCTACAGAAATGGATCTCTACCTGAACAAAGTCAAATAGCCTCTGTGAGTCAGGCCCATGCAAAACAGCTGGAGAGGATGGCTTGGAAAAAATATTTTAAAATACCTACGTTTTGCTGTTTAATTCCCATTTTTGACACTATTTTATCTTTTGCAGCTACACTGAAAAGCAGATTTGTACCAAACCGTGATGACAAATTTTAAATAAATATTGCCACAGAATACAAAATCTCTTTCAGCAACTTTCAGAAAAAAAACCCAACAACTGGCCAGCTCCTTCCATGTCAGCAGCTCTCATTCTTGTGGGGCTCCTGCAGACCCTGCTAAGCCAGCAAACTCAAGAGCCACCACTCAAGGCAAGGTTCTCCTCCCTGTGCATGACAGGGTGCTCTAAACCTTCCAGGAACTTGGAGCAGAAACTCCTTCTTCATGGGGGAGTAGCAAACAAGATGCAGCTCTGCTTCCCACTGAATAAATGCAGATGAGGAACCACTGCCAGGCCACATCACCACCCGTGTGCTTACCCTCCACAGGACACTGGTTTAACACAAGCCTAAGCAAAGCAGTAGTTCTCCATCACTTTTACTGAGGTTTGATCTGTGCCTCTGTTTCCACTCCACACACAGAATTCAAAGTATTTGTATTGCTTCTGCCTCTATCCTGTTTTTCCTAATTTTCCTCTTCCTTAAGCTCATCTGGGAGTCCAAGTAGTGCGGCTGACTTTCAAGAGCAAGTGCCTAAAATAACTACTCAGGGCTCAGGCAGGGAGGGGATCATCTTCAGTAGTCTTGGGACACTCTAGTTCCCAGGTGGAATTGTATCACTCCCCTCCCAGTGCTGCCTCTCTGCACCAGTTCTGATCTTGTACCTTCTTGGATGTTTCCGGGTGGAGAACTTGACGGATGAGTAACTGGCCATCGCTGCAGAGTGTGTAAGAGCTCCTTCCAAGTACTTTCAAATCACTGGATACCAGCTGACTAAACTGGAAAATGAAGTGAAAAATTTCATTGTACTGATTGATAATTTCATGCATTTGCCATTACTTCAGCACTTTTTTTAAAGGAGATAAAGTAACTCAATATTTTGTAAAAGTTTTTTGAAAAACATGATGGAGAACAGACATGGGCTCCTGATTAATGTAAGCAAATAAACTGTATGCATTTGTGGAATGGAAAACAAGAACACCCAGAATATAGTAAAAAGACTAATTAGGAAGATATGGCAGAATTATGAGTTCATATGAAAAGTGATCATATTATATTGGTAATGTACAAAATCTGGACTAACTATAATTTAAGTTATTAAATATTTGAAAGAACTTTGAAGATAGAACACAATACTGATTTTGCAATACCCTTTCTTCACCTATAGCACCTTTGACTTTGATTATGTCCTTAATTTTTTTTTAACTTCAAAAACAACAACAACAAAAAAAACCCCTACCCATCAGGATTTAATAATGTTTCAAAAGTAATGTATTAAGAAAAGACAAACAAATAGTGATCTAATACCTTCAAAAGTAAAATTATAATCAAGTCACGTCCAAGCTAATAAAGTTCTTGGTAGAGATAAAGTGTTATGAATACTAGATTTTAAAAAATTATTCCCAGCCCTAGGATGGCTAACCCCCAGCAGATTAATTCTCAAGAGGAAAGGGCTCCAGCTGTCTTGTTCAACATTATTTTCCCTCCTTAGATAACAGTTTCCAGCCTTTTATTACTCTATACCAGTGTTAAATTCCTAGCCCTAATAAGTCAGCTAGCATATTATAGTACCTACATGTAAATATCAGTAAGCAGTACCTTGTTAACTAATTTTCAAGGGGACAAATGTAATTATTCTAAGCTTCCCTCTTGATGCTACTCCCTCCCAGGAAAGCATCACCTCACAAACAAGGCAATAATTACAATCATGATGCAGTAGCCACCCACTGCTCTCAGCAACAGCTTATAACTCCAAACCACCCACCCCCAAAAGCAAATTGCAAGCTGACTTGAGACTCAGACAATATCTTTGTGCTGTCTTTTAACCTGTGTATGAGGAGAAAATAGAGTTGGTTTGTTTTATCACAATACATGTGACACTACATCATTACAGTCTCTGCTCAGGAAAGATGATGCCCTAATGACCTGATCCCACAGCTACACAGAACTCACAGTGTGAACAAGTGTTGCAGCACCTGCAGCCCAAAGGTAAGGCTCCACAAGGGGAAAAACGTGTATTGAACATGATTTAGAAGGAGCAGAGACATGATTACCCAGGCTTTATTTCAAAATAACTGCTCAAACCAATCCAGGCCCTTTTCTAGGCTTGGGCAGCTGACCACAGTTCCACTACTATTTTGAGTTCAGAATCCTGTAGTAGTGGGTACTACACATCGAAACAGGCAACTGAGGGGCAGAGCTGGGTAAGGAGGGGCACTCAGCTTAGCACCTTGTGTTAATTTGCTTCATTTGCAGATATATTTACACATACAGATATGAACATATCTATAAAGTGGCATTATTTAATAGCAGAGAACATATTTTAAACTATAAGAAGGGTGAATATCCCCTCAAAACAGAAACCTTTATAATGCAATTCTCTGCACACTACCAAAACACACAAAAAGAACAAACACACCACACACAGACAAAATAACTAAAAATCAACCAACCCAAACCTACAGATTCACAAAGCCTGTTTCCTCCCAATTGCTAGTACAGGTTGTGGTCCTACCACAAGCTGAAGTCTTGAAGAACCTGAGGCTTTAAAGCCAGTTATTGTTCAAAGATGATTTAAAGTCAGAAAGCTGAGATCTGAGAGTGCTCAAAATACCTCAGTTGATGTGCAAACATCAGAAAAAGAAAAAAATTCCAGTGGACTCTAGAGGAACCACTTCAGAAAAGTAGTTCTGTGGACGGGAACAGTCACAGACCAACAACAAATATTCTCACCACAATAACACACATGAGGAGAATTGCCTTCTTACTAAATGCAGCAACTTATTAGTTGGTTTTTTTTAACTAATGGGCACAGTAAAGAGCAAATATTTGTAAAAAGGCGTTGGAAATGGTGATAGGAATCAGCCTCCAGAGGAGGTCCACAGGGATTCTTGCCAAAAGGAAGCAGAGTCTTACTGAAGAACAGCAATAAAACACTCCCCAAACCTTCAACTTTGTACCCTGTGTTACTGAAGATGCTCAAGAGCCAATACAGAGCGTGCAGTTAGGGAGCTATTTTGATCAGATACAAGAAGAAATCTAACCCACACAATTTGAAGAAAGCAGCAAATGTAAGCAGCCTCCTGCTGTACACATAAAACATAAGTATTGTAGATGAAAAAGACTTCATCAAATTAGAAAACAAAAGGAGAAAAATGTTTGCACAAGGGAGGAACTGCTCAGGTCAAATGGTGTAAGTCAAGTTAGTAAAAATCAAGACTGTTGCACTGAAATATTCACATTTTTTCCAGGTGGTGTTTCCCACACAACCTACAGCTGGAAAGGCAACACAGATATTTTCAGAAGCCGGTACTGAGAAGATGCCAGAGTAGTAAAATATTGCATAAGGACACAGATAAGCCCAGAATTCCAACTGTACTAAGGTTTAAAGAACTCCCAAGGATCAACATTTGTTTTTATTTTTACCAAGCGTAAGTATTTGCACTGCATATTTATTAAATGTCAGTGATAACATTCAACATTGCAAACTCCTTTCTAATGGGACAATCAACATGCCAAAACAATACTCTACTTTTCTTACCAAATGCAAAAAGCTTAAAGTGCCTTAGATAAACTGCCACAAGGTTGGCAGGCCTTGCTGGGAGCTTATTTAGAAACTTCTATTTCAAAAACAGCCTGTTCCAAACTTTGGGGTGTACTGCTCTGGAAGAGGGCAAGAAGACTGTGGGAAGAATAGTCAGGAGACATAAGCAATCTTCACTATCCAAACCAGCTGAACTATGGCATGGGTTAACTGAGGAGAGGAGGGGGTAGCAGAGTCAATGGGAAGATTCACCCAGGATCAGAGCACAAGGCAAAATAGCCCCAGAGGAACAACAGATATTTGAGATCAGCCTGAAGTAGCTTCTTTCATCCACAGGAGATGTCTCCTAATTCTGCAGGGGTTGAGTATGAAAGGCATAGCTGTGGACCAGCTCTTGCTGCTATAGATTACACTGGACCCTCAAGACTTTTAGGCAATAGATACACATAGCACACGTCAAATGCGTTAAAGCAGCTAGGACAGATGTGTTTATAAAGCCACATTGTTCAGCACAACAAGCCATACCAGTTAAGCAATTCAGCATTGCCCAGGAAAAGCCATCTTCAGCCTCCTTTCTTGCACCACAGATTTCAGGCAGCATTTCAAAAGACAGCCTTGAACCGGCATCCACCCAAATGGAGCAAGCAAAGGACAAGTTAAGACCAGCACCAGATTTACATTACATTTTTCTGTCTCACATGTTGAACAACCTGTCCACAACTCTGTCATTTCATAAATTCCATCCCCATCTCCTTCACTCCACTAATAAAATCCATCTCAGCTATTTACCGGCTGTCATTCACCTTCGTGCTGCCGTCCAAGCACGCCCCCACTTCAGCAGGCAAAGCTGCCCCACCTTAACGCTGCCCCCACCAAGCTCACACACCCTGTCTGCCCTGCTCGTCTGCTCCTTTCACAGCAGTTACACACTGTTAATCACCTGCTTGCATCTTGCAACCAGCCCTCATTTTCACTGCAAGAACCAGTCTATTAGCATCATCCTCCACCTTTCTTGCTTATTCCACCAGATCAGTCTCTCCAGCAGAGCTCTGATGAGTCATTCCATATTTAAAGGAATTTGTTTATTAATTCCACACCAAGATTAAAAACTGAACAGAGAGAAGAGGAAGAATCAAACAAGCTGCTCTGTATACTTGCCTCCACGAAACGTAAAGCAATTCTTAGAGAAAAGGTGGTGAGAGGGAAGGACAGACTTTGAACACCAGTTTGAAAAACTGGCTAAACAGGATTTTGGTCATGTAGCTGAGAGTACAAAGAGATTGAAGAGACATGTTTTGCCAGCAGCAAAGCTGGATGAAAGCCAGCACAAGCTGCTGTATTTTTTACAGATGAATCCCAAAGGACTAAAATAACAGCCCCCTTCGTGTTGCCTTAAATAGAGCTGAGCTAAGATGTAGATCTTGGAGAAACAAGAAGATTCTTCATTAAGCTTTTTCTACAGTTATGATGCACAAAAACTAAAATAAACATCTGTCTATTTGGATAGTCTCATTTCCCTTACTAAAAATAGCTGTCATCCTTGAGAAAGGCCACTGCATCTGTGCTGTATCTGTGCCTGGCATGGTAATTAAATATTGAGATAATTCAGCCACAGAATGCACCCATGCTGTCAAATGGAACCATTTCTAAAACACCATGGCACTCTGGGGGATTCTTTCTTCAAATCACCTCTGAGAAGTAACAGAAAATTCAGCTGCCTCTTATGCATCAGACTTCCAGCAGCTCCTAGTGAGTCTTTAAAATAGGATCCTTTCCTTTAGTCATGCACAGAATTTCTGTTTTGCTTCTTTTGGCCCTACTGACCCATCACAGCTAAGACAAGATAAAATATTTCACAGAGCTTCAGAATTAAAGGCATCCTGGCAGTTTAAGCAGGTCTGGAATGCCATGCTAAAGTATAACATAAAAATCCAGAAAACAGCTTAGCTTGTAGTCCACACTTAAGCAAGACTTGAATCTATTTTCAAGTAGAAAGATGAGTTATATTTATCAATATTCTTTGCACAAAGAATGGTCCTCACAGTGTAGGGATCTGGTTTCAAATCAGTAGTATCAACAGGATGTTACTAAATTGCCCAGAATTTACAATTTGGTGATTGCAGATGGTCTACTTTCTGCCAGATCAGCATATCAAAAAGTGCTCATTTTTTCATCCATGCCATCTTTAGACTTGGGAGGGTGAACAGATCATCTCTGGTCCAGTCAAAATTGGAGACGTGAGACAGAGATGATAGTTGATTTGGCTTAAAGCCAAAGTTCAAGTCAAAAGACTTTGAACAGGTTTAGCATTCTAGATTAGTGTTTTGCAAAAAAACCCCAAGCAAACAAAACAAAAACCACCAAAACAAACAAAAACCCTGACAATAAAGCTTTTTCAGGAATGATAGTTTTTTGTCATTTTTAAGAAGAAAACTTTCAGGAATAACTTAAAAGAAAAGTTATTTCGGCTCACTTAGAACTTACCTTCTGATATATTCACTTGAGCTTAAAAACCCCTCATATTACTAAAATGAAACTGTTCTAGAGAAAGTGAAAATAAGACTCCACAGTTCTATAAAGTACCCTGAGAAGAAAAAAGTTTTGTCTGAGGCACATAAATGTGCACTGCTTACATCTCCTTTGTGCAAACCTATGATTAAAGCCCTCCTGTTTATAACCATGGATGTTTTCCAGTCTAACTTGTATTTTTAAAAAATCATCATCACTTATTAGACATTACTGCAATTCACAACATTAGAGCTTTAGACTCTCTTTCAGGCTTTTGTTGTGAGTCATTCTTTGCTTGTAGCATTGAGCATATAACAATGATCAGTCTTCTTTCAGCTAACAGCAGCATGGAAAACAAAGGATAATCTTCAAAAAGGTTTTACCGAAGATTTTCTATTCCCAGTTCTGTTTCAACAGGCAAAAGGTACTGCAGTTGTTGCCTCAAAGCCTGATTTTATGCTAAGTCCTCTACAATTTATTCCAGAGAACACCCAAACCCAATTATACAGTTGCAGGTGTGGTTCCTGAAAGAAGATCTCCAGTAACTGAACAATGAAAGAGGCTGCTGAGAGAAGCTGCAGATTCTTCATCATTGAAGATACTAAAGACCCAAGTGGCCATGGTCTTTGCCAACCTACTCAAGTGTTCTTGCTCTCAGGGCTTGGGCTGGACAACATTTATAGGTGCCTTCCAGCCTCAGCTGTTGTGTGACTTCCACCACTTTGGACTTTCTTTTGCCTACTCTGCAGCTCCACCAAAGATCAGGACACCAATTGCACCACAGTGTGTCCCTGTGGGGCTGGGGGTGTTTGGGAAAGGACATGTTTTCCACGATGGGGGGAAGTGAAGGAGATCAAGAGTTGACATGCAGCCAAATCTCATTAACAGAACCTGTCTGCTGCTAAAACATAAGCAAGATTGAAGCACCACTGAAAAAGAACACCCAACAATCCTGAAGACAGTCCGAAGACTTAAAGGGTCTAATGCAGCATGAGAAAAGTCAGAAGTAACAAGCCATGGCTTTGGTATACAAAGCTTGCACACACATAACACACCATGACATGTCAGCCTAGGGAAATATTTTCACTTGGACTTTGTGCCTCAGTTCCTGCACCCATGAGGGTTTCACATTTATTTACAGTACTCTCCATGGGCAGCCTTCTGCTCCTTCACTCTTCCAACCCTGTTGATAATGTCAGCCTTATCCATGCAATGGAGGAATTTAAAGCATGCCAATACTACTGGGAGGTGCACAGACTGCGTTTCAGCACTATTTACAAGTATGATAACCCTTTATTGTGCTGGGTAACTTTTTAAACAGAGAATCCTATAGTAAGCCCTTGCCTTTGTTCATCTGTTAACTGATATTCCACATGGCTGATAATGGATATATGGTGACCTTGTACTGAAATTGCTGTATGGAAAAAAAAGAAAAACGTCTAAGCCCCAGTGTAGCCACAAGCTACAAATAACTTCTTTTCCCCTTCTAGCTAAACAGGGGAAAAATACAGTATTTAGATACCATTCAGACATAAACATGAAAAAGAAATTGCCCCTTAGTTTTATTTCATTGCAGGGCAAACCTGCAGGAGATGACAGAGGCAGCCCAAGTCCATTCACTAGAAATGTTCAAAAATAATATTGCCAGTTGATTTCTCCTATTAGGAGGAAGGCAATTATTTGCTCTACTGCACACTAATGCCTGAGATTATTTAGTGACTGCAGTCTAGCTTGGACAAAAGCATGGGGTTCATTCCCAGCTTGCCAGAGAATCTGATTTTGCTCAATATGACCAGTCAAGTTACATATCACCTTATACCTCTTGATGGCCTAGAAACTGCATTAAAGAACAGAAGGACTAATCAATCACAAAGGCCACCATAAATGCACTCAAGAGAGACATTACATAGTAGCCAAAACCAGTTAGAGTCCAGATCCATCTTTGGAATTTGCAAGTGTAAGAGCAAGTTTGCCCTACTAAGTCTCAAGGAGAGGCAGGATGTGGCACTGAGCTTCAAGCACTGGAGATTGCCTTCCCCTCAAGTACATTATGCTGCTTCTCACTACCTGGTAATCTGCTGTCACTTTGTCTTCTTTCCTGAACAGAGGTCCAGGCCAAGTGCTGCACACCCTGCTGCTTCTCTAGCTGTTCCAAAGCAGTCTCCTCTCCACACCAGCTGCTTATATAGACAAACTCCAGTTGATGCCTCTCTCACAGAAAGAAACTAATTATTTTCCATTCGTGCCGTGTGCAAAAGGTGACAACAGGGTCTCAGCTATCCTAGGCTTGGGGTTCTGCCGCAAAATTCCAATCACAAATCTTCAAAAGAAGTAGTAGTTGAAAAACACAGAATTATGTTTCTAAGTGTATTTATTATATTCACTTTTATTTTTTACTTTGTTGGAAAGCTGAAATTACAGGAAATAATACCACCTTGTCCTCCTCCTTGTTGTTACCTCACAGGTCACCACAAGTCTCTCAAGAGAGAAAGGCCTACAGACACTTCTTATAATTACTGCAAGACTTCAAGGGGGAAAATGGAAAGTATTCTTCAAGTTTATTGCATCCTTTCACTCAATAAGACAGAGAAAATTCCTTTAAAATTCATTATACTCCTTCAGAAGTAATAGAGGGACTGGCAACTTTAAACTTAGCTGGTGAGAGTAGCCTACAGCTAATTTCCTGCATAAAAATAAGTTTGTTTAGTGTTATTCAGCAACAGGTGGAACATGAAATACAGAAACAGAGCAACAATTGTCATGGTTTGTCTGTCCAGTGACACTCTGTGGAGCATAGAAAACAGACCATCGTTACTCAGGCCTGTGGTAAACTGTTTTAAAGATGAAACTTCCATATTATTTCTTTCTGTGGTTCATTTTAATTGGACCTGGGTCTTTGTGCAGCAAAGTATACAATAGCTAACTAAATGCTTTAATTCTTCCTAGGAAAGAATGCAAACATCTAACCTTCTGCCATGACAAAGATCTGTCCAAGCCATGCCACTTGAGCATTTTATGACCATTTTTGATTAATTATTTCTTAGATGGAAGTTTGAAACACCAGATTATTTGCATGCTTTCCAGCTATGGTATCTACAGCATCTAATTCAGGTAATGCATTAAGCATAAAAGGCAAGACCATGGCTCAGGCCACCTGAATGTCACAGCAATCAGGTCACAGGCTTTTATCTTCAAAAGCACAACCCGTTTTAATAAGAGAGTGTTGAAATACGCAGAGTACTCCACAAATAAGCTACTTGAAGTTAGCCTTGTGTAAGATAAAGCACCCCAGTCCAGCAACGTAAGAATTTCAGAGTTTATGGACTTTACTACTACATTATGTGTCAGGAAACTGCTAAATAAAGAAACACTTACTGAGATAAACTACATTTTCACTTTAAATTAATCTGCGTGAAAGACACCATAGCTATTAAAACCAAAAAAGTAACACAAAAATATGCATATCCTACAAAATACTTTATAATTTGTTAGCACAGACTATTCATAAGTCTGATTTTAAGCAAAAAGAAAATTCTGAATACTACTAATACAAAAAAATCCCTACTCTGTCAACCTTTTACCTACATTTCAAGCAGGTTTACAATGGTGCCTCACAGTCCTCACAGGCTGCTTGCTATCAGGTCAACTCACAGAGCAAGTCATTACAGCCTGAGAGACAAGGCTGAACATACGTTCCAAACTCTAGTTTTTAATTAATGCCATGACTGCAACATTTCCCAAAGTCTTGATATAAGCACAAGCTCTCTCTCAGTGTTCTATACCTCCCCCACTCCCACTCACCTCTGTTTCAAGGACAAACTTTCATTAGCAATGTGATCTTTAGCACTGGCTCTATTGACTGTAATGCTTGGTACTGCTCTATTTACTCAACACTACCTCATTGTTTGTAGTGCAAGCTTAACCAGTTGTAGGAGAATAGCCAATGCCTGAAAAATTAAAGCATTTTTTTCTAGTAGGTTGTTTCTCAAGCTTTTTTTTTGTACTAATACTCAGGGAAAGTAAAAAGATGAGGCAACACCAAAAGAATGAAGAGACACTTATCATCCACAACCCAGTTTCCTGCATGATTTTCTCATACTCCTGCCTCTCCATTAAAATTGTACTGTAAGAATATCATAAGCATGGACTTTCCTGAATAACAGCCCTGAAATCTGTGAAGTATCTTTGCTTATATAGGAATCCAAGTGATTCTTGATCAAACCCTTACAAGTATCAGCAAAACAAAGTCAAACTTTCTTAAATTGACTCTGCTTTGCTTTGTAAATGGGGGAGTGTTCCCTTTCTTGTACAAACATGCTTTCACAAATACATAAAGGACAAGTGGAATTAGATCCCTAAATCAATTTCCCTTCAATCTCTCAAACTTCCAAGTCACAGATTAGGGCAAGCATCAAGAATTGGTAATCATTCATAAGGAAAAATGAGAGTAAGAAATTATTAGATATTATTTTAGGAGTTCACAACTGAGTAAGATCAAAATTTACACTTTGCCTTCCAAGGGATTCAGACCTGCCCAACACAGAACAAGGACATTAATGGTTACACTATTTGGATGTTGCTTCCTCTTACAGAACTACATCCTCCCTTTCAGGTCACTTACTGCTTCCAAAGCAAGTTCCTTGTGACTGAAAGACTTGACATGAGTTTGTCTGAATGTGAAGCAAGTCACAGCTTCTTGTGATCAAATCTTAGCATCTGAGACTTACAGAGAAAGGGTGTTGATTTATATTTGCTTTTGTTTCTTTAAGCATAACCACAAGAACAGCAGTTTTCTTCTGCACTTCATATTTACAAGGTGCCCTCTCACATGCTTTACAATAAGCTGAAGTCCTGTGTAATTTTGTTGTAAGAAACAACACTGAGACATTCAAGTTATCAACCAACAAACTGCAAAACTCTGTCACAGTCATATTCTTGTGACAACTATGTATTTCCAACTCTGTATCTCTCATGATCCCCCTCCAATCCAATGGTATTTGATTCAAGAGGATTGGTGTGTTATACAATGTCTTATGTATTTCTTAAGCTGCAAAGTTAACTTAAATCAACTTTCAGCTACAATAAGGTCTGGTTACACAGCAAAACTTCCACAGGGGTTTTTTCACTTTTATTTTTCAAGTAACATTACTATAGTTCTACTTTCCTCTTTGTGCAATTCACTGCAACAGACTTACTTACCAGGAAAATAAATATCTTTACAGAAGTTACAGCAGAATTAATTTCACACACTGCCAATGTCGACACAGCTCATTGTAATGTTAAAGCACATGCTTACATTTCTCTAGAATAAGAGCCAGAGAATGGAAACCTCACTGATTAAGTTTTGATTTGAATTCAATAAGAATGATAACAAAATTCAGAGACTGTCCTAGAGCTTTAGTAACAGAACCTTTCATTTTAAGCTAACAGATGTCCAAAATCATCACAGGAGCCAAGTTTTTTGCAAAAAGGAATACAACTGTTTCTTAACCTGAAGTTTCTAACTAATATTTTAATGTTAATAAAATATCCATTTCTCAGTCTTTTTTGCCACACTCTGCCCACTGCAGCTCTACAAAGAAAGGCAGGAGGAGGAAAGAGAAATGAAAATATTTTGAAATAGAAGTTTGGGGGAAGTGAGAGAGTTGGTTTCAGTTGTTTAGGTTTGTCTCTCATCAAAAGGGGTGATCATTTGAATTTCAATTCCCAATACCTTTTGCTTAATATTTATCCCATACTCACATCTACCTTCACAGCATGTGGATTTAATGAATGAGGGACAAATAAGCAAAGCAGCTGTTTGTGAACAAAGCAAGAACAGAGGCTATTGTATAGAAGTATAGTGGAGCAAGTTGTGAACAGTTTAAAGAACATCACCACAGATTTATCAGAGCAAAGCACTGAAACATGGTTTGTAGAACAAACATGACTTCTGACTCAAGACTCTCCTAGAACACATGTCAAGGTGTCTTTCAGAGCATCAGTATTTCCTCCCTTTTATTGGAATAAGATTGTAGCTAACAGAAAACAACATGATATCTCTGCAGGCAACAAAAAAGCTTTTCCAGAGCAGGTAGGAGATGGCAAAGACATGAACATGAGGGAGTATTACTGGTTTTCTTTCTAATTAAGAGACATAAAATTTCCACTTTTAACCACAGAAATTATAAAATGAGAGAGGGTTGACATTATGTTACTAAAAAATTAATCTTTAATCAGCATTTTTAGTTCTAGCCACAACGCTTCTTTGCTAGCAGTATCAATTCTAGCAACTATCCATCAGTCTGAAACCCAACTGCTCAGCAAAGAAGTGCTGCAAGAGATTGACAGAGATGTTGCCCTCATTTGGCAGCACTCAGCTACCCAAGAACTTCATCTACAACTTAAAAGTGTTGGTTTATTAAAAAGGGGGGGAAAATCAAGTAAACCAACATAAGATTGAGGAAGTGTGCAACCCTTTCAAAACGCTACCAGAGGAAGAGAGAAACAGCACAGGTTTGCAGACAAATCCACACAAAGTTTTCTAAGCTGCTTCCATGTTAACAGCAAGAACAGATAGAAGCACTGCACATATAATTACTGCCATACTACTGTAATAGACTACAAATCATAGAGTCATTTAGGTTGGAAAAGATCTTCCAGATCATTGAGTCCTACCATTAACCTAACAGTGCCAAGTTGACCACTAAACCATGTTGCTAAATGCCACATCTACACGTTAAAATTCTTTATGCTTCATTTATTCCTCAGCCACTTTTAAAAACTCTGACAATAATTCATTAACACATTTCCAGTGATTTTTTCAGTAGCTATTTAGAGCAAGTTAGAAGAAAGATGTTCAAAGTCTCTGAGGATCATGCAATCCAGCAATCTTTGTATTAAAATGCTTCTACCCTTGATTTTGCTGTCTCTCAATGATGTTAAAAAAACCAGCAAAAACAATTTCAGGAGAAATTCAAGTATTCAGACATATTATAGCTGTGGAAACATCCAAATGTATTAGTGACACAGTTTACAAACATGGCACAACATCACTCCCTGTGAAGACAGGCACCTCAAGCTGTTCTGCAAGCTCATGGTAAAGTTAATTTGTCCATATATGCTAATCCCAGACTTGGTAATTAATTGCTACTGTTCAACTTCACCAGAAAATGTAGCAACATCTACTATCACAAAAAAGTCTACTCATATCCTCAAACCACTGGGCCAAATTATTCACTTCTCATTAATATTGGCACTTCTAGTTTTAAGAGAAGATAGCCCAGCTTGCCAAGGCTACCACACTTTTATGCCTATAAGGAAAAGAATATGCAGCTTTAAACAAATTCTTTTATCTAATTCTCTGCTCATTCAGAAGTGAAACATACCTAAATACAGGAACAAAGCAAGGAAACCTTCCTATGTCCTACAGGGAATACTTGAGGAATTCAGATCAAAGTATTGCAGCCTTTGCAGAAGGTGAGGTCACTGCTTTTCCACATGACATAACGTAAGTGCTGCCAATAAGAAATGGATTCACATGATCTATATATGCTTATTTCTGTATACATATATATATATTTAATATACATAACAGAAGAACTGTTTATGCTATCAAGTATTTTCTGAACTTTTTGAGGAAACAGATTTGAGTGTTTCAATAATAATGTAATGGGCTACAGAGCTGGGTAGCACTGAGAATTTGTAAAGAGAAAAATAGCTTATCTAGGCCATTAACAATAGAATTGCAACTAAGGTTCTGAAAAAAGAGTTAACCATAGATAAAAACCAATAAAAATCCACACTGCAACATCCTACAGCTACAGGAAGCATTAGCACATCCTTAATACCCCACAGTAAATACTGATGATATTCCAATAAGGAGTATGCAACATAATTTAACCAATCCTCATCTACATTTATCAATGAAAATAGGGAGCTACTGGATGTTAATAAATGTGAAAACTCTACATAAGGTTACCTGCACACAGGACACTCAGCCCTCCTGTAAGAGCAGGAATCTATCACTTACCTACCCTGACAATCTGAAGGCCCTTGTGTCTATCAGGAAATCCTTACCACTCATTGCTGCTGCCAAACCAAGGCCACAGTTTCACATAAATTGCTCAGTGCCCTACCTGTCCTAATATGTTACCCTCCTTTCACCCACACCTTAGTGCTATGGCTGCCCTTGGGAAAACTTCCTAATCAGACAGAATCACTCTAAACCAGAACTGCCTTCAACTCAGAACACTGCCCTGCTCCAGTTCAATCTGCAGCCCCTGAGACTTTTGTACTGGCAGAATGCAGGAGGGAGGGTCATGTAGCAGCACCTGCCTAAATGAAAGGTGCTACTGAAGTGCTCAGGGGCAGAAATAGCTTAAGCTGGTATCGCCATCAAACATGTTGGATCATGAAAACACAACCAAAGGATGTAGTTTCACAGGATGTGAGCTTAGACAGCAAAGCAGTTTTAAGTTCCCACCCCATCTGCTCATTTCAGTGATCCTATTTACAGCACAGCTTCACAAAGGGTTTTACTGACACAACAAAAAGATGGCAAAATCTGGTGTAGGGCCAGAGGAGAAGCTGGCTTCACTGCTGAAGCCAAATCTTGTGAAATGACACCCTGTTTGTTGTGGAAAGAACAGCCTGTCTAGTAACACTTGCCAAAGATTCGCCAAACACCTGCTCCAAACCATCAGAACTCAGACCCAGCAAACACTCCCAACTCTGTTAGAAGTTTTATTGAGGTGATGCAGTCACCAAATAATCTGAAGTTGGAAGACCAACCATAAGACTCAAAAAAAAAAAAAAAAAAAAAAAAGTTAACCTGCATAAAAAGTCACCCTGCATTTTCAGATTTTTTCTGCAGTTTGAAGACTGAGGGGTGTATTAAAAATAAATTTAAAAAATCATTTATCCAAAATGAAGATGTGACAGCTGGCAAGGGAGCCAAGAAAACTTTCTGCTAGCACTTTGCGAAGAAGAAGCTGCAGAACAAGTTTCTCTTTAAAAAAGGGTTGTAACCGGTTTATCAGGTTAGAGGAATTCATGAGTTCTTCCACCTCTCCCCCATCCCATTTGTTTCCAATAGCTCATTTAACCAGCTTATTTCTTGCTGAATTTGCTGAAAATAAATTGCACCTGCAGCTCAACTGGATGATCAATAGGTGCCCAAACATGCTTGAGGGAACTGGCAATTTGCTATCACCTAATAAAGTGGCAACCACTCAGTATTTTCAATTTGAGCATTATTTAGGGGAGTGGGTCGGGGGAAAGGCCCAGCTTTGTCTTTCTCTATATTAGAATATGAATCAAAATCTTCGCTGGTGTATTTGATTCAATATATTCAATCAGCAAGACTGGGAGAGTCTTTCAAACAAATTTTTAATATTTTAATATCAATCCGTAGATTAAAATTGAATTATTTTAGTAGGTCCAAAAGCAAAGCCAGATCTCACTTGAGAATGTCTCCCTTTTTATGTATATCGTTCAAAGAATGATGGTAATTACAGCTAAATACTGCAGACAGTTCTCCAAAATTATTAGCTCTTCTTAGACTTACCCTTTTTCAGGAAGACATGCAAATATTGCCTTGCAAAAGGAAAGTAACATGTCTTAAGGCAAGTCATGCTGATTCAGCCAGGCTTTCTGTATGGGAGGGATTAAGAAATCCACAACACTTTTAATTTCATATGGGATCTTTAACTTAGAACCCCCGTGGCTACAATCAGAGAAGCACATGAGGATGTCAGCTTTTTGATGACAGAGTAATGGGACTGAGAGAAAGGCAAAGTTCATTTTGGTTTTGCTCTTTAAAAGCAAGGTTCCATTCCTACAAGGTTTCAGAGAGCAACCTGAGAATAACTGCTCTCCCTTAAAAGCTTGCAAAGCGGGAAACAATAAAGCTACAGCAGTTAACTAGAAAAATATAAATAACATGCTAAGCCAGTCCTGTGATTTGAGGATCTGAACAATGAAACCTGGTAAGAATGTCGGAGTCATGCAGGAAGAAAACTATTCCCTTTGGTAAGTAGGTAGCTGATGCGTGTTTAGAGGCTTAGATCACAGGCTCGAGACACTTCCAAATACACACTTGAACAAGAGATGCCCCACTTACTTTGTTAAATAAAAATCCTCAGTTTTCTACTCAGTAGCATTCTGCAACATCTCAGCAGCTGTGAGTTCACCATTACTGGTTTCACATCAGAGGTAAGTTATTAATGCCATTTTGAAATAAATACGTCAAGCAAGGTGCTCCCAAAAGGGCACACATTTTATGACTCAGGTAACTATTTCCCTGACATTTGTACATACTCCAGCCCCACAAAGGAAAGCTATCACAACACTGCACATCACCTATGAGAAAATACAGATGGATCCCATAACTGCAGTAGTACCTCTGGAATCAAATGCTTGTTACCCTGGACAAGCACAGTATTTAAAATCTTGCAACAAAACATACAGAGTATATGCTGCAGCAAACAGCTTGGTTATTTAGGGGCACTGTGTTTCAGAACCTTACCTTGTAAAATTACAACAACCAAAACTTATTGATAAGGAACCCTATTTCAGAATATTTCTTAAGACAAACTCAAGTAGTAAGCTGTGCAAGATGCAACATTTTAAGAATATGAAGTAAAATTAAAAAGATGCATCATTTGATGAAGTGCCTGTTTAAAAGCAGAGTAAAGACTTGACCACAGACTACAGGCCTTTGGTAGACTCCATCATTGCTGGAAAGTGAACTGTACAGCAATAGGAGGAGACTTTCTGTGGTCAGGGGAATAACTCCAGACCCACAGAAGCTGATCTACTGTTTACCAGCTACAAATCACTGATTCAGAACCACAGAATGTTTGAAGTTGAAAGAGGCCTCTGAAGCATGGATAAAAGTTACAATGGATTTGTGCTCAGTGATTCTAACTTCCCTCTACAGGTAGAGACTGGGAACCCAAGGCAAAAAAACAGAAGCAGGCACCAAAACTTTCATTTACATGATTAAGATACGTGCTAAGGTGAACAATTTTCAGCTGCATCATCAATTTTCTACCACAATCCAGGCAGGGTGTGGAAAGCTAATTTCACGTACTCTATAACATTATCTCAAATCAAGGTACAAGTCTACTTCCTTTTCCTCCTCCTTTTCAAATAACCACTTCAACTACCTGTTGCTTTTGCTAATCAAAATGCTTAACTGAGAAAGAAAAAAAAACCTGTATGTGTTGTCACCTGACTCATTCTTGAAATACATGATGAAATTAAAATATCCCGTGGACTTGTCTTCAAAAACACAGAAAAGGATTTACTATTAAAGAATATGGAGTTTTGCTTTTTGCCACCACTGCAAGTGGGAAGTTGAATTCATTATCTCCTAATTCCCACAGGAGTCAGGACACAGAGGGGAAGGGAGAAGAGTTTAGGTGAGGTGTGGTCCAGAAGACTTATGATGGAACCGGCCACATCACAACTGGCATCCAACAAGTAACAGCAAAATCATTATTTAGTTGCATAGATATGCAAACAGAAAGGAAAAAAACTGTTGTTTTTCAAGAGTCTCTACCCACCTACACACAAAGGTAGTATTTCCTTTTATTTGCTAAAGCAGACCCACCTACAGTGCAATTTACAGCAATAAGATACAATCTCTCATAAAGTATTGGGTATAATTAAAGTGTGTCTGTTATAAAGGTAAACAGAGTGTACTCGGCTAAGCTGTTCCAGATGTCTTTAGTGCAAGATCTGGGACAAGATCAAACCTGCAGCTGCACATTTTCTCAGGGGTTATTATGGAGCTTAAAAAAAAATAAAAAGAAAGAAAATCACCTCTTGGTCCTAGACTCCAGCACAAAAAATGCAAGTAGAACAAATGCCACTGCAGCCAATGCTGACAGATTTTAAGCCACATAGAAGTTACATGTTCAAAGACACTCCCGAGTGTAGTTGATTTTTGCAGTATCAAAGAGGGTTAGGACCAAGTCTGCCAAGTTATCTGTGTCACCAGAAATTACAGCAACACGAACCTGTTCTACTGCCTAAGCAAGTTTCTTGCTGAAACACACCTACGAATGATTCAGACAAGGTGTGGAAAGGCAGGTTTATATGTTACACAAAAATGCACTATTGTATTTTTCCATTCAAGCACATTTCGTGCATAGAAAGGACAGTCAAAGCAAGCAAACTTTCGGGAACTGCATTACGTGTACACTATTTGCACTAAATTTTTTGAAGTAGCTTAAGTCCCCTTGAGCTGTAAGTATCGTACAAATTTTAGATTTACTGTCTCAGTGTGATATTAAATGAGCCAAAGAGCAAAACTACAGACATCAGAAAAAAATCAAACCAAATCACTTTATAATCCACTCATTAGTCTCATCTGGAAAAGAGTGATACATAACAAACATATCTGATGTTACTTGAAAGATTTTGAAGATTTCAGCTGATTTTAAGAATAACAAACGAGAAAAAGTTTTTTAATACACATTAGAGCAGTAAAGCTGTAGATTAGAATGTGCCATGTGAAGTTTGAAAGTTTGATTAGCACTGCTTTATTAAGCAGTACTCTTACTGGCCTACTCTTTCAAAGCTTAAGAGAAACTTGGAATAAAAGTAGGCCCATCAGAAAAAAACAGAAGTCAGATCTTCCAAGGACTCATAGCATCAGTTCAAATACTGTGGTATCATACACAACTGTTTCAGAATTATGGAGTTCCCATTTCAAATGGTTCAGGTCTCTTTTGGGTTAGCTTAAAAACAAGCATGAAAACTTGCTAGTGATTTCAAAGTGAAAGACAAAACTAAAGTCTGTTTCCTTTTTCAAATCCATTAAATCTCATTCACAGGCTTCACCCTGAAGAGCCCCTGCTCCCAAAAGCAGCACCTCACCTGTTGAAGAACCCGGTCCAGTGGTTCAGCTTTGCCCAGTCCCTCTGGTGTTAAGCCACTGACTTCGCGACACTGGTCACTTAAGTCCAAGTTGTCTGCTTTCACCAGGGATTTGTGTAGCGTCCCTACCTAAAAACATTCAAGAAATTATGGACAAAAGTGAGGAACAATCGAAACAGCTCTTCATAGCATTGTGTTGAGACTGCAGAAAAATCAGAAAGGTGCAGTATCACTTCCCGATAAATGCCAGGAGAAAACGCATTTGTCTATTTCACAAATCGAAACCTTTGGCCGCGGTATCTCTCCCTCCCACCCCGGAGAGCCACGCTCTCTGCTTCGGAGTATCCAAGCCCATTTTCATGGGAGGCCTTTTGCAGTTAGCATCGACTTTTGCGGGAGTTGTTAAGTGCAAAGGGAAGATCACTTAATATTAAGGGAGTTTTCGTGAATCCACTAATGAAATTTATAGTCCTGTTTGTTTTATCAAAGCCCTTCATCTCTAGGGGGTTATTTATGATAGGGCTTTTGGGGAGAAAAAAGATTAGACTTTATGTTGGCCTAAAAATTAAAAGAAGTCAATATACTCTTAAAGGTTATCCAAACATTGGTTAAACAAACAAAAAGCAGGCCCAAAGGGTCCAACGGTGACCGTGAGCCGGCTCCCAGGGAAGCGAGCACGCTCGGAGCCACCCGGGACAGCTTTTTGTTTTAAAGCTTCAAAAGTCCGTAGACATCCTCGAAGCTACACATGATTTAAGGCGGACGGGGCAGTGGGGTGTGGAAGCGGCCAAACTTTCTTTAAAAGTTACTCCTTCCCTCAAGACGGAACAAAAAGGAGCTTCCCGAGCGAGCGCCCCGGGCAGGGAATGACCCTCGGGCACGGGCCCCGCGCCCTCCCCTCCCTCGGTGCATTTGTGAAATGAACAAACGGCTCCGGGCAGGCGGCGAGTGCCCGGGAGAGCCCGCTCGCCCCGCGCCGGGGAACGCGCCCTCGCCACCGATATCGAAGCCATACCTTCTTGTTCTGTAGATCCACAACTTGCCACACCAAGAGAATTAGTTCCCTCTCATCCGAACCCAGTTTAGCCCCATATGCACCAGCTGTTGCCCCAAACAACACCACCAAAGAGTCACTGTGCGAAGCCGTCATGACCACAGGGGGAAACAACTACAATCAAAAGCAGAGGTCAAAAAAAA